>BOPP01000019.1:4043239-4061767 GCA_017312745.1 Gryllus bimaculatus | reverse complement strand
ATTATAGTTAGTGGATTTTATTGCACTGTAGAATGCGAAAATATCCATGTAGGGTGGAACCGAACCCGCAACTTCCGATGCTAGACAGCACTTTGATATAAGCCATTCTTCGCCCTTGCCCTGCAACCCTTATACCAACACATTTTATATTAACGAAACTGAAACAACAACTTACTTACAAAATTATGTCAGTTGAGTTTTACTGGCAGAAATCACGAAAGTCTTTTTCCTCGATGCTACAACTATTTTGCTCTCAATAGATATTAAAATATTTTAAACTCTCTCCAATAAGATAAATTAAATCTCATAGCACGATCTACAGAACGTAGTTTCGGAAAAACGTAGATAGAGCTGTCGGCGAGCAGGGATGTCCAGCGCCATCAACCTCTCGGGCCAAGGCATTTTCGACGCGAAATTTTATGATTCCAAGAGTGTACATTGTACAGACATACACAAAACAGACTATGTAGGAAAACTTTAAATCATCTTATGTTCAACTTTTCGAAAATTAGTATTTTTGCGAAATTTTGGGGTCAAATATAGACATTTATTTCTTTAAAGCCTTTTTCTTAAAAACGGCAAAAATTATTAAATTTGGAATCTAGATAGCATTAAGTACGCTTAAGAGAATGATGCAGATCTCATGTTCGTTAAAATGCTGGAATTTTTGAAAATTTAAAAAAAAATATTTTTTCGACATCTTTCTATAACTACAATTGTGAAGATGCATTTTTTTCATAATGAAATGAGTTAATCAAAAACAAAAATTCTAAACCATTAGGTCTCCGTTCGGGCGCCAAAAATTGTTGTTGTTTTTTTACTTTTCCCTTAATAAATTTACTTTACGGGGAGAAATAAAAATATCCATTCAATATTTGTAATTGTCGAACATTCTATGATTTTATGACACCATTGATTTGAAAAAGGTAACTTACTGAAATAATAAATCAAACACTTTCAAATTCAAAAGAAAAGAGAACGTTTATTCATAATAATTACAAAAAAAATTTGCACAATATTGTTTTTAAAGTGAAATAACAAATATTTAGTTAATTTAACAATTTTCAGTAATGATACCTAGGTTTATCTTCGTCATGTTTCAAATAGCAAAAATCCTTCCTTTAGATCCAATTCCAAAAGTACACTTCACTGTATCGGCTCTCCCAAATATTCTTTCATCCAAACTTCAATCTCCACTGATGACTGACTGAAGTGCCTCTCTGACTGAAGTGCTATATAAATCATTTTCGTCCTCACTCCAGGACGAACACATTCTCCCTGGTTGTTGATTCTGTTCGTTTTCTCAAGTCAATAATCTCCAAGAGATCAAAAAATTGCCAATATGTGATTTTATTCCAGTAGGTCGTGTTTGTACATATTGTCATGAATACGGACGAAAAATTACAATTAATTTCCACCTGCTTACAATACTATTTTAGATAAGTCGTCTTAACGGTTAGGTGTTTTTGAGAAAATGCTTTTTAACTTGTCTGGATTACATGCACAATTACCCCAAAACACACATTTCTAACAATTGTACATGAGTTAAAGATATGTTTTGATAAACAAATTTCAGTATGGAAATAATGTATATATTTGTTATTGTAATTGTGGAACGACGCTGAAAAGACTTGAACTTTTGAAGTTTTCGAGAAATCAGAGATTTTAATGAAAATGTGACCCAAGCCATTTACTTCAAGCTATCCAAGGACAAAGTTTAATAAACAAATGTGCAATTTTTGAGAAAATATTGAAAATGTTGCCGAGGCTTCATGTTAAGTACCCCCAAAATCAAAATATCAGTTTCAAACTCTAAGATCCTTGTGTTCCTTCAGATCGATTGAGGAACATCAATTTTGGAGAAAATCGGCGAAACGGTTTAAAGCGCTAGCGGTGACCACAGACGGACAGACACACGTTCGTCGTCAATCAATTTTCAAAGGTCAAGAACACACAAAGCATGAATTCAGAGAATACATTTACAAATAGTAATTTACTTCACATTTAGCAAGATTTATCCACTTCTTCATTTTCAGGGCCTGGCAATAAAAGTTTTTCTGTCGAAAAACCCCTTTCTTATTGCATCATTACAATGCTTTCTCTATACTGCGTAGGCAGTACGCGAGAAAGTAAAACAGTGCATATTCTGCGAAAACTCACCTGAAGGAACCACCACCCTTTAAGAATCGGGTAATGACCAGAAGTACTCGTAGACCCCAACGCACGACTTTATACAGTAAACAACAATTTTCAACGAAGCCCCCGCCGGACCAAGTGAGGGGAAACTTCGTGAAAGTCAATGTTACGAATTTGTTTATCCCAATTAATGCGAAATAGACAAAACTAACGCATAACCAAATAACGCTTTACGAGAGTAAAAGTTAGGCAACTTGAAACTTGAGCTTGGAATATTTCAGCAAAGGTTTGCGGAGTTCGTTGTCCAACAAGTAAGTAACAATTTTAAGTATTACGCAGATAATGTTTTATCCTGAGCTATATACTAAGCTCACCTTATGTGGCTGGTAAATAGTTTACCTGTGTTTTACCCTAATTCGGGGGTTATGCAAACATGTTCTTTCAGAACTGGATTTGCAATTTCTGTGTGTAAGGAGTAAAGATAAAAATGCTTGAAGAATTGGTGTAGTCATTTTTTTTACTCGGTGAGAATGACCTGACAATGGTGAGTGACATATCATTTGTCTGTGTACAATTGAGTTTTATTTCGATTGAATATAGCTTTTGATGCAAGAAGTTGTTTACGCTTCGCAGAAAGTAGACATTTTTTATTTTTTATTGATAGTCATTGATATATGGATTATTTATTTTCAGAATTTTGTTGGTATGGCGTTCTTGTGGATCGTCTTTCAAAATTTCTAACACGAAAATGATACAAACAGAGAAGTCCTGACAACACAGTATTTCTTCTCTCTTCATACTGCTTCCACTCTTCTCGCTCCTTTTGAGGAGCCACAGTGTGCATTTCCTTCTAGTGCTTACAAGTGACGTCTTAAACTCGAGTTCTACCACTATGGAAATATTCAGCAGAGGAAATTGTATAATTGATACCACAAATTTCTAGAGCTTGAATTGATATGCTTTCAACACAGTGTTTTCTGTGTATTCAGTGCATAATGGCAGACTTTTGGAAGAATATTTATTCCTTGACCTAACATTGCGTCGTTATATTTTTGTGAGTAATTTTAATTACAATGGTTGCAATTAATGAAATAGTTAGGGCGAATTTTACGCTTTGTGAAATCCTAGGATCAAGAACAAATGAAGATCTCTTAGAAATTTATAAACATTTATTCGTTTTTTATTGCTACATTCAATTACACAGTAAAGTAAAAGCGTAATATTAGTGACCCAGGTTTTTTTGTTTATTTTTCATGATTAAAATATAATTAGAAAAAAAATAACCACGCGAAATTTGGTTAGATGAACATATTTTTCGTAGTATGAAAAAAATTATTTGAATATATTTTTATGTTGTTGGTATTATTATTATTATTATTATTATTATTATTATTATTATTATTATTATTGTTGTTGTTGCTGTTGCTGTTGTTATTTGCTACATAAACAGAAGCAGATACCTACCAAATCATGACAACCAAATTAATAATTATAAATTGAAATTATCATTATTGTTCTTGAAAACGAATTGTCACGAAGTGCAAATTTCATTTTCTAATCCCATCTAATTTCATGTCAATTTTACCTTTATATTTTCATTGCTTTTATGTGGGTATGATACTATGATTTTGTAAAAAAAATAATTTATCTAGAAGAAATCGAAGATCACTTTAACAATTTAAGATCACAGCTAATTTATTCAGCTGAAAATTCTGCCGAACAAATAGTATGTAAGTTAATTGCAATAAGTCAATTGCAAATGGTACATGGGTCTCCAATATTCAAGTAAACAATTAGTCTTGACTTCAGGGTTTTCTGCTATGCCCTCAAAAAAGGAAAAAAAAAATATTTTGACGCAATTATTTTTCTTTGAAGTTGTCGATACAGATCTGAAATTTGATTTTCTTGCTGTGCTCTGCATTCTTTTAGCGAATCTCAACACTTGAATTTAATGTGCATATCTTCCTCGAGAGAGCAGAATCCAACGTAAGCGAGGATGAATCGTTCACTTCGTTCACAGTTCTTACGACCGGAGATTGCATGATGAACCGTTCTATAACTCGTTGCATATGTTCGTATAGAACGATTGTATCACATGTGCGTGTTGGGTTGGGTTGTAGTTGATGTTAGAAATGTATGGAACGAAATGAGCTATAACTTTTTATGATAGTCGTTATATTGTGTGGTTGATTTTATTGATTTACAATCTTTGAAGTACTTTTTCTTCATAAACATTGATTTCGTTGAATTCTTAGTCTGATCTTGAGCAGTGTTCCAATACGGTTGAACCGGCTTGGCTGGAGACTATTCCTGAAAATGCAGTCCAAAGAAGAATTTTATATCTACTATGGAGTGATATCATTTTTAACCATAGAATACCTATGGGAATTGTACCTGGCAATTAGACAGGTAAGAGAAGAGTTGTTAAAGATGTTCAAATTTTGAATTTTTGTCTTAATTTACGAATTGGTAATTTGACTATTTTTTGAATGTCTAGCATCGAGTTTATGAAGAAGCTACAGAACTTCCTACTGATCTTGAGGACATAATGACTCCTGAAACATATAAGAAAGCACGAGTGTACAATCGAGACCAGAGCTCATTTCGCATTATGAAAGATTTATTTGCATTCATTGTTACTTGTGTAAGTGAATGTATCCTTAAACTTGAGAATATTGACTGATGTTTTTGCTGTGATAATGGTTTAAAACGTGTTTTTCAGCTTGTCATATATGTTGATGGATTTGTAATCTTCTGGAAGGCTGGTGGTCAATTGGCAGCATCATTGGGAAGTACAGGTCACAGTGAAACATTGCAGACTATTGGTTTTGCATTGCTAATGAACTTGTTCAACACACTCATCAATATGCCTTTCTCAGTCTACCACACTTTTGTGGTAGAAGAAAGACATGGTTTTAATAAACAGGTAAGATGTTTCAGGTGATTATTTTTTAGCTGAGCATTTATGAGTGTCTAAGTATACAATTCAGTAACATGAATGTTGATGCAAAGAAAACTATTGATTCCCACTGGTTATGAAGATTGTACCCGACTATACACCGTTTCCTAAGTCTCAAAAGAATAGTAGACATTAAGTAGACATAATTTTTAAATTGTTCAATATCAAATTTTAATATATAAATGTAAACAGTGTTTAGTCTGATACTAGAGCTCTGCATTTCTAAGGATAGAGAAAACAGTTTCAAACACAGTAAAAAATTAATTAATTTATTTATTTGTAAAAAACTAACTAGGTAATGTAGAAACCAGGAAAAACTTAATGGCTGAAATGTAGTATAAGGTACAACCTAGGGAAGTCATTTAAAACAGCACTTCACACCGTTCTGGCGTTAAACTAGGCAGTTAGAATTCTGGGGGCTTTCTTGAAAAGTGATGTCTTGTAAAAGTGAATTGGTAATTATGTGTTGGTTAGACTCGAGAATGTTTATAGTGAACGCGAGGGCCGAAGGCTCGAGCCTCGCCGCGACTTGGATCCGGGCGAGCGAAGCGAGAAAACTTACCTTTGAAAGTAAATTGGCGTTACAATGCAGCGGGGACAAAGCATATGAAGGGCAAACCATGAAAATCGCCTATCCGTAAGTTTTATTCATTTCTTTTAGAGCACGTACAGTAATTAGTGCTTAAGCCCAGCCACCATGTTTCTCTAAGGATGTACCGTATACTAAATTTTAACCAACATAATTTAAGTGTTGGTGAGAAGCACGCATTTTCAAAATGTTGAGTCACTCTTCAGAAATGTTTAGGGAAGTATTCAGAATTCTTGATCATTAATTGATACTGGGGTACTAAGCTAAATGAAGTGTCAAATTTTATTTTTTGAAACATGCATATCAATTCATCTTAATTAAAGTATCTGCTTTGCTGCCTGTTCGTTGAGATCTTGTAAGTTCTCATTTCTGTTTAAGAAACCGGTAAGTCACGAATAGGGACCTTACATTTAGGGTTTTATAAATGATATTTGAGGCTTTTTGAAAAGTCAGTTTAGATATATAAGTGGAAAATTATTTTGAGATTTTAACGGACATGTTTTGGGGTCTTCTAATACCAAGAAAGGGGTTCTTTTCAAAATGTCTGTGAACATCAGTAGTGCCTAAACCATGGGTAGGATTTTTTCGGAATTGAAGAAATCTCTGCTTATCTGGCTGAATCGAATCTTTGTGGTTTTGAAAAACCTCTTAAAATTTGGGGCTACTTTACATGAAGCCCTCCATACATTTTCAAAATTTTCTCAAACGGCTCAAACAAGCTTTTTGTTTTTATTATTATTATTATCATTATTATTATTATCATTATTATTATTATTATTATTATTATTATTATAATTTCCTGTAAGAATAGAGTAAATTACACTTATAAAGGTGGCATACTCCTATTTTCAGGTTTAACTCTATTTTCGAAAATTTCAAAATTTTTCAGTCTTTCTATAACTTCTAAATTGAATATAGAGATTTTTTCTTAAATATGTTTTTTCAATTTTTTAATTTTTTTAGCAATATTGCAATTGATGCTATCGTTAAAACTAAAAAAAAACAAGATTTTTCTTAAAAACGGCTCCAAATTTTTGTTAAAAATTTTGGTAGGGATAGTACAAAATGCACTCTATAAGATTACATAAAATCTATGTTGCTCTAAAGTTAGAAATGAAAATCTTACAAACTCTAATCCTTCAACAAAAATGTAATGTTTTTGACTTGTATCTCATGTTAATATTTACTTTAGCAGCAGTTTCTGTACATTAATGTATTTATGAGTACATGTGATTATAAGAATGTTAGATAAAGTTTCCCCAAAACTCAACAGTTTTCTGTGAAAAGGATCTCAAAATTCTGCATTTTAGAAGTACTTAAACTCCTTTTTCTCAAATGCAGCTCCAAATTTATTCTTCAAACTTTTCCAATGTATAGTGCTATTTGCACTGTTTAAGATGACGTAGAATTAATTTTGCGGTATTCATTTGCTTTATCAAAAATTACACAAATGTAATTTTTTTTGAAAGATCTCTCACGCCATTAATATTCTCATTTCCAGCTATTTGTAGACACTATTACAGTTGTGACTGAAAGTATTTGAAATCAAGTCAAATGAAGTTTTTCAAAACTCAGTAGTTTTCTTGAAAAAAGGTTCAAATTTTAAATTTACAGTAGCGCTTAAATGCCATTTTCTTAAAAACGGCTTCAAATTTTTCAAAGAAAATTCCCATTTAGGTCCACGTTTTACTGTTCTTTAATATTCTTAAAATAATATTTCTGTTCTACTACTAGGAAGTCGAAAAGTTAAGACAATTTCAAAAAAGTATATTTAAGCAGTGGCAGATGGCAGCTGGCAAGAGTATGTGGCACATCAGAATAGAAGCCAAGGGAAATAGAAAACTAAGAAAGTCTGTGCCATTCTGTAGCACCACTAGTTTAAACTCGTATTATCAAACTGAACCATTATTGTAATAAATAACTATTTTAATTTGCTTACTCATTTGATTCCTTGTTTTTACTTCCTAACTTGAACAAAGTTCTTTTAAAAAAACGCATACAATTTACAACAAATTTTCTCAACTTTTTAAATATTCCCTTAAAAATTATCATCCAAATCATCAATTAACAATAATGTATAATCTTGAAATATCTTATGTGAAGAACTACCTATTGTCCCTAAGCACATTTGGAACATGAAAAAGTTGGCTTTAATCAATGGCACATACTCTTACTCTTTCAGGTAATTTCCTTGGGTTTTCTTTGAGAACAACTCTGTTTGTGTCTTCCATCTTAGCGTAACCCCTACTACTGAATTTTCTAGAGTTTTGGTATGAATACTTCACCTATAATCCTTGGTACTTCCTTCTGTGAAGAAGCTTAAATATTGCTTGTTTTAGTAGAAAAGATGCACCTTTAATTTTTGTAAGAAAATTAGTATCAATCCAATTAGTAGCAATAAAGTCAGCAATGTTAGATGCTTAGTTTATGCCACCATAAAATTCTTATCAACCCATAAAAAATGAGTTTTCTGAACCCAGCTTCAGATATCTTTTTTTTATAAATTCCAATTTAGCGTGTTTTAGAATGACAATTCATTTTAGCCATTTTTAGGATCCATAAGATTCATACTGTAATTAGGTTGCTAATGACCTTGCCATCAATGCAAACAAGAAATAAAATAAAGTTAAAAAAAAATGATTCATGTGCTTGACTCAGAAATGATTGAAACAGGTATGTGTATTAAATGTCATTAAGAACTGAGGGGAGGAAAAGGTTAAAATCTAAAAATCCAGGCCATAGAAATGAGTTATTTGCTAAAAGCTGTTACTATTTAATTTTCTTTGTTAAACTGTCTTCAATACAAATTTGTATTATATTAGCTTCAGTATGATCAAATTCATGTGAACAACACGAGATAAAAAAAATTAAGTTGAATAATATCTCGATTAAGAAAGATTTAACAACTTTTGTTATATTACAAATTTTTGAGACTGTGTTAAGTTTTTGCAATGAATTGGGTTGTTTTATTTTATGTTCTTAATATAATTATTGCATCTGGGGGGGGGATGGTTTTTAATTCAAAGAATGGAAGAGATGAATTATAGTTCTTACCTTGGTTTGAAGAAGCGGAAAGTAATTTTATCCTTTTGATTCACGTTATCAAAAATGCTAACTTGATCCGTATTTTGTACTTTGTAAAATAATAAAGAAAAAGGTACTTGATAGTCAAATAATTATTTTCTTCTATAGTAGAATGATTTTGTAGGAAGGTTTGGTAAAAAATGTATACTTACAAGAATTATAGTTTACACACATTGAACACCAAATGATTTTGTCTAGAATTGTTTTTGAAGGATTGAATAATTACCAAGTGTGTTACTTAATTATGATATTTCTTAAGAATTTCTAAATTCAGAGAGATTATTCTTGAGTAAAACAACATAAATAAACAGGTGATTGACTGATGTCATTGTTAAATGTTTACTTATTTGTTTGTTGCCTCCATTTCACTAAATATTTTCATTTTTGAATTTGATTGTTTTATGGCATTTGAATACTTTGGAATAAGGTTTCCCTAAAGAGATAAACAATTTCTCTCCGATTTTCTGCAGAATACAAATACAAAGATAATTTTTCTGTTTTGCAAAATGGAGGAAATTTTTTTTCGGGATTTTTTGCTCTAGAGTGACCACACTTTCTTCTGTGTCAAAAATTTGCATGTTTTTAGCAGGGTTTCCATGATTTATATCAAATAATTCACCCAAAACATCGACTTAAATTATAAATATAAGTTATTGTAAATTTTACAAAGATTGATTAATTTTAGACCGATAAAGAAAAGAATTACAAATTATAATGTTTGATGCATTCAGGGTGTTCAGTACAATGACACGTTCTAGCATAAACAAATCAAGCGACATTTAAACCCAATCTCCATTGCTGTTGTTTGGTAGTGACCTAAATAAAATTGATCATATTGCTAGTAAATAACATCTTGATATTTTTAGTTGATTGATTAGAATCAAATGAAGTTGCTGGCTTTAAGAGACTGCAATTCTGTAATTTATAATTTTAAGCATTTAAAATACCCTTAAGTTAAAATTTTTATAATTAATTTAACTGATTAAATAGTTATTTGGCAGTGACCTAAATGGAATTGCTCATATTGCTAGTACATCTTTATTTTTTAGTTGTTTGATTAAATCAAATGAAGTTGCTCACTTGAGAGACAGCAATTCTGTAATACATGTCTTTAAACATATAAAATATGCTTTACTTAAAATGTATGTAATTAATTTAACTGATAATAATAATAATAATAATATAAATTTTGTAAATATATTATTTTGCATTAAATAGTACTTTGAGACAGTAAATTTTATTTAATATAATTCATTACATAAGATACTTAACGATTAAAAAGAGATATTAAAAGTGAAACGTACCCGTAAGTTAATTGTTATTAACATTTAAATTATTCTCATTGTTATTACTAGATAAATTAAGTTTAAGGGAACTATCGTTTGAATGATTTTTCATTTCAGAGACGATTCCTTACATTCCTTTGCTGCAATATTTACATTTAGCTTGTGACTGTTTTTCATCTTTAATTTCTCCCGTAATTATCTCAAATTGAATATTTTTTCCATCCAGCCATGGCATACTTAAGATTTTTTAATTTTCAAAATTTATTATTCACATCTATTCACAAACTTTGTTCTTCAACATATTTAAACAAGTTACTATGAAGTTGTACAAGATAACTTTTAAAAATGTAACTATTAATGTGTTCAAAATTAACTATGAAAAAGGATATTCTTATATTAAACACATTAGCAGTATTTCTAATATCAAGAATTTTTTTTATCTGTCTCAATAATTTATTCATGAAATTGAAAGATATAGCAATAAAAAGACAAATTTTCCGTGAGAAGTGAGACTGTACAACAAATTCATAATCGTAGCTTTGTATAAAATTAACCTACGAGTACATTTAGAAAACTAGAGTACGCTCTCTGTGAAAAAGAAATCGTAGATAGAAAAACAGAATATTAATACTTATTTTATGTTTGATAATTTTAATATGGTTGTTTTTTATATCAATTTCATATTGGTTGGTATAATTTTGGTTTTTTTCTCAAGTATCAAACTCTAATCCTCCAACAAACATGTAAACATTTTACCCAATTTGAATATATAAATTTAGATCGAATTTAAAAAAAAAATCGTTGTAAAAAATTTAATAAAATAATGATTTTTAGTAATCATTGTTTTTAGACACAAAGGGGAACATGTAAAAATAAAATATTATCTCATTTTAGTCCATAAGTATATCTTAAAATACAAATCAAAAACGTCCTGATAAGAATTTGTTATTTAAATGCTAAGGAAATGTTTGAAATTTTCATCCTATGAATACAGTCGACTGCTGTTATAGTGAACTTTGGGAACTAACATGTTTGGTTCACTATATCTGATGTCAAAATTAAATGGAATTTCTCCATAATAATTTATTTTATTAATATACAGCAGAATCCATAAACACAGCACAAACTGAAAATTTCATTATTTTTTTTAAAATTTAATTTAATTTCCAGGACTTCATACATTCACTATAGCTGAGGTCAAGGTTAACTATAACTCGATGTTCTTATGCTTATTTGTAATGTAAGTGAAACAGGATCAATAACTTAAGTTTACTATATTTGAGTACACTCTCACTAGTGTTGACTGTGTGTTGGCCACTTTAATATAAGGAATGGCGCTTGGTAGCGTGACCATCTGCTAAAAGTGGAAAAGTCAACAAAGAAGACAAGGGTTTTCAATAAGGAAGTAATTTTTATAAAATTTCTTTACAGATTGACAGTAATTTTGATTAAAATTAATCATTTTGAGTTAAATTAGATTTAGTTAAATTCCTTATTGAGTAATATTAATTATTTTTTTCTAATATTTCCACAATTTCAGTGGTGTGTTATGACTTTCTCAAAACTATAGAACATAAAGGGACCTTGATCAGCCAAAAAAGGTTTGCTTTTATAGGTGGGAAGGGCAAAGAGGAAAGGAGGGGGGGGGGTAGATGAGTTCACACCACAATTATAAAATCATTGTTTTATATAAGATTCCAGTGTTTCATTCCTGACCATAGCAGAAAATTCTTTCAACAGCCAAAACATCGCTTATAACGATTATTGTATTATTAACTTGAAAGTGTAAATTAATGTTAAAATTAATAAAAAAGTGGGGCAGATGGATTGCTTACTTACTGGAGGGGGTTAGTAAGTTGCAAAGGAGTGGTAGACAGAGTTTTTTGAATGTCCCATTATACACTTAATCTTTTATATTGTTTTGTTCTGACACATGACTACACACATTGAATATTGGTATTGTGGTGAGTTTTCATTGGCATTTACAATGGAATAATTATACAAGTCGTATAATCATGTAGGATCAATAATTAAATGAATTAGTCACTTCACCATCCCAGGAAAAAAAGGTGTAATTGGGTCTGCGCCTGCAATACCAAGAAGCTGGAAGTATGCGGAATGCACTCAAGAAGGTTCATTCAATTCTCAGATACTTGTAGACTTTTCTGAGATCCTAAACTGAAGAAATGGTCAACAAGCAACAAGTGGAAATTAACAGTTTTCCAGGAAAAGGGATCAATGGCTAGATGTGAAAGAAAGCGAAGTGAAGCTTTCTGATGAATCAGAAACAACAGAGCTCTTTAAAAGTCTGTACAGTGGGATAAATTGTAGATTTCTACATCTTTCATAAATTTCTAAAATGTATATGAACATTTGGACAAAATCTGTGTTAGCATCTAAAAAGAAAGAAAAAGCAGGGGGGAAGGAGGTGAATATGATTTGTTTTGTATTTGAGCTATATCTAAAAATTTGGAAGAATTCCTGGAAATACAAATATTTTCACTTTCAAATTTCATTTCAAATGAAATTCTTGCTTTGTATAAAAAGTGAATTAGTCTAAACATCTCTTTAGCAAGAGCCCTGCATGTCCAAGTCTAGTCTTGGTCGTACCAAAAAAGAGAATGTAGCAGTGGAGTTGCCTTCTATTTCTGATGACATTTGTTCGGTGGATGAAGTTGAAGATGTATTTTGTTGAAAAATGAAAAGGTCTTAATCATCTTGAGTTTCATAGACAGTTGCAAAATGTGTACCGATAAATGTCAGTTTTTTTATTTGTCAAAAAATACATGTCAAATCCTTAACTGCAAATAAATCATGAAAGTCAGCCATTTAAAAAAATATTGTTGACAGATAAATTCATTAAAATGTTTCTTATTAATATAAAGTTTAATTCTTTCTTTCCAGACTGCTGGTTTCTTCATCAAAGACAAGATCAAAGAATTTTTAGTAGGACAAGCCATAATGCTTCCTCTCTTTGCTGCAATCATTTGGATAGTGCGTATTGGTGGAACATACTTCTTCATTTACTTATGGGTTTTTGCCATGATGTTTAGCCTTTTCCTGCTAACAATTTACCCCAATTACATCATGCCACTGTTTGATCGGTATACTCCTTTGTCTCCTGGTTCTCTGCGTACTCGCATTGAGGAATTGGCTGCAAGTGTGAAATTTCCTCTTTACAAGTTGTATGTAGTAGAAGGTGAGATTTCTCCACTCCCCGAATATGGTCCTAATATTCAGTTGTGATTAGTAATACCTGCCCAGAGTTTTGTTTGTAATTATTTTACTATTAGTTCATTGTTATTGTTACAGGTTCCAAAAGATCAAATCACAGTAATGCATTCTTTTATGGATTTTTTAAAAATAAGAGAATAGTTCTCTTTGACACATTGCTGAAGGATTATAAAAGTGAATCTGAAAAAGATACTTCAAAAACTGAAAAAAGTGAAGAGAAAGAAAGTGAGAAAAAAGAAAGTGAGAAAGTAGGATGTGATGATGATGAAGTTTTGGCTGTGCTTGGACATGAACTTGGTCATTGGAAGTTAAATCATGTTATCAAAACACTAGTGTGCATGCAGGTAATCAACGTTATATTCATGATTTCAACCAGCATAGCTCTGGATTTGATGGGTAGATATTTAAATGATGTATTTGTGTTTTGTATGGCAAATTTTGTGCAAACACTTTTCAATTGGGATTACAATCAGACAGTCAAAAATGTACCCTCATATGATTTGAATGAGCCCATTTTAATAAATAAATTATTAATTTTTTTTATGGTGGATGAATGTATGTAATTTATTAACGTCTTTTATTTTCCAAAAATTGTGAGAATTTTAAGTTCAGTGCGAAGATTTTAGTCTTTTGAAGGTGTTGTGAACTATTTTGAGCTTTGTAGTAAAACTAAATTGCCATTGTTTACAGGTGAACCTTTTCTTGGTTTTCTTGGTTTTTGGTTTGCTTTTCCAATTCAAGCCCATGTATGCAGCCTTTGGTTTCCGCAATGAGCAGCCGGTCATCATTGGCCTGCTGATAGTTCTGCAGTTCATTTTCTCTCCATATCATGCAGTAAGTGGATGTGTATCATTCAATCAAACACGTAATAATTCTAACAGTATGAAAAAGCTGAATCCTCTACAAGATAAAAGTAAGCAGGCCACCATTAATAACACAACAAATGCTGAAGAAACTTTTACGAATCCTTTAATAACTTCCTTTCATACTTAATGTTGGTAACTCCTCTACAAAAATTCGAGGTTGAGGATGATCATTATTTCATGAGATAACAAATTGCTGTTTGCAGATTGTGTTGTTTTTGCTCTTGAAGGCATAAAATATTGTAAGAAGTTTGTGATATGCAAAAAGGGATATGCAATTAAAGTTGATTAACTTAGTAATTGTTACTTTTGTACACTTGTCATAATAACAAATTTAAAAAAATGTGGAAGTATTTCAAGAGGTCTGTGTAAACTCTGTTCAGTGCATTGACCCATGAGCCTTTAGAATTATTTTTCTTGATTTTCATTATTTTAGACTTAGAACTTGATTATATTTATTTAATAAAATGTTTTAATATAATAAAAACAAATTTATTACATATGCGTCAGTACCCTGTACTTGTAATGGTTCTGTAGGTAAAATAATAGCAAAATAAAAAAGTATTTGTATAGATTATTTCTTCATAAAAATGAAACATAATACATATATTTGAGTTAAAATACTAATATTTATTCAAATTGGCAAGAAAATACACTCTATAGTGTATGATTATCAATGAAACAGTCTATACATAAGGCAACATCGCATTTTAAGCACCATCTTAAGGCTTCAGTGCTGCAGTTGGAGTCTGGACATTTTCTCTTCTCATTGCGGCGGCGATGGCGTAACGGTTAGCGTACTGGACTGTTGTACCCAAGTTGGCGGGTTCAAACCCGATCGAAGCCGGTGGATTTTTAAAGGGCGAAACCAAGATCCTCTTCGTACGCCTCCTTCGGAGGAAGTAAAGCCGGCTGTCCCATGTTCGTAGATTTACTTGCATGTAAACGATCCCTCAAGCCTAAAATGACACATCTGAGGCCCAAAAAAATTTCAAAAATCGCCTGTTTTCTCGCCCAAGAAATACCTCCTTTCTCCTCCTAGTTGGTGAAAAGGAGCGGTAGCGAAATTTGCGTGGTCAGACGGAGGAGCGGGCCTGATGCCCGAGTCTCGCCAACGTAAAATAAGGCGAAATTCAATTCAATCTAGAATTTTTTTAATTAAATAATCCCAGAATGTTTAAACAGTCTCTGTTTAGGCAAGGTATTTTTTGCCTGGTCCTTCTGGTGGCCAGTAAAACCCCTTTTTATATTCCCTTTTTATTATATGTTTTAAACATCTCTGTTTAGTGCAGGTTATTTTTGCCTGGTCCTTCTGGGCACATGAATTAGTAAAACCCCTTTTTATATTTTCATCATTTTCCTGTCTGTTAGGTAATTTTTCGTTGGTCTCGTAAAGTCTATATTTACAATACATTCTTTTCCCATGATATGAAGAGTGCTTCCAAACTGTTATTTAATTTTTTTACTCCCTTAATTTTTTATTTTCTCATATATGTATGTATTATATGAGGTAATACACGTAGTGCAGGTAAAGTTATGTAATGCTGCAGCAAGAACCAGCAATTTTTCAACAGAAAAACTTCTACAGATCAAAAAAAGTGGATCAATTCTGTTCCATAGGTAATAAATTAATACATATATACTACATATGTTTGTAGCAAACTCAAAAATCCTCAACTTCATTTGCATCAATCGGGGGATATCAATTTGGGAGAAAATCAGCTGAATGGTTGTACCTCAGACGGACAAAAAGATGTATTGCCCAATCGCTTTTTCAATTTCAAAACCCACAAAACATGGATTCTAGCTACTCCATGTTTTAGAGGAAGTAATTTACTATATGGAGGTTGTTTGAGAAGTAACTTGGTTCACATACTAAGAGATGATGACAGCAACAGCTGTGAATATGAATATAAAGCTTCAACAATGCAAGAGTAAAATTTCATTGTTGCAAGTCATTATCTCACCATGATTCACGTACCACTTATGTCCTGCTCGGCACTAATGAGTTGCAAATTACTTCTACATTTTGTGCTTACAGGGTATTGCAAAAGCCTTAAATCAAGAGTTGACCTGAAACTGAATAAGTTGTTATATGAATGTTAAAATTGTATAGAGATAACTTTAAATCTTTTTCGTAGTGAAAATTTGTATAATTATCATATATTCTCTTCATTTCAGATTCTGAACTTCAGTATGACAATTCTTAGCAGACATCATGAGTTCCAGGCAGACAAATTTGCCCGCGATCTGGGCAAAGCAAAATATTTGCGTAGTGCTCTGATCAAACTAAGTCGTGACAATTTGAGCTTCCCTGTGTATGACTGGCTATACTCACGTTGGCATTATTCGCATCCACCCTTGCTTGAACGACTTGCAGCTCTAGACAAGACAGACTGACGCAAGTTACAGCCTCACCGACCCCATTCTTGGTTCCCTGTCGGTGCGTACTATCTGTAACTGCATTGTAGAGAATTATCTCATTCCATAGTGGGGTCTCTGCTCAAGAACTGTTTTTCTAATTCACATTAATGTGATTTTATTCAAGATTTTTCTTAAATTGAATTTTATTTTGATTCAAGGGACCTCAAATATGTGGTGAGATGTAAATGAGGTATTGATGTATTAATACATTCCTCTTCAAACAATTTGTGCACATTTTTACAGTCCAGTTTGCTTCAAAACATATTACATTTTTCTATTATATATTTTTTTAATATCTGAATTTCATCAGGTGCTTTTAGAACAAATCAAAACATTTCTTCCAGTTTCATGTAATTCTGCAAGTTATCAAATCAAGTTATATTTGTTGTGAATATTATTGTGAAAGCTGAACATTCACAATCATTTTTTTATTCATCATTTTTATTGATGTAGCAAGTTAAAAGCAAGTCTGCAGTTTTGTTGCATTATTTTGAAAAAATATTTATAAATAATTGGATTATTTATTCTTGTCTTTAGTGTTGAAACTATTTAATTTGTGCTACATGGAAGTCAGCAATAGTTCCTGATACAGAGATTCAGTACATCAATAAATTATTGCAAAGAAAACTTCAATTTCAGGACAAATTTTTGGATGTCTAACTTGCATACAATTTTTGCAGACTTCTATTTCAGACATTGCTGATACTTTATTATTTATATTAATTGATATGAGTCAGTGCTGCGAAAAAACAGAATATAAGACATTTGTGATGTTTGTTGTACTTCATTTTAAATATAGTCAGTTCCTTGAAATGTGATGTTTTAATGGCTTTGCTTTCATGCCTGAGAATTTCCTATCCTTATCCATAATGAAATTAAATTCTGGATCATTTTCTGCTATGGATTAAAATAAATTTAGTATATATCTCTAGAATAGGTGATGGCTGTCAGCCCAAACAAGTTACTATATGCTGTAGGCAAAAGAAAATATGGGAGACCAAAAATAAGATTGAGCAACAACGTGTTCTGGGGCAGAACAGGTCATTAGGCCTTACCTTGCGGTTGAAGATTATGTATTGCTCTTATTCTTTTTCCCCCTGCAATAGAAAATAAGAATTTTGGTTGAAGAGAAAATACTTTGGTACAGAGATGGTGGTTGTTAAAAAGTAGTTTCTACAGAAGGAAACCTTGTTGGCCTTGGCATCTGCAATATGGGAAGGGGGAACCATTACACCATTTAAAATGTTGAAAGGTGCTCTATAGCCTTATGTAAAAGAACATTTTATTTCCTTAAATATGTTATAATCCTAATTCTCCCCTTTTTAACCTGCAAAATTATAAGAAATTGTATATTTGAGGAAGGTTCTTCAAACCATGTGGCCACCATATAAATGGTTTTACATAAAATCAACGTACTGTATTTATTGCATTGCTAAAGTTATAATTTCATTCTTATTGTAATGTTTTATTCATTCATGAGTTGATGTGTAATAGGCAAGTAAGAAACTTTCAATAGAAATCCTGGGACATGTGTTTCTCCAACTGCAGGGTGCATAAATGACAAATAAAAAAAACGAATGTTGTTCCCCTTCTTGTTTTAAGTTGTACATGCCTGTAGTTGTAGGGAGTTTAAAAAATTAATAATAATTGTATGGAGGAACAATGTTGTATAAATATCAACTAGGTGGTATTTGCAGGTTGCTTGTCGTAAACACACTAGTAGCAAGTTATTGTTAAGGTTTAGATGGGTGTTGGGTCTAATCTTTATCTCAATACCATATTTACCATGATTTAAAATGACCCCTTAATTTTTGAAGACGCATCCTGTGATTTATTACTTTTTTTCCTTTCTTTTATTTTAACCAATTATTGTTCAGTCAAAATAAAATAACAAATTGCATCAGAAAATTGCACTGTTGATGTTGAATCTGTTTGAGCAATCACAATTTTTTT
>BOPP01000019.1:4002003-4034962 GCA_017312745.1 Gryllus bimaculatus | reverse complement strand
CCGACCCCATTCTGGTTCCTTCCGGTGCGTGACTATCTGCTAACTGCATTGAAGAGAATTATCTCTTCCATTCCATTGGGTTCTACTGCTCAAGAACTGTTTCTAATTCACCATTTAATGTTGATTTTTATTCAAGATTTTCTTAAATTAATTTTATTTTGATTCAAGGGACCTCAAATATGTGTGAAGATGTAAATTGCAGTATTTGATGTTATTTTTTAATAACATCCTCTTCAATACAATTTGTAGCACATTTTTACAGTTCCGTTTGCTTCAAAATTATTACATTTTCATTCATATATTTTTTTAAAATCTTGAATTTCATCTCAGGTGCTCTTTAGACACAAATCAAAACAATTATCTTTCAGTTTCATGTTAAATTCTGCCAAGTTATCAAATCAAGTCTATATTTTTTGAATTATTATTTGAAAAGCTGAACATCACAATCAGTTTTTTATTTCATCCATTTTATTGAATGTAGCAAGTAAAAGCAAGCTGCATTTTGTTGCCATTATTCTGAAAAAATATAATAAGATAATTGGATTATTTATTCTTGTCTTTAGTTTAAAACTACTTTAATGTTGTTTCTACATGGACATTCAGCCAAATATTATTCCGTGGATACAGAATTCAGTACATCAAATAAATATTGCAAAAAGAAAAACTTCAATTTCAGGACAAATTTTGGATGCGTCCTAACTGCATACAATTTTTGCAGACTTTATTTCAACCATCTGATTTACTTTATTATTTATATTAAATGATATGAGTCAGTGCTTTGCGAACAAAGAAAACAGGACATATAAGACATTTTAGTGATGTTGTTGTACTTCATTTTAATATAGTCAGTTCCTTGAAAAATTGATGTTTTAATGGCTTTGCTTTTATGCCCTGAGAAATTTCCGTATCCTTATCCAAATAATAAATTAATTCTGGACTTTTCAATTCTGCTATGGATTAAAATAAATTTATAATATCTCTAGAATAGTCGATGCTGTCAGCCCAAACAATTACTATAATGCTTTGTAGGAAAAGAAAATAGGGGACCAAAAATAAAGTATTGAGCAACAACGTGTTTCTGGGGCAGAAACAGGCAATATGCCATTACCTTGCGGTTGTAGATTATAGTCATGCTCTTATTCTTTTTCCCCCTGCATAGCAAATAATAATTTTGTTTGAAGAGAAAAAATACTTTGTACAGAGATGTGTTGTTTAAAAAAGTAAGTTTCTACAGAAGGAAACCTTGTTGGCCTTGCCATCTGCAATATGGAAGGGGAAATCCATTTACACCCAATTAAAATCGTTGAAAGCTGCTCGTATACTAGCCCTTATGAAAAAGAACATTTATTCCCTGTAAATATGTTAATTGAAATCCTAATTCTCCCCTTTTAACCTGCAAAATTATAAAATTGTATATTGAGGAAGGTTCTTCAACCATGGCCACCATATTTAATGTTTTACATCAACAATCAACGACTGTATTTATTGCATTGCTAAAAAATTATTAATTTCACTTCTTATTGTAATTTTTATCATTCATGATTGATTAGTGTAATAAGGAAAAGAAACTTTCAATAGAAATTTCCTCACATGTTGTTCTCAACTTTGCGGGTCATAAATTGGACAAATAAAAAAAAAACAATGTTGTTCCCCTTCTTGTTTTTAAGTTACATGCCGTTTTATTGTAGAGTTAAAAAATAATTAATTATTATGGAGGAACAAGATGTTTATTTATTAAAAATATCAACTAGTAGGTATTTGCAGAGTTGCTTGTCGTAAAAAAACACCTAGTACCAATTATTCTAAGTTTAATGGTCTTGGGTCTTAATCTTTATCTCCAATACCATAATTTACCATAGATCTAAAATGGACCCTTAAATTTTGAAGGACACATCTGTAATTTATTACTTTTTTTTCCTCTTCTTTTATGTTTAACCAAATTAATGTTCACGTCAAAAATAAATTAACCCAAAATGTCCATCAAAAATGCCACTGTTGATGTTGAATTGTTTGAGCAATCACATTTTTTTATTCTTGTTATATCAAGTTGATCATTCCTGGAGGGTTCAACCCCCCCCCCCCCCCCCCCCCCAGATATCCCCCAAAATTACTTGTGTTAGAATATCCTGGACGATTGTTACTGCTTCAATTAATCGAGAATATATAGCAATAGCAAATGTATGACTATAATTGAACAATAACACTACCCCGTAAAAATTCCTCTTTCAGCCCTTATTTGCAACCAGACGCGCCGATGTCAAAAAAGCGATGACTTACGGATAGTAACATATGAAGCCCACGCGTCAACCCAATTTCTGCGCGTTCCTGTGCCCACATCGCGAAAGCCCGCGGTCACTCCCTTGTGTTCTTAGTGCCGGAACGAAACATAACAGGCGCCTCAGGATTACATCACAAAGCACTAGTCTCGGGAATATCCCCCACCCCTTCTTTTTCGTTCTAAATGTCACTGCTAACCTCCGCTTTTGTGTAGAATTAGTGAGTTTTAATTTACCCATTTTTTGATCTTTGGTAAATTGATTTTAATATATAGGTATATTAGAAGTCGATAGTCTGCAGTTTTATAAAGGGGGGAAAGCTTGACCACCTGTATTTTTTACGTATCTGTGGTTCGATTCACTTGTTCTCTGTCTGCAGTTTCTCGCAGAATTCTTAATTATTAATCTTTTGGAAGTACTTCCCAGAAGCGATTAACAAACTTCTTCGCTTGTTAGCATGCAAAAATTGCCGCCTATATTTTTGAAAAATCCAGAATTAAATTAACTTCGAAACATTTAAGATAAATTCGCATCTTCCACCATGCCAATTAAGTATCCGGCATCTTATTTACGCACCCCTACGCATGTTCAGTTCGCATTATTTTTATTATTGCGCATGCTCATAAAATTTCAGTGCAACTTGGCATTATATAATATATATATATATATATATATATATAATATATTATATATCATATATATATAATAATTATATTAATATATATATAATTGAGATAAAAACTTCTTAAATTAAAACAAATTATTATTGTTACAATTATTCTTCCATAAGGAATGTTAGTAAACATATCACTGAGTGGCAATGATTGACAAAAATCCTAAAAATTCTCCAACCGTCGTGTTGCATTTTTCTCATGGCTCAAACGCGGGAAATTGCAATTTTAAATTACGTTTTTTCTTTCAATTTTTCGAAATCACAGAGATGCGCTGAAATTGATTCGCAACTACTTTTCCTTTACCATTTATTAATTACCCATTTGTGGAAAATTTGAATGATCATTTTTTTTTTTTTTTTTTTTTTAGAAAAGCAAGTTTGAAATTAAAAAAATACCACTGTTACGCCCCAAAAATTTAAGCAGAAAATGACTCCCCCTTTCGAAGAAATGAACTTGACTATCTATTCTATCTGTTTCTGATAACACATTACATTCACGGGAAAAAAAGCATCTTCGTGAAATAGTAGCAGGACAGCCCGAAAATAGCAATTTTAAAAAATCATATATTTCCCGACGAAAAATGAGCGCACTACGCTTTTACTTCTTAAACATTCTACGCTACCAAAACAAAATTATAAAAAAAAAGTCGTGCTATATTGAAAATGTTCTCAGGGCTTTACAGTCACCGTCAACCACATAAAATGGAAAATACGTTTTCAAATCAAGGGACCGCACATCAGCCAGATTGATGGGAAATTCAGGCCGCTAGTGTTGCACAGCGGTACGTTTTCCGTCAAATCGATTTCCAGATAAATACCCACGAACGAATCTGACACCACAATGTGTTATAGAATAATTAACTCATATGTAGGGCAAGGTCTGTGACCCTTTTTCGGTACCAGGTCCGGCATAAGAATTTCTTTCTGTATCGGCAAGCATTAAATACTTTTTCTATACTACGTAAGCCAGTAGTGCAGAAAAGTAACAAACATTTCCCACCGTCTTCCCAAAAGTGCTTCATATTTAGCCAAGGAAAAATTGAACCAATTGACAATATGTCATCTCTTCTCTTAACAACAGAGTGCTCTAGTTCGGCACATCCGCTTCCACACAAAACTGGGTCGTTTAAAGTGCCTATGAACTTCCTAGAGGATCCAGGCATGGCTCTACCGTTTGTATTTCTCTTAATAATAATAAGAAAATAAAAATCGTAGTCCAGACGTCAAGGCAAAATCTTGCCATAATATTCTAATCAAAACCAAATAGGAAAAAAACATTTCCCGCCGTCGATTTGAGATCAAAGTTCTAAGTAGCAGTATTACGATCATGTGTGAGAAACTTTAGGAGTCAGAAACGTCAATAAAGTCATTTTTGGTGGGCATTCGCCTTCCCGTCACTGTTAATTGCCATTTGAGCCACATTCGATGTACTTCTGGTGCCGCCCAAGAGCACCCCTTTTCACGCTGTTTCGTGATATGACACTACTGAACTGTATGGAAGATTGAATTCCAACATCGATATCTGCCGAATAATCTGGTAAAAGTTAGCACTCCACTTACTCACAAAAATTAAAAAGAGTAATGAAAATTACAAAAAGAAATCTTTGTACAATTAAGAAACTAATTTTTTAAAACCAAATATAAAAAAATTTTTTAACCGATGCAGAACACCGAATAAATTACCACGTGTAAGTATGGTGACTAACTTCATGTTGGAAAAATTGCATTCTCCCAACAGCAACGGATGAACCAAAACAAAGTATAAAACCCCAAGAAACAACAACAGAATTTGTGCTAATTAATAACCAATATTAAACACTTTTGAACCAATGCAAAAAAGCCAAAATCGTACTCTTAAAGAAGTTGTGTGCTAATTAACCAAGTTAGCATTCCGCACCCAAGAAAATACGCATGAAAAGCAATACAAAAATAAAAATTACCGAAGTTTGTATACACTCAAGAAACTAATTTCGCGCCAAATTTGAATCATGCACAGTGAACATTAAATGATACTAAAGCTGAGCCAAAAATTGAGAAGAGTTATTAGGCTATATATGTGAAATCTTTGTGATAAAAAACACAAGTTTTATTTTAATATAACGAGTGGAGAATCTAATGGTTTATACTTTTAATAAAATAATTATAGCCGGACATTTTACCAAAAAATGAATTAAGAATTTGACAATTTGGTGATAGAGTTTTTTTAGTCACAGGTTAGAATCTGGATAAAAATGAAAAAACAACAAATGTGAAATGGTACAATCGTTGGAAATCAATTTAAAAAAATCTTATATTTCAAAATCATAAATTTTATTTAAACCAATTAAAGTATAATAAGTACCAGAATTAACAGAGAATTAGTCCTTAGTCAAACAACTTCACAGATCTTTTGGTTGCGGCACCGCAACCATCTGAATTAATATATATATAATATATACTATATATTTATATATCATATAATACATATTATGATTAATATTACACACACCTCTCTTGTTCATGAAGCATCACGACGCATTGGAAAGGTCTTCTACTTGCCACCATATTTTTTCAAAAGACATTACCCCACAAGTGTTCCCTTGATGAGCTACCCAAAACATCAGAAGCCTTTAAATGAACAAAAAAAGGTCACATTTAATTGTGCTGCTTTCCAACAAGGGCTAGTCCGACCCCACTGTGAAATCTAACATTACAACTTTCTAATACCTTGCTTCAATTGTTGGTGCTGAATAGTTGACGCAACGAGAGCATGAAACGGCGTGACGCCGAAAATGCTGCCTGCGACCTCCTTCACCAAATTTGACTGAGGCGAACCAGGGACAGTAGACCAACTTTAACGGATATTATTCCAATCAAATTTAACAGGAGATTATTCTCTTAAAAGCAAGCACTCGAACCGCCCTCCTATTGTTGGACGACGCGTTACTTAAATACACACGCAAAAACCATTTTTTTATTTTTTTAATTGTCCGCCATGTGTGTTGATGTTTATTAGTTTCTGCATTCCCCGCTTATACCCATATGTTACTGAAGCAAAAAAATGCCTCATCCAGAAAATATTTATAAACTGAAACCAGTCAATGCAAAGGAACTCTACAACCTTTCTTATCACCACAACTTCAAAGAATTATACAAGTAGGTTAAGTGCATAACAACAATAGTTCCTTAAATCTTACCATAATATTCAAAGGGGGTTTTCAATAAAACAGCTCTGCTGAAACTCCTGCTGCACACTCACTGGAAAAATCAAAACGGTGTCCCATGACGATGTTAAGTAACAAAATGTTTAGCGTTCTCAGATTCAATCACAACCTCAATGGAACGACCAATTTAAATAATTGAACCCACAATTAAGTTCTTTATGCTTACGCTTTCAGAATTCTTTCAAATTCAGTCACCAATGTTTCATTCCCTCCTGAGGATATGGCGGGGCATTATATTTTGGGAATTGCAATCTTTACTCCCAGTCTTTTTATACAAAAAGAATGTAGAATTATTAAGCAATCCCACCACGTGACTTTTGTAATCCATCTCTTATTAATTAAAGGGGATTTTCCCATACGCTTGTACTCTTCATGTATTGGAAATCCAGTGGTTTTTGTCAAAAAGGACTCACTTTTGGCGGAAATATTTTCAAAGCAAACCACCGTTGTCTGAACTACAACACTCGACTTTGTTAATCCATATTCATCCAGTGCAGTATCAACAGCTCATAAAAAAAAATCATTTTTTTTTTTTAACTTATACTCTATTTTACAACCACCTTGCGATGAACATTAACGATTAAAATTCCTTGTCTTACAGTTGAACTCAGAACCACATGTAAAGGTTAAGTTTGACTTTCTGAGTACTTCTTCATGAAATATGAGAAATATTTAAAGCTGCAGGAAAAGCGAAAACTCTTATTGCCAGCCCTCGATTCACGAAAAAAAGTAAATAACAAACCCTTTTTTCCTACATATAATAAAATACTTTACCTAAACCACATTAGTGTTACTTCAGAAAAAACCATGTTTTGTGAACTGATACCTTAAAAATCATTTGACGGCCAAAATGTGGGTCCTTGTCCTTCCGTGGTCCAACGCTTTGAACCTACCTTCTAGAAACAATTTTTCTTAAATATATATATCCTGAAGATCGACTGATCAATCGACAACGAGCTTGCGATTTGAATAGATATTGAATTAGGGCGTTCTTTCATAAAACCTCTTTCAGTTTTCAAAAATTTCCCAAAAAAAAAGAAAAAAAAAAAAAAAAAAAAAAAAAAAAATCCCAAAAATGTTGTATTAAATTACGTGTCCTTGGGATCAGATGTCTCCCGTCGGCGGTCTGCTTTTACTTCGCTGTGATATTCGCTCCTCGTTGCAGAGTTGCACCTCTGCTTCGTGGCCTTCTCCTGCGTCCCGCAGTTCGCTGTCTGAAAGACGGCCGACCATTAGTCGCGGGCTCGTTTGACCGCTGCCATGTTCGATCTCTCCGGTTCTACTGTTTGCTCACCGTTCGCAAGTTTCTTTGCGGAACAAATTACGACAACCGGCAATTCTGAAAAATTATCCAAGATGGTGGTTTTGGTTTTGGTTACCGGTCTTGAGCTTGTGCTTAGTTTGTCAATTTAGCGAATTCTCCATAGTTCTGTATACAGTGTGCTCCTATTTAACCATTCTGATACTTAAATACTGTTTAAACAACTACACTTAATCTCGCTCCACTTTGAAGTTATCCTGCATGTTACCCATTTGGATCTTACCTAAAACTTCTTTACTCACAGGCATTCGTCAGCGGTTTTAGCCTCGAAACTGTCTTTTTATACCTTATCTCTCGAAGCATTACGATAACCAGCCTTTCTGAGTTGTCTTTCCCGATGTAACTTCTGTGCTGCTCATCCCCTCTACTCCTCTGTTGACCCTGAATAGAAGGTAAGCACCAAACCCTGTTTCCTACCGATTGCCTTTGACATCGGCGATTTTGAAAAGTCTGAACAAACGCCCAGCTTGAATCCAGCTCAAACGGGTTGATATAGTGCCAAAATGTGTTTATAACACTCTTACCAGACATCCACAGATCCTTAAACTTTAAATCACAATTGAAGCGCCTTTTTCTTATATGATTTTCCTGCCCATCCTTTTACACTACATAATTCTCAGAAAAACTCCAATTGTAAGCCTATGTCGTTGGTTTGTCATCTTGTAACACGGAAACTGCGACCACTACTTATCTGTGGAACTATCAGCCACATGATCCCTGGAAGAAGTCTGCAAAACTATATGCAATATTTCACTGCCCCCAGTTCGGCCAAGCAAACCCATGCCTCGGGGATCTTTGAGTTTCACAAGTTCTGATACCATTTCAATATCACAGTCATATGTCTGCCAATAGCAACTTTTATCTAGCCCAAGCTGCTTCGTTTAACAAATTCCCCAATGTCCTCTTACATAGACTCTCCTTAGCCTTCAACTTAGCAAGCATGCTGTAACAAAAAAAACTCTGACCATCGTTTCCTTGCTCAGGAGCAAAATATCCTCTTTCGTGACACACCATTCTTGTAGTTAGAAGTGAGGCGTCACATATCTCCCTTGCGGCCACTATTTCGACGTCTTCCCGTGTGCTTCAAGCCCTGTTTCTGTTCCTGTCAAGGACGCTCCAACGATGCATTCTTGCGTATCACTGGACACTGCTGCACTGCTCACTCGTCACTCAAACATTTAACTTCAAGAACTAATAAACTCTGCTTATCCTCGCGACGCAAAAAGCCACAGTGCATCAGCCACTCGCTTTGTGGCGTAGCTTTTACAACTATATCTTAGCTGTAATCATATAAGAAATATAGTATTCTTTGTAGTATTTCTTACCATGTTGTCCGACCCGCTTCGTAGGAATAAAACAATGCCACCTTGGCTGTGATATTGTAATTATTTCGACTATTTGCCAAGAAAATTATTAACTTTGCTTACACCATACATAAAGCCAGAAGCTTCTTTTTCAATCTGCGAGTTCCCGCTCTGTGATCCACTTTAGAGTTTTACCATGCGATTCTATACGCCCCACTCCTCTCCTTTTCTCATTCTTCTGTGATAACCTTTTGCCTTTATTCCGTCTCCAGACGGCATCTGTTGCTTAAACGGGACGAGCTTGCCGGGTTGAAATATGTGTCAAGCTTTAATTGCTTTCTGTAAAGCAGCTTCCTTAATTGTGTCCAAAATGCTTGCTAGAACCCCACAGACACCCAATGTTTTCTTTCTTCCTTTGCCGCATTTTTTGGTCGCGAATGGTTTTTAACGGAATTTAGCTAGATAGTTAGAACTTACGCATGAAAACTTGCAAATCGTTTTAATGTCTGATGGGAAGCTGAACTAGATCGATTGCTTGGACATTTGTTTGCTCGTCTCACTGCCTTCATTGTTACAACAATTTGTCCAAAGTACTTGTTCTGCTTACTAAAAACCCATTGATAGCTTGCTTCTGATCTGCCTGCTGTAAAATGCATAATTTAAGATGTTTCAATTCTCTAAATGTTTCATTTGAAGCGTCTTGATACACCACGCCCGCCATCGACTGATAAGTTAACCAGATTTATCACCCACAGGTTGACGGGATCTACCCTTCTTCGCTACGCTACATTGCCATATTTTCATCCGTCGAAACTACGTTGTAATACTTTTTAGATCACTTTGAATCGTTCGCGCGCTACATTTATTTCGGCAAGGAATCGAAAAACAGACAACAACTCCCAATTGGTTCGGATACCCCCGGGTCTACTCAGGGCGTCTCCTGCTACAGAATACTGAGTGGGATGTGTTTTGAGACAAGTTTACATAGATTATATCAGGCTAAAGATTTTAGCACTTTGAACGTTAAATTTCGAGTTACGGTTTCAATCACATTGGTGAGCATTAAACGTTCTCATAGTGCCAATCACTGTAAGCGACGGTATAAGTCAACCGATTGAGAGTGACTGGAACGCTAAGCCCGCTATGGCGGAACTAAAGCAAAGAGTATTGTGTGCACTGCTTTCTTAAATTCAGATTGCTACCTAATAGTATAGTTAAAATTCTGAAACACATGGGAATAAGACATTTCCGGCACAACTTTGTTTCAATTATGTTCGCCATTAAACGTATATCCAACGAAATCTTCAATTGTTTGCTTTGACAGACGCGTGCTTTGCCATCAGAGGTGATGTGTCAGCTATTACTGCCATGCGGGCGGCTGCTGGGTCTTTATTATTTATATTTTCGTGAAAACCAACGGCGCAGGTTTCATTTCTCATTTGAACTCTGATTTTCTGAAAACTGGCTAACACGGTGGTTAAATGGAGGAAACAATTAGACTTAAGCTTCGAGAGAAACGTTCAGATAATCGTCTGCAAAGAACACGTCCAGACGTTAAACTTGAATTTTATGAACTTGAGTTCGAGTTCTCGGCAGCTGCTGGTTGAAAAAGCAATGTCCAGGATCGTCGAAGTAGTATATGGAAAAGGCATGGTCGGCTCTTCCGTTATTAAATCAGGACACTAAAATTTACAAAAGACAACAATATTTATTACGCAGCCACTTTGTGTCTATTATAGGGTTACAAAGGTTTATGGACAGTAAGCATCAACAGCATTTTTCGCCAAAAAAAAAAAAAAAAAAAAGACCAAAGGCAAGAAAAAAGAAGTCAATAGAAATTTCTACTGGATTTTTATTTAAAAGTCGCCGTAACAAATCAGCCTAAACATTTTCAAAACATAAAACTGAATATTCCCTATAGTATTTATCACAATCCAATGAATTTTAGTTTTACCCCTACTTCAAACTTAAACTCCATCTTAAAAATTCATGGTTACAGGAACAACGATCTGAAGAATTTGTTAGCAATTTCAGTTTTATTATAGACTTAATTGTTCATAAAATTTATTGAAACAGTTGTAGAGAAATAATAATTCGAATAGTAGTACCTCATCTACCAATAACTTCAAAAAGATAGGCCCTGACATTTGACATATCTTGCAATGACTACTCAAAATGCCACGTCTTGCCACTGGTGCTTCGTGTTGGGCAAGCCATAGCAATCCCAGCCCTCCATCTTTCTTGGCCAGGTAGAATATGTTTTAATTTAGAAAGCACACTGTCATACATGTTAGTATATTATGTTATATAGTTACTAACATGTATAACAGCATTGTTTCTGAATTCAAAGAATAAAAGTTTTAGATTTTATGATTAATTTTTTTTTTTTTTTTTACAATTTTATTGGTTTACTGGCAAAGTCATGAAGAAGATGGTGCCAAACCAGTGGAATAATTTCAAAGAAACCATAACTGGTGAATGAAAATTGGTGATTTTTTGGCACTCAAATTGTATGCAAACCTCTCATGTTATGAACAAGTAACGCTTTCACACATTAGATCACACTATACAAAATTTTTCCATAGACGGAGAAAAAATCGTAACTGTTGTGTACCTTTTGCAATTGTCCACTAAATATTAATCACATTCCCCAGGAATACCCTTGATACAATTCCATTAGACCTCAATTTTTTGATACAGAAAGTTTTATTCTATTCTATAACTGATGATAAATATCAAAGTAATGTAATAAAATTTTGTATCAAAATAGATCTTTTGGACAAATTTACCACATTTGAATAACATATTCTCTTACTTCAAAAAAGTTTCTTTATCATTTTACTTTCATAAGAAAAGATGTCCAATAATTTATTTTATGTACATGCCTGATGATGTCTGAAACCTACACACAAAACATGAATAGCTAGATTGTGAAATAGATTGTGAAAAATATAAGATTATTTGTGTTTTATTACTAATTTCATGAGATAATCATATCAATTCAAGATTTATATGTGGTTTAAATTTGTCATCCTTTTAAAATATCTCTGTATAGGAGTTCAGATTGGTTTGTTAAGGTGTTAAAGGAAATGACTTGAAATTTTAAAAAGAGGAAGTGACTCCTGACGTAATTGGATTCATAGACCTAACTGGGCTCAAAAAATGTATTGAAAAAAAAAAAAAAGATATCAAATTGAATAAACAATTGTGTCTATGTATGTGAAAGTTTCAGTTCATAACTGGATTTGTTTTTAAATTACAAAGAAAGTCCTTTGCTTAAGTTGGTACTAGTGAAATATATTTCATTTTTACGAACTGTTTATACCACATTTTCTCAAAACTGATATTTGCAAATTAGTTTCAATAATAATTTTTGAAGAAATGTGGATTTTCACACATGTTGATAAAAATAGCGCAAGCCTGTTTTTTGATAAAGTGTCTGAATTTCCAAAATTGCTGCTTTTTAAATTTTTAAATTTTTTTGCATGTTCCTATCTTCAAATAAATTGAGACTCCTCATTTATTCTACTATCTGGTTTCTCTATTTTTCTAAAATCATAATTTATTGTTCAGTTAGCATAGGAATTTCAATATTCTACTCTATACTTACAAAAATGGGTGTTGATACACATTTAACACTTTTTTCTTTAAACAATCTGTACATTGAATAACTTCAAGTACTAACCTTCTTTAAGTCATACGAGGTTAATACTCCTGTATTTCAACCTTTTGTGGCATTTGTTTCCCATTTCCCAGGCCCTCTGTGTACAAGATGTAGTGGGTTAAGAGATCTTATTGATGTTTTTGGAAATGAGGAAAAAAATGATTTGGCAAGTATAGTTTCATTCTCACTAAATTTTAATTTTTTTATGCTTTTTAATTTTTCAAACTTTAACTAATACAATCACAACTGAAATTCTGACTTGTATTTCTTGGCAATAGTTTGTGCAATTTTTTTCATATATCTATCGCAATGTAGCATTCTGCAGTTCACAAACACTCTTTTATTTCATGAAGAACTGTTTTTTGTCAGCAAACAGAATTAAATTGATTTGTTCTCTTGCCTCCTATTCTCCTTTTTACCAACTAACCAAAACTTGGAATTTAATTTCTGAATCATGAGGGAAAAAATTAATGCAACAACTTATCCCATACTCCATCATTGGTTTCTACTAAATGCATTTGATTTATTCCAATAGCAAAATTATGATAAAAATGTTTGAAGGTCAAAATTGTTTCTTGAAGTTTGTCAAGAGTATGTAACAATGAATGTATTTACAGCTGTCCATAGCAATGATGATCATTTTCAGAATTTTTGCGAACGCCTGTATTTGTCCGGGGTGAGCTCGGGAATACAGTTTTTACTGACGGGTGGAATTTTGTTGGACATAGCGCAATTCTTTTTCAATTATTTTCTTACATAAAGGTTTGTTTGCTTTTTTATGCAAATTTCAGTTTTGCTTTGATCTTAAATTTGTTCATGTGACCTTCAAAACATGAGAAACATTACTGTATAAATTATATGAGAATTTGTTAAAATTTCTTTTTTCCCCCTTTCCTATCTCTTAGAGTAAAATTTAAGGGTTCCGTCCTAGCATGGATAAAACTGATTGAGGACTAGGATGGATAAAACTGATAACTGGACAAAAAACTGATTGAGATGGAGTCACTGACCCAGGAGCTGTAGTACACTACTTGTTACAAGCGTATTAAAATTATGCAATACAAATGTAAACTAATGCGTTACATTGCAACCAATGCATTGCAATGCATCATTGTTAAAATAAATATTGTAGCTGCTTGACTGCCCGGAAGATAGCCATTCTGCAACCTTCCTCAGGGCAAAATGCCTGAGGAAGACATTTTGCCTTGAGAATGGTGACCAAAACATTGGCACCTGTACCTAGGACGCAGTGTCTCCATGGCAGCCGAGCAGCTACTGCCTCTGGCTGCAGTAGCCTAAGCTTTTAAAAAATATATTATATTTCCTTTTGGTAGTCTATGTATTTTATAATAGTAAAGAAATGTAGCAGAAATGATTTTATTTTGGACTTAAATTTGTGTATTAATTTTATTTATTATTAAACGTGGAGTTCTTGCAGAGCTGTTGATACTGACACCTATTGAAAGTTATTTCCACAATGTGTGTTGTAATTATAAATATCAGTATTGCACAAAAATTTGTTCCCACTGTTAAGTCAGTTTTGACAAAAACTCCAATTCGTAAAAAGTAATGTTTCTGAAAGGCACTAACTTTTCTAAATGCATTTTGTTATGCTCCAAAAGTGCAATTATACTTAGAATACTTGAAGAGTATTTACTGGAAGCTTGTCTAGAGTAAGCAACAATGCATAGAACTGGGCGGTTGGGATGTGGCAGTGACAGGGAGGGGCAAGGAAGGATAGGGCAGTTTTACATTACACATAATTCATTCATTTTCTTGCCCAATAGGTAGATGTTTATGATTAATAAATATTTGGGCAACACAGTAGTTGTACTGGACTACATAGTATTATTCAGCTAGTAAAAGTATAAAACATTAATCTAAAATCTTTCTCAACTACGAAAAAATTTATTTTCCCTGTAAATTAAAACATTCTTGACTTTTGGCATGCTGGTTGAATAAGAAATATAAATAGATTTTAATGCTCTGTCATCTTGTTTATTTAGGTAACATCTTTGAAAACAGGAGAAAATTAAATTTGATACAATATTGAGTTGCTGCAAGAGTATTTTATTGCAGATGAATAAAAAACAAAAACAAACAACCATTAATTGTAAGTAAAAACATACTTTCCATGGTGAGATTTGGTAAGCTGAGTTCTTGCAGCATAGCTGTAATATTGTCAAGACATATCTTACCTTCTTTTCTTTTAATATTCATATAAATTAATTTGTTAGTTTCTTTTTGATTCTATGTCAAAACTTTTGAAAATAAGAATTTTTGTTTGGTTATAGCATCTTATTAATATCGAAGAAAAAGAAAATATACGTCTTGCAGCGTACCAACTGAAAAGCAATTGTGAAGATTTGGCATCAAGTGATTTTTCCCATTCTAGATTCAATATTCTTCTAGTAGCACTAGTAAAATTCAGTTAGTGTAGTTATTGTTCATTATATAGGGTTGTCAAATAACTAGGACTCTTGATGATGATGATGAACTTTATTTACTTAAGTTTCCTTCACAGCGTACAAGACAATGAGAGCATACACCAGCTGGGATATCACAGGCATTTCTACCCCTCACAAACATAACCAAGAAACATCACATTTGCAACTGTGGATTCAAATATTAGGGGGTAAATGGCTTACAATACTTCTGACAAGACATTCCACTCTTGCACGCATGCATCATCCAATCCAGTCTTCACAATATGCAAACTGCAGCACCAAGGACAGAATGGAATTAAGAGATAGCTATTTACCTCATAACCACAAAAGTCTCAGCAAACCAGGTTTATTCTTAGACCCATGAAATTAATCATTTGTCATACAGTGAATATTAGAATGTATCTTGACTTCGATGTTTAATGTATAATAAAGCAATTAAGCTTCATGGAAATAAGACAGCAATACCTCATTACAGATAATTACATTTCATATTAATATTACAGGAAATTCACCTAACCTCATCACTCAATAAAAATTAAATTCAATTTGATTCCCAACTCATATAATCATACATCAGTTACTGTGAGATAAATGCCTATAAAAATGTAATAAAAAGGGAGTAATATTTCAGCTTTTCACAAATGAAATCTATGATTAGTTTTCCTTTGAGGTGGTATTCATTTATGTATTACGCATTTTAAATCTCTCGTTGTATTTTAATTATTGCACACTTCATCTCAAATTGTAGCAGAGATTCATTAAAGAGCAATGAGCTCTTAGAATTACTATTATAATCGAGTATTTTCTTTTTTGACAGAATGTAATCTATAAAACTATCAACAATGGAATAAAATATTTTTATAAAGACAAAATAAAAATTATTCAAGATTTTATCAGTCACATCACATTATTCTCTGATTGGAAGTTGTGTTTCTTAGATTCTAGATAAAAGGAATCGGTGGCTGCAGTTGCTAAATTTATAAAATGTCCAAGGCATATTATGCCTCTCAATTACTGCATAAATGAGTATTTGTACTAAACCCGTCCAGATTGACAATAGACGCATGAGCAATTTGTCAACATCACAATACAGAATTCATTTGCACTTCTTCGCAACTTCCACAAACCAGACATACAGTTCTTCCAAATCTCAAAATAAGCACATTAAAACTAAGATCCCTAGCATGCAACACAGCTCAGACAAGGTTTTCTAGCATCAAGCCTTGAATACTGTTCATGTTTGGGTAAAAAAAAAAAAAATTGCATTGGGAACAATTGCAGAAAGTAGCATTTCTCGGATAATGCAGTATTAATCTCACTGATAACATGACAGCAGAATGAACAATTAACTGTCCAATATTTGGCACAAGCTGCTAGATCTACCTTGCTGCAGCACATACACAGTTAATACCTTGCAACTATATACATAATTGGGATCATACAACACCAGTAACAAGATTTAAAATTGCATTGTAACTTCAGAAAGCAAACACACAGAGGTCACACTTAATTAAAATAGTAATAAGCAGTAATCTGCAGCTAAAATGAAACATCATAGATAAAATTTGGATATAGGCAACAAATTAGTGCCCTGTTTAGCTACTTGAGGTCTGTGCCATGGCACTACTTGAAACAACTACTAATGAGCTAAACTGGTTGAGCTGCCAGGTTTTTTACAACTAAGCTAACACATACATAATATCATGCACTTGCACTGCTAAGCAGTGGTAATGCACTAAATATATCACATAACTTAAATTTACAATTTCTACATCAAATGAATCCCAAAGCTAAGAGCATTTTTTGGTGCAATGGAATCAATGAGTACAATCTGTGCTATACATATGGCTAATATTTGCCACATTCTGTGCCAAACGCACGGTGCAGCTAGAAAAGAGGACCAACAGCTTTGGTACAGAAGCCCCCTACAGAGATAAAAGACAGTTTCAGGCTAGAATTGTGCTGTCAATGAGCAGTGCTAGCTAAAGATTCTTAAATTGTGATTCTTGAGTTGTTTTGACATGCAATTAGCTAAAATTTGCTTCTTGTAATAAATAAAAATATAATTAATGTGTCAATAAAACCATTACTGTTTTCCCTGTACAGGGAGGAAAGAGATTCATAATATTCGAGAACAATTAAAGAAATATTGGGGACCCTGTACTTTTTTAAAATTGTTTTTAAGCATGTCAAAGGCTTTGCCTATCAGTGGAATTGGAAAGAGCATTCACCTGCTTAGCAGGTGGGAGGGATACCAAATTTTCGTGGTGTGTCACCTGAACCACAGAGTATTACTCCTCTTTCTGAACGCAAAGATCCTTCTCGTGTGCTGTCAGTCTCTTCACAGATGGTGGACAATCCTGTTGTGGGTGGAAGCATCAGCATGCCAGTCCCTCCTTTTTTGTGGATGGCAGGAGGAGGAGCTGGTGGGGCTGAAGCAGGTGGACCTGGAGCTGGGCTCATTTCAGAAGGATATGGATATTCTCCAAAGCTTCCAGAGAGTGACGAAAAGTCACTAACGAAAGGGAGGCGTAGCACTGGATCCCCACTGGGCATGGAAGGAGGAAGATCCGATTCGCCTGGTGGCAGGAACATTCGCCGGTACTGATGGTATCCGCGAATAGAACTCACAGGATCAGACGAGCCATCCTAGTAAAAAAGTGAATTTCTTTGTTTATAGAATTGAAATTCTTTTAGAATCTAAATTCAAGGAATCTGAATTTATGTTGAAAATGCCCTAGTTAAAAATGGTTCAAGAATGGATTTAATTAAAATTGAGAATGAACGCCACAAAGAGACTCACCATACTATAGCGACTGGCCAGGGCCACTTCTGAAATGTGAGTATCCCCTTCAGTTGGATGAAGCATATACAAAACAGTCCACACCGGTAGCAAAAACTTGGCAATTACAAAGACTGAAAGAACCGTTGAATAAAACACCTGGGTGTGCCCAAACAAAGCACTGCAACCATCTTCTTCTGAACCAACTGCAAGAACAATGAATTTTGTTATTGACAATTTTCTAAAAGTGGTAACTACACATTCAAACTTCAAATATTTTCTCACAAGTTTTTGAAAACTTAAGATTTAATTGCAAAAAGGTTACTTACCAAACCGCATTACAGCATCAAACACAACAGTAAGGATGGCAGAAATATCGTAGACAATGACAACACTCCAAAGATCTCTCTTTTCTGAACTCTTAAAACAAGCAAGAGTTGAGATTCCTTCTATACGATGATGAATGTATATAGCAGATGCAATAAACACTTGCACAATAACAAAATCAGCTGATGACAGCATTAACCAATATGGACCTACAAAAATTATTGATACAAAGATTTTTACAAAGAAAAAATATACAAATATTTGCCAATAAATTGAGATGTTATATGATATTCTTGTTCATTTTAAGGAGACAACTTACGCATGCACTGTGTCCAGGAGTCTGTAACATCTACCATGCCCATCAGGGCTACTGTTGTACAATATAAAACATACAGACATAGCACAGGGTTCACCAAATGTTGCAGTAAATCATCTCTTCGCAAAGCTCGAGCAGCAAGAGACCAATGCAAATGGCAAACCAAAGCAAACTGCAACAACTTCAAGAAACTAGCAGCAAAATCCAGTTGAGCAAGTCGACTGCCAACCATAAAACTGGTGCCACTGTTCAGAAAAAATAAAACAACAACCTTGAAGTAGTTTGAAGACGTTTCACCAATAATTCACATTTAATATGGAAAACACTTACCACACAAGACATTCAAGGGCTGACACATAAAAGATGGCATAGTGGTGAATTTGTTGATGTCGATATACGTGATACTTTACGATCTTTAATATAACAAATATCAATGTTATGGCTGCTGCTGTTGTCAGTAAACTTGATCTCACACATGCAAGTGTATCGTATGGGTCAAAACAACCCTTGTTAGCAACATCAATGGTATCGTTCCCCAACTTTCTCCCTCTCGTTATCATGATGAAAACTCGTACTGTACACTTCGAGAGACTAGAAATGAATTGATTCTGAAGAGAAACAAATGGGTATGATCAACTACCCATCCTCAACACGTCCATTAGAGCATTCTGGCATGCCTTTTTTACGGGACAGATGTCCATAAAAAAAGTCCAAAGTGCAATAACATCTCACAGTACTAGGTTTTTACAACTTATATAGCGTTTCACAAAGCATACTTTGCCACCACACTGGAGTGCTTTCACGGGCAATAGTTTACATCATTTGAAGATTCAAAACAACAATAAAAGCACACATACACTGTAGCAGAACCTCCTTTGTATGAAACCTGTCAAACCCCGCAGGGCGCCATGACAGTTTGTGTTGCTACGTCACACACTGAACCACATTTTCATCAATAAATACATTCAAGTTATACACGTCTTAAGAATGTTGGCATACACGTGGTAATCAACAATTCTTTTCTTTAAATAACGATCATCGAAAAAGTTCGCGAGTTTCCACCACTTAATGTTTTCGATATTACCAATGCACAGTAGAGTCCTCTAGCGGATGAATTCTATACGTCCTATAGGTCCTATCCCCGCCCCTTTCATGCATGCCCAACCAGAGAGTATGTGCCCAACGCCCCAGCGTGTCCCTGGCGTCTCCCGTACGTGGTTGATGATGGGTCCCTCTTCAAAAGGAATTAAAATTTGAATCTAAATTATTATACTGAAAGAATCGCTAAAATAGTTCATTGGTATAAGTTAATATAAAAATGTTTAATAACTGAATATATAATTTAATGGAAAATGTTCTATCTTTTTTTTAGATTCTTTTTTTTAGATATGAACTCGTATTATTTTCTCGAAAAAAACAAACAAACAAACAAAAAAAAAATCAGTAATAGAATTTGTTCTTACGCTTTTTCTGCAAGTAATTTTGTTAAATTATTATACCATTGTATGCACTTATCTTCTTAGGGCGTAACATCTTTTACTTCTGTGCTTTACTTTCATTACTCTTTATTGATAAAATAATGGCTATTTTAGACATTTATTCTGTGATAATCTCTCCCTTAAATTACATTTTTTTACAATGAATAATATTATAAAAATAATATTCATGAGAGAAACAAAGCTAATGGAAAAATTGAGAGAGAGAGATAGGAAATACAAGAGGAAAGTATAACATTCTCTCAGACATCAAGATATCAAAAGCTACTTATTTTCATTATAGCAAATATAAGTGATATTTTACTTTATTTTAACTTTGATTTCAATTCAAAAATGAAAAGTACATAGTGCAAACGTATTTGAAGTGCGTTCAGTAAGCGTGAGTAATTTTTTCATTGTGGGTAATTCATTTCTGAAGCACATTACGCTATTGGAAAATACTAATTGACTCGTTCATTTAAAAATTCCCCATGTAATTTTCACTTCATACATTTTCAATGATATTTTGTTGTCTTATGTTCAATTGCATAACTGACAGTATTTGAGATATTTTGTGGTAGAATTTAAAGCATAGAGGAGAGAAATATGGACTTCTTAGTCAATTAAGATTAAATTTTAAATTGGTTGTCACAATATAATTATATTTAATTGTTGTTCAATCCCTTTTTTTAAATTTTGGGCTACCACAATAAACACCTCCAACTTTTACATAATAATTTTATTTATTTGTGAATTCATATGATGTTTTGGAGACTGTTCTGTCTTCCTCATCAGGTACAACTGAAAATTTAATTATAAAAATAATAAATGTTTTGTAATTTTTATGAACATCATTTTGGCTTCATTGAACTATTTTTATAATTAAATTTTTCAACAAACAACAGTAAATAAACAACACCCCCTCTCCTTGTAAATGCAAGAAGTGAAAATAAATTATAGTACAGTTAAAGTAATTTGTGTTCAATTTATTTTTGCTTGTACAAAAAATTTACGATAATTAAAGTTGTCATTAGTTGGCAATGCTGACTGTACCTAACAATAAGATTGGGAGTAAGCTACAGTGAAAAACGGATGCAGAGGTGACAAAATTTTTTATCATAAGCAGTGCACAAGACGTCGTGGATGAGTCGTAGGCAAGAGTCTAGTGCACCAATTTAAATTGGTTCTAGAAAATACTATGGTTTTGAATATTTTCTTCGTAATCTTAGAGATTCAATAAAAATTTTATCAAAAAATACATATATTTATTGCAACAATTTTCATTTAATTACTTTAATTTAGTTATGTTTAAAAAACTTTGTAAATATTTTAATATTTTTATACAAGAATAAAAAAAAGAATTATTTCAGCAAATGTTGAAAAATTTACAATAAATCTCAATCTTACATAACAATAAACTAATACTCTCTTCCCCTTCATAATGCAGCATAACGCTGCCTCAGACCCCCTTCCCACTCTTTAGCATTACATCATTTTTGGATGTCCTCTTAGTTCCAAAATCAGTTATAATAGGTTATAATAACTAATCTGAACATCTGAGAAATACTAACATTGCCATTGAAACATATTTCTCTGAATAAGATATGGAAGAAAATATTGGTGCTTTAGGTGAAGTCTGACTTTTTGTCGTCTTGAAAGGAAAATTTAACAAAATCATATACAACTCATCCCAACAATCTTCCTCTCAAAATCAGGTAGCTTTCTAAAATATGATTCACAGATAGCATTGGGGAGTAATTGTGTAAAAGTATTTAAATTACTTGTAACGATTACTTTGTTAGTAATTTTAGCATGTAATTGTTACTTTTAGCGGAATGTATTTTTTTCTTGTAATTTACTCATTGATATAAAATTGTAATTATTGCTTGGCATGTAATTATAAATATTTTTTTTAAATGTGCCTATTTAGTTCTTTTTGCTCACAAACCCCCTCACTCATCACAAACTAACATGTGGGTAAGTTCATTTAGTTCACAAACTAAGTTGATTGAGAGGCCCCCATCCATAATATAGGAGAATTTCCATGGCTCCATCCCAACGAGCCGAACAAAGACTGGTTCATAAAGCACTGAAGGCTTTCATGGCCAGAGTTAATATTATTCATGCCTTCCAAGCTGGTGGACCATGGTCCAATTGGCTTCGAAATGCAAAACGTTTCACCCACGACTGCGGTGGGCATCCTCAGTGGTGAGGTCTCAGGCGAAGTGTCCGAGACACTTCGCAACACCAGGCTCATTCTACATAAATATTTGAAATTTAAGAAACAGATTTTAACACTAACTAAAAACATCTACATTAACAAATTATTTAATAAATCCAACCATTTTATTGTAAAATGATAAATTCCTTTTTTTTTTACCTTTTTGAAGTAGACTATTCATACATGGATGGTTTTCATATACTATTAACATCGATCCAGATGGTCAATATTGCTAAGGCAGAAGTGTCGTGGCAATCTTCGGTCAAAACATCACTGGTTCGAATCCTGCCTTGGGCAAAGATGTATTTGTGATCGTCCGTTCACTCTTCATCATCATCCTAACACTTCATTCAAGAAGCAATTTCCTTATCTCCAGCATAACATGTTTTAATGTTATGCTTGCTCATCTATATTTATTTAACATTGTTTTAATACTATCAATAATTATTACTGTGTATTTAATGGTATTTATTAATTTTTTTTGATTTCACTATGCACTTCATTTCAGGCTAATAGTCAGTATTATTAATTTCTTTATGTTTATGTTAATTTATTTTTTCTTATTTTATTTAAACCATATTTTAATACATTAATTTGGAATTAGAAAATTTGTTCACAATTTTAGTGGTTGAAGTTGGCCATAATACAGAAAAAGAACAGGTTTAATCTTTTATAATATATCTTTTATATTATAATCTCTTATATTATATCTTTTACATCAGATATCACATCACACCCTACAGTCATATTGGGTAGGCAAGATCTGGCCCAGAAGGGTTTAACTTCCTCTCTCTCTACCTCAATTATTTTGGTCACTAGATTACTTACAAAATTAAATAGGTAACAGTACAGGCTGGATTTTGATGATCTAAAACATTCTCAAAAATGATCAATAAAATCTTCAAAATGTTTTAAAATGCCCTACAACCAAAGAAAAATGACCTAAAAATGTGATCAAAAGCAGTTTGAAAAACAACTCAAGCTGTTGGATACGTTACTGATGCAATCAAGTCTTCTTCCATTCATACAAGTGAATGCATCTTGCAAACTTTTCATTTGGACTGTTCTTTCCCAGAAAATCTGTCTTTAGTTATTCCAAAATAAGATGAACCGACAATGTATTACAGGAACCTTAGATTACATACTCACAATGGCAGTCATCACAATTTATGAGTGAAGAACTAGAATAGTCTAATGAGAAATTCTGCGGAGAAAATTTGTTGGATCTCATAAATATAGTTAGAAGTTACCATTAAAATGGATTAAACCATCAAACATTGCATTAAAAATGATGGGAAAAACTAAAAAACAACTTATTAGTTGAAATCGACAAAAAATGTTGAAGAAAATGACTTATAAAAATGGGTCATTTCCTTTAGTCACAAAATAAAATTAATTTCTATATTTAGTTTAGAAACAGCATTGTTCTAAAAATTATTCTTTCAAAACAGCATTGTTCTAAAGTGAAAAAAATGTATTTAATTTAAAAACACCCCTTGTAATTAGTGTTTCCTAATTCTAATTTTTGAATATTGAATGTGAAATGGTTAAATTCATAAAAGTATATATTCATAGTATCCAAAGGAAAGGATTCAATATAAAGTATACAAAAGGAAAAATACATTTCTTTAAAAAATGTTCATCTTATGGGAAAGGTTTTCTACCTGCCTTCATAATGTATACAATAAACAATGTATTTATCTTATTTTTTCACTTAAGACAAACATACAGATGTGCAGCTTAAAACAAGAGAGAGGCAACTGTATTTTTGAGTTCCTCTGAGCTCCCTTTTCTGTTAAACTTTTTTATTTACATATTTATAACATAAATGATACAATTAATAAATACAATTCATTTTGTGTTAAACCATTTACATTGTTGCACGATCCTAGTCTCTTCCCCAAATGTCATGTATCAATTTCTCAAATCATTAGCTTAAAATCATGAATTTATCACATTTATGCAAACAAACGTTTTATTTGGAGAAGGAGACGAAAAGTTCAGGTATTGCTACATGCAAACACGCGCGTTGCTAAAGTAGATTGAGTGAAGGTAGTACAGTACTTAGGACTTTGGAGAAGCTGGCGGAGCGTTCATTGAAAGTTACACACTAACGTGCATGCTGCTATACTGCAATTTTTCCAACTGTGCCCCTGGCAGGTTTCAGTTGTTGACAATTTCATCCAATTGGAAGCTTGAACGTTACCATGGTGACGTTCAAGCTCTCAATGTACATATTATGGGCGTGAGAGATGTTTCAAAAAATTACATTAATGTAATTTTTGAAAAAACAAAAAAAAACAACAAAAAATTCCGAAATTAAATTTTCGTCATATTAAATAGTGTAATTAGCACTATCCGTTTGAAAACCGTTTGAAAGCCGATTTGAGCAAATGACGTTTGGGCGATTCTGAAAATATACGGATTTTTAAGTAGTTTTCATAGAAAAGTGGAGGTTTAAGAAACTTTATATGACATTATTTAAGGCATATGTACTCAAAAATACAATAATGTGAACCAATTGCCGCTAATATAATATTGACGACGTGAACAACTCAAAAAATATTTTTTTGAAAAAACAGAATAGCGCAATATGGCATTTATTTAATCTTATAGAGTACATTTAGCGCTATCCCTACCAAAAGTTTAAAGAAATAGAGCCTTGTTTGAAAAAATATTGTTTTTAATGTTGTTTTTTAATTGCTATATTGCTCGCAACATTTAGCGAATAATACTAAATTTTTCAAACAAGTGTACTTGCCTTTTTTAAAAGAACTGAATATGGAGAACAAACTTAACTGACCGAAAAACCTCTATCTTCTATTTTATATTTATGGAAAAACGCCCAAAAAATTCGAACTTTTGCTATTTTCGAAAATTCAGAGTTAACCGTGAAAATTGGAGATACGCCACCTTTATAAGTTTATTTTACTCTATACTTACAAGAAATGAAAAAAAAATTTAAACCGTTTTTTGAGAAAATTTTGAAAATGTCCGGGGGGTTTCATGTGAAGTACCCTCAAATTGTAAAGAATTTCTTCCAAAATCTGAAATCTTCGACTCGAACCAGATGGATATGGATTTCTTCAATTTCGAAAAAATCCTACGTATGGTTTAGGCGCTAGGGGTGTTCACAGACGGACAGACAGACAGACGGACGTTTAAAAAAAAAAAACAATACTTTTTCAATATCAGGGGATACCCAAACGTCTAGTTCCGTTGAAATCTCGAAATCAATTATCCACAGCATTTTGTAAGTTTCCCTTACTATGTACTCCGTACTAACAAAATGTGGCGTCGCCGACGCTGTGAACTGTTTTAAATATAGTTTCATGTGCTGAAAATTTCTTTCATTCCGCATTTCTTTCATGCCCAACTTGGTTTAAATATGTTCTTTCAGTATCTAGCATTGGACTTACCAATGGATCCTAGTAGCTTATTACGTTCTTTGCCAATTGCATTTAGAGTTCTGCAGGGATCGATTTTAGGCCTTATTCCCTTTCTACTATATGTAAACGATATGCCCTTGACGATTAGTAACGGAAGAACAGATCTCTTTGCGGACGATACGAATATTCTTTGCAATAAAGAAACCGTAAATAGTACAATATCAGATATTTCAAATTGGTTTCGTAATAACAAATTAATATTAAATGAAAAGAAAACTGTTTCAATGGAGTTCTCCATTTCAAATAAACAGCTCGACACTTCACTGAAAATGATAGGCGTGCCATTGACTGATGTTAAGGTAACAAAATTTTTAGGTCATTCAATTCAGTCAAACCTTAAATGAAACGTCCATTTAAATGAATAGAACACTAAACTAAGTTCTTTTTGCTTCAGAATTCTTTAAAATGCAGTCAGCCTCCACACTGCTTGTTGTGTATATTTCGCGGATGTTCATTCCCGCCTGAGATATGGCATAATATTCTGGGGAAATACATCTTATAGCTTCAAGACTTTTAGATTACAAAAACGAATTGTACGAATAACAAGCAAATCCCACCCACGTGATTCTTGTAAGCCTCTCTTTATTAATCTAGGTATTTTACCATTACCTTGTCTCTTAATATATGAATCAGTGGTTTTGTAAAAAATGACTTGCTTAAGGGCGGGAATATATTTTCAGCAAACACCGTTGTCTATAACTACAACATGCATAACAAACACTACACTACACAAACTACTACTCGCACTACAAACGCATAATGTCTATAACTACAACATTTTATTCAGGAAACATCTCTATCTTCATATTTAAAATTGTAGGAAGGAACCCAAACAATTGCACGTTTGCAATTTTCGAAATATCAGGGATTTCAACGAAAATGGATCTGCACCATTCTCTTAAGCTTTCTTCACGTTATCCGAGGGTAGAATTTAATGCCGTTTTTGGCACAAAATATTTGGTGTCGTTTTTAAAGAAAAAAAGTTTTTGAGGTTTGGGGAATATCAATTTTGTAAAAAATCGGCTGAACGGTTTAGGCGCTAGCGTTTACCACAACCGTTTACGTTGAGTTCCGTTTACGTTAGGCGCTAGCGTTTACCGGAGGACGGGCAGAAGTTTTACCGTCAATCGATTTTTCGCTGTCAAGGCCCCATATATATATATATATATATATATATATATATATATATATATATATATATTATATACACAATACATACGCCATTTCCGAAGTAAGATTTCATAACTTTCTCTTCTTACGAAGTAAGTGCGAGAAAGTAGAATTGCTATCGCTCCTCCCCGTGACTGGCGCGCTGGCGCGAGTTTCATCAGTACCCGCAAGGCTCCTGAGTAGAATTGGCGGGTTGGCTTTCGCGCCCGCACTCACCAAATACCTCCACTCCGTCTCACCTCACGCCCTCTCCTCTTCCCTCTCCCTCTCATCCCCTCGCTCCTCGGTAAACTCTCCCTCGTTGACACAGACTAATCTGTAAATAGGTTTTCAATAGTTATAATTTATTTAATATAATTTGTCAGTTTAAGAATTTCAGTGTTAATATCGTTATTTTTGTCGTGTAAATACTGAGAATCATAATTTCAAAAAAATACATGTAAGTAGGGCGGTTACATAGGTTTAGATTAGGAAGTGACTTCAAGAAAAAGAGGTTGGGAAATTTTGAAGATTCTTCCACACCAGGACTTCGTAAAGTAGAGACACAAATATGAAGACGGAGACGAACATGATAACTCAAGATTCGTGAAAAGGTAAACTTTGGGTAAAGACATTTCTTAAATTAACATCGCGAACATTTAAAACACATATATGGTTTAGTAAAATTTATTTAATAATTGCATGAATAATAATTTAATGAGCCCTTTTAAACAAATTAATGCTTAAAAATTAAATACAACTTAAATGAGTAATATTATGCAAAAATTATCATTATTGTGTGAAACATTCTAAATATACTATTGAATGATGTATCCAGACATTACATTGCTACAATTACTTAAAACAAAAGAGTAATTTTCTGTATAAGAGAAGGGTAGAAGACTGACTACGATATAATATTATCTTCACACAGTTCGTCATTGAATGGCTGAATTAAATGTTCCAATCCCGTAACCCATATTTCAGTTGTAAGAACAAATGCACACGAACGCAGATCTCACTAGCTCTGAAGGAAAGGGTTTCATTCACAGCTCTTAAAGCAGAAGCGAACTCCTCCAGGCCCCCATCCAGGACATTTCCCCACTGCAGTCCGTGCATTATTAGCACTCTACCCCTTCAGGCAAAGTCGCTTCTCCAGTCACTGGAGGAAGGAAACTTCATTTTCTTCCCGGTTCAAATTCTCTCAGCCCCTAGCCTTGGATGTCCCCTCCTTGCACCTTTTCAAAACATTCCCACTCCCAGATCGAGCGGGAGAAGAAGCCTGATCCCTGTCGTTGGCTGCTCTCGCCACCCACAGCCATCACACCATCACTAGTCAAACGGTGCCCCTGGTCAATGGAAACAGATAGGGGCAAGCAAACGCTGTGTTCATTCAGCTAGTCAATTAAATAACCTAAAAGATCGTGTTCAAAACAGGCAGTGAACAGTCATTGAAATTTCATACATACTATTGTAAATATTCATTTAATACTGTAAACTGTTTATAGAGAAAATCTTTGCATCAGTTAGATAACATTCATTAAGTTATAGAATGGGGAAGTAAGCGACTTCCGTTATTCTATAATATTCCTCAATCTCCTCTCCTCCCCTTTCGCTGTTGTCATCTGAGCTCTGCAGAGATACGTTACTTGGTAAAATGATTTCAAGGAAGAAATTTACTGTTCAAGAATGCAAAGTTACAATTCGTTGACACAACGCGTATGCATCGATACTAAAAGTCTTGACGGACTGAAATCCCTAAATCAACGGCAAATGACAGCGCCCGTTTTGATGGGGAGAGACGTTTTGAGAAGAAAACATACAACAAGCTGAACAGCGATTACCCTCAAGTCGTAAATCTGCAAGATGAGCGGATCATTTCTTGCGCAGTGAATATATTGATCTTCTCTGAATAACTCTTCTCTGGACGTGCAAAAGAGGGCACGTCCAAGTTAAAGTTTCATGGTCGAGTGCCTTAAGAGGCGGCAGTCAGCCTAGTTCGTGAGAGGAGGGTTTCGCCTGGCTCTGGGAGCAACGTGTTACGGAGCCATGTCTTCCGTGAATGCATTGCCCAAAAGAAGGTTTGGGCGAGCAAAGTGAACAGTCTCTCATTCGCTGCCTATCATTTGTAATCTTTGGGAAGGACTTTTGTAGGAAGGTCGGATTTTGAAACGCGGGCAGTTTCTCCAACATTGGGTCAGATGGTAGACGCATGTTATGGAGAAATAACTAGTGGTGTTAGAACAGCACGTACTCTCTCGCCCGTACTTAAACGCAAAATTACGTGAAAAGTACCAAAATGTTCGAAAAATTGGATATGACCTTATTTCAAAATATATATTTAAGGAACAGATTTGATTAAGGGGAAAAGTCCCATCTTCATAATTGTAGTTGTAAGAAGACACCGACATTTTTGTGAGTTTTTACAATTTTCGAAAAATCAGTTTTCAACGAAAATTAGACCTCCATTCTGTTAAACGTCCTTTACTCTAGCCTCACTAAAATTTAATAAAAAACGAAGAAATACTTTTTTTGAGTATTTGGAAAATGCCCCAGAGGCTTCATGGGAAGTACCTCTTAAAACACAAATATTGGTTTGAAATTCAAGGGGCCACGACATCAGCCAGATTCCAGATTAATTGAGGAATATCAATTTGGAGAAAATCGGCTGAACGATTTAGCCGCTAGCGTTGTTCACAGTCAGACAGATATGTTTTGCCGTGAATCGATTTTTCGCTGTCAAGGACCCACAAAATCAATGCTGGCTACACCACTGGCTAGAAGATTTTTTTCTAACTTAAGCAACTGGATTTATCCACTTTCTCGTTACCAGGTTCCTGTAATAAGAGTTTTTTGTCGAAAATTTGCCGTTTTTTGCGCATTACATACCTTTTTCTCTACTCCGTAGCAGAAGGTAAAAACAGCATTTCTATCCATGTATGCGATAAGCGCGTGGAATCCATGTCAGATAGGCTACGTGCTGTAGTTCGTGCAAAGGGCAATCCTACAAAATATTCAAAGAACTTTTCTTTTGCGTCCAAACACATTTTACGCCACTTCCCGTCGCAGAGTTTCTAGATGGTTAGAGAAGTCAATCTTTCCCAGTTGACCCTATTTGGAGCCACTCATGTAGTGCTGTTGTTCAACACATCGAGCAGTCCGCCCGGGATCAAAATCCCGAATTTTGTGACATTGATGCATTGGATCATCACATTGTCGCTACGACCGTTCTTAGAGGAGCGATCCTTTAATTTACCATCGAAAAAATATATTTTGAGAAATAATTTATTGTTAAAGCCGAAGCACAAAGTATGGCTAATGTTAGGACTAGACGGTTAATTAGCACATTAGCTAGATGATGTGAATTCAGGTGAATGAATAACGATGAATGGATATTTTTGGACTTCATCTGGCTGATGTTAATATTAGCTTCAGGGATCTGAATAAAGTAAGGTGGTCGTCTGAGAAAGAAGTGACTTGTGTGTTCATGAGAAGTATTTTCGTAAAAATTGCAAACTTAAATTACGCACTGCACATGCTTGAAAAGGTTGTATGTAAATCGCGAAGGACGGAGTCTTGTTGCACACGCGAGTGTGAGTAGCGAAGCGTCAGTTGAGATGTACTTTGTTTAGAGGTAAGTTAGATTTTACGGTATCGTGGAAATACATATTTGCGACAGACAGTGGAACTCGATTTTGCACACTTGCTCTCTCACTAAACGTGGAAACTTCTTACCAGCAGTCTAATATCTGATTATCATTTAATATGTTATTACCATACCATATTTACCGTTATTATATACCTGCGTCACCATAACGTACTCTACATACCTTAGCCACTTTATAGAAGATCATGCAACATTATCCGATTTAAGTTCAAAGAATGTTTCAAGGCTGTTCCTACTTCGGATTTAACTCATTTTGATTAATTTGAAAGTTGAAAGTTATCCGGCTAATTCACGGATTACCTAGAAACGGATATTAGTGATTCCATACAACGTCATAACGTTTCCATTTAGTAAAAATGTTGAAGATTTAATAGTAACCATAAATAAATGGTGTCTTTCTTAACAAACGTTACCTAGATATTGAGCTCTTCTCTGTATCAAACTTTGATAAGGTCAATTGAATTGCACTTTGCAGCTTCAGGCGTGATAGAGCTTTTCGTCGAGCTTCCTTGGACTGTCTTATTTCCCTTTCATGGTTGTTGAGAAAAATCGATTGTTTGCGGCCGCTGTTTGATCATCATAATCAAAGCTCACCGCCTTCTCCGAACTCTTTTCCAAATTATCTTCAATTAACGCACTTTTGAGTGCTTCTCTTTCCGCCCGCTTTTCATGTTTTAGACAGCAAAGGCTGAGGATGTGGCGGTTGGATGCTCAGTGGACACGAAAAAGGAAATTCATTCGGTGACTATTTGCTAGGAAATTTGAAAAATGTAATTGGAAAGTGTACAATGCGAAATATAATGAATAATTGCAGTAAAACCCACTGAACATAGCCGTGATTATATATATTCTTGTAGGCACGTTTGTGGACATGTGGCGAAATAAGAAGAGCAGGTGAGAAAATGATTAAATGCAGTTCGGATACATATGCAAAAATGAAGAGGAGTTGGTGGCGACAAGTGGGGCCCGAATTATGTTTCTTAAGTAATATTCTATTAAAACTCGGTTAAAAATAAGGTTAATTTTACACCTCGTGCCTTATTAAACGAATCTTTTTGACAGAGAAAAGCACATTTTTGAGGTCATGAGCCTCGTTGAGAAAGATTTTCGCGAATTAATAAAAGATATTCATTTTATAAGGCAGTAGTTATAACAATTACCTAATGCCATCCGCCACTATAGAAAAATAAGGGAGTAATTTTCACTTTTAAGGAATTATTTACAAAGAGCGGAGCTTTCACACGGATCCTCCTTTTTTATGTTACACATATTGATGTAAATGAGACTTCGCAAAAAATGTAAAATCGAAATACGAAAACTCTTTCAGAGCAATACTACAAACCCTAAAATATATATTCCTGACCAACAATTGGCTATTTTTAAGCATTTCAAAGTTGCCATCTTGAAGAGTCAAACTTTTCATTGAAATTCTTCAGAAGCATACATTTGGATGATTTCGTACATCCAATTTGCATATCCACTCAATTTAGTTCTGTTTCATTGACGCTGCGTCAGCCGCAGTCAGGCGTTCTCGTCAGGAGTCGGTTGTAGGTTGTTCAGTCGTTCTGTGGAGGAGAATTCTAGCGGCCGGCAGCTCTGATGGATAGTTTTCCGTCGTTTCACCGATCGACATCAGGAGAATCCCGGAGCAGAACCCTAACAAACAGGCCACGGCCTACGCGCGAACTTTCCTTCTTATTCCTTGTTTTTTCTGCACTCCTTACTTACATACTCTTAAATTCACAAGCATCACCCTACCACACTTGTCGCGAGACCAGTCGGGAGTTTAGAGCTTGTCCGTACTGGGTCTGAGCCACGCTGGTGGAAGATACCTTGCCGACGTAGGCCGGCGCCGGAATCACGCCATCCAGCGGCGGAAGTTTACCGTCACCTTCCGCAATAAAATACTCGCTACTTTTACAGGACTAATGGCAGCAGATGACGTGCCCGAAATGACTAATCTATCAATCGAATTTCTCACAACTCTAAGTCTTTATTTGTTTTCCCGTGGTGTCCATTACTTTTGCATTTTCACCTTAAGTCTACCTTTATCGCTGGTGCAAATCGAACCGTTTTCTTGCTCTTTCTTTACGAGTTCTACTAGCTTTGCTGAGTCGACGGGGTGCCCCCTTACGCTTTGCCTTCTTATTTGCAGGTGCCTTCTTTTTTCGTTGCCTTCCCCTTCCAGGGGTCGCCCACGCAGGTTGAAATAAAGAGGTCGAAAAGTGGGCGGGGCGAAGGAAGGAGGAAGGAGCTGAGGCTGTGTGTGAAATGTGCGGAGCGAAGCGGGTGTTGCAGGGGGCGGCACAGGGAGTGGGCACGGATAGGGGTCCGCACGAAATGTGCGCGAGGTGGGCGTGGGGTCGGCGTGGGGTCAACATGGCGTCAAGGTGGGGTCGTCGAGGGACAGGGCGACACCTGATGTCAATCAGTACACGATGATGGGACGCGGTGTCGGTGTGTGCACTGTGTGAAACAGGACAAGGTCCTCTTGGGACGGTGCGGGTTTGTCGTGGAGATGGTGCGGAGCAGCATTGGAAGCGGTCCCGGGCAATTTGGTAACATTGGTGGGAAGGTGTGGGATAACACGGGGAAGGCTTGAAGGCCGCACGGAGAGTGAGCGAGTGGCCTGGGAGAGGCGAGGGCTCAGAGGGGGGGCGAGGGGCGGCGCGGATGCGGCGCGGA
>BOPP01000019.1:3923385-3993190 GCA_017312745.1 Gryllus bimaculatus | reverse complement strand
ACGACTGACTAACAAAATTCTGATGTTTTAGATTTCTTTATTGAAGGGAGTAAACCAAAGTTATATTCGCAACCTACTGCAACAAGAGCTATCTTGACCATTCACCAGTTCTACTAGATCATCAGCTCATCATTATGAAGACAACAAGCAAAGCCAATTCTAACAATAAAACAGATTGGAACTTCTCAGAATGGCTAATTAATAACTGCACGCTAATCTACCATTGAAAAGTCTCTCGATGTAATGAAGCAATAGAAATAGCGTAACAAGACAACTTCATCAAGCTGCAGGTTTCTACACCAGATAGCAAATAAAAACAACAAATATCCCACAATAATAAGGGAAAGAGGTGATAGCAAACACGCAAATTAAAAACAATGGCAATCACTAAAGATCCGCAACTAAAGAAGACTAAATTCTGCTTCACAAAACCTGAAAAGATTACTCGAGACACCGAAACAAGCTCTACAAGATAAACTGATAGACTGAACTCCAAATTCAAAACAGAGTACTCTCTTGGAAACCACCAAATACTTGAAGAGATCAATACAACCATTCCTCCGATTAGAAAAATGTGATACATGGGCTAAAAGCGACGAAGAAGAAAACGGATTCTTTGCCCGTCTCATTCTCTCGTCTTTCAACTATTCCGCCACAAATCTGCAGCGAGAGGAAGAATTTACAAATTTCTAGTCACCGTTGCAACTAGCTCCCCCAAATCGCCGTTCAAGTGCTCGAGAGTTGAAACATTAATCAAAAGTTTACCAACAAGAAAAGCTCCCGGATTATGATATGATTCTATACAATTCTACGCCATCTACCAGAAATTGATAGCCTTAATTACTTCATTTTCAATGCCATTCTAAGATTAGGGACACTGCGCCCGATCAATGAAAATAGCCCAAGTAATAGTATCCCTAAAACGGGCAAACCAATGCATGAGTAGTATCATACAGACCTATTAGTTCTTTAATCTCTCTCTTGAAAAAATTCCTAAATTTATGTTTGGAACAAAGCGGTAGGGGTTGCATGACAAGGAAGGTATTTAAAATTCTTGAGTTTACATTAGTCGGTATTCACTGTGAACATTGAAATGTTTTATATTTACGAAGTAAACTATATGCTAATGACGTTAACTTCGACAAAGAAATCCTGCTGTCCCTTTAACTTAAAAACGTAATGTACTACATATAACTATAATCACTGTGGAAGGGACACATGTTTTAGATGATTTTTGTTGTGTCTATTTACACTTGATAATCTTTGCATTTTAAAACACTCAATCCTCGAGTTAAAATAGCTGCTTTCTCTTCGCTAACTACACCGAAGAGCCAAAAAAAGTTTAAAAAATTGAAATAAAGAAATCTGGAAGCAATCTGAATACGGCACTCGGGTCGGCAACGACTATATAAGACATCTAGAGTCTGGCACAGTTGTTAGATCGGTTACTGCTGCTACAATGTCAGGTTATCACGACTTAAGTGTGTTTGAACGTGGTGTTATAGTCAGCGCAAGAGAGATGAAGCATAGCATCTCCAAGGTCGCAATGAAATTTGGTTCGTACGACCATTTCAAGAGTACCGTAAATATCGGGAATCCAGAAAACATCGAACCTCCAGCATCGCTGCGGTTGGAAAAAGATCGTGCAAGAACGGGGCCGACGACAACTGAGGAGAATCATTTAATGTGACAAAAGTGCCACCCTTACGCAAATTGTTGCAGATTTCAATGCTGGGCCATCAACAAGTGTCAGCATGCGAACCATTCAACGAGACATGATCGATATGGGGTTTCGGAGACCAAGGCGCACTTGTGTACCCTTGATGACGGCCCGCCACAAAGTTTTACGCCTTATCTGGGCCCGTCAACACCGACATTGGATGTTGATGACTAGAAACACGTTACCCGGTGTGACGAGTCTCGTTTCAGTGTTTAGAGCGGATGGACGTGTACGAGTATGGCGGCAACATCATGAATCCAAGAATCCTGCATGTCAAAAGGGCTCAATTCAACCTCGTGGAGGCTGTGTGATGGTATGGGGCGTATGCTGTTGGAGTGATATGGGGCTCCTGATACGTCTAGATAGACTCTTAGAGGTGACACGTACGTAAGCCTGCTGCGTACGTAAGCATCCTGTCTGTACCCATTCATGTCTATTGAGCATTCCGATGGACTTGGTTGCGTAGCCTACCGCGGCCAGAGTTTATGTTGGCTAGGCTATCCGGGATGAGCCGCGTCAATGTCATGGTGGCTAACGTTTCGGCCAGCGTATTGTGGCCTTCTTCAGAGCGTACTGCTGGCTTTCCGTTGCACTTGGGCATTTCTAGCAGGACAATGCGACAGTCCACACGTCCAGAATTGCTTTAGAGTGGCTCCAGGAACACTCTTGTGAATTAAAACACTTTCACTGGCCATCACAATCTCCAGACATGAACAATGTGAGCATATCTGGGATGCATTGCAACGAGCTGTTCAAAAGAGATCTCCATCCCCTCGTACTCTTATGAGTTTATGAACAGCCCTGTAGGATTCATGGTATCAATTACCTCCAGCCTTACTTCAGACATTAGTTGAGCCCATGCTACATTGTATTGCAGCACTTCTGCGTGCTCGTTCTACACGATATTAGGCAGGCGGACCATTTTTTTATCTCTTCATTGTATAACTTCTCATTCATTTGTTTGCTACCGGTAAAAAAGTCTACTACTCAGAATAGATCGATCACAATTCGCTCAAAAACAACTCTATTAATTTTATGATATTAAAAATTTAGCGATTATTCTATAAAAACGGTTAAGAAGAGTAAGTAAAAACACATTTAGAGCTCCATTTCCAGACAAAGTCACGAATTTAGTTGAGTTGAAAGCTCAAACTTCTTTCCAAACTAAATCCTTTAGCGTTTGAAATAAATATAAATGTTAAGTGGAATAGTGGTGTTGCTTTACGATTGAACATTTTTAGCAATTACATACAATACTGTCTTTCACAAGCTCTCTTAAAGAACCGTGGGTTGAACATAAAGGTGTGAAAAAAGAGATACAGCAGTAATTTGATAATGTTTGTAAAACCATAGAAGCATCACTAATTTTCGAAAACTCGTAAGACTCTTCAGGTTGCTTTGAGTAGTTTTGTATAGCGGAACTGCATTTGAAGTACTATATACTATTCATTCGTATTCATTCGATTTCATCACTGAAAATATTGTCTTTCTTTTGATGTTTACACTCGATATTTTAGCTACATCTTACCTGTTCAGTTTTCCTTCTGGTCATACACCTTGTATGATATATGAAATTTCTCTGCAGTACAAAATGCGCAAAATTACTACACATAAGTAACTACACCAGGCTCCTTCCTCCAGGCTCTTTCGACCATAATTAGAGGTATATTTTCTGATAAATATTCGTATCATCTGTGTTTGTGCGTTCATAAAGTACGAGGCATGTTTTAAAAGAAAGTACCGCTTTGGAAAAAAACTCATAAAAATTAGTTTTCAAAATAAAATCTTTTATATATTTATTTATTTACGTCAAAAACTGCTAATAACTGTGTGTGACTTGCTATGGGGAGAAGTTAATTTGACGTTACATTTAAGTCCAGAAACAAAACAAGCGGCCAACTCAGCATTTTCTCGAGGATCAGGGAAACTGGATCAGGAAGATCTGATCAAGTTGGAGATCATTGACCTAGAAGCTGAAGTACAGTACTTGTTTCTTTAGAACTATACAATCAAAATGGTAAATAATACACTAAATGTCGTTAAAATTAATATTACTTTCCTTTTAGATGGATATTACTTGATATTCCTTTCCTTTTACATGAAAGATCACTTATTAATCTGTTTTTCTTCATGTGTCTGTCTTCAAGTCTGGCTCTCTTCACAGGTGGCATTTTTTATAAATAGGGGAATGTTTTATAAATAGGAGGAAATGTTAGTTTTACGCTATGAGAAACGTCTGAACAATGGTGGCAACTATGTAAAAAATAGTTTCAGAAATGCGATTTCATGCAAAAATAAATTTTCTTTTGAAAATAAAATTTTTATGAGTTTTTATTCAGAACGGTACTTACTTTAAAAACACGCCTAAGAAAAGTCACGATGTTCGACAGAATTATTTTCCTTAAAGAAGAAATATTAATTGTTATAAATATTATTTTTATTTCTTTAAGGCCGCTTTTTAACTACTAGGTCATGTAGCAATCACATTGATTATTTACATTCGGGAAATTGTAGGAAACACTTCACGTAAGGAAAACACCATGCGCGAGGTGGGATGCAAACCCACCTTCGTGGTTTTAATAAAATACATTATACCTTGATGTGACGTTATGTACATGTATGTATAATACAAATGATACAACCTTAAGTTTATGGCGTTTTATTGGTAGATTATTGTAACTTCAAATAAATCTGTTATGTTATCAAATGTCGTGAAGTGGAGTTTGTGTGAGTGGAGTGGTATTTTGACTGCAGTATAATTCAATTTTGAGAAGTGTGCATCCTTTTTTCATTAAACCACATGTCTGAAGATGACTCAAAGATAGTGGCCGAAACGTCACGCCAAGGTATAATGTAGTTTATTAAAACCATTAAGATGTATCAATGTTAATAAATCTGAATGTATAAAATTTGAAGGGGACTTTTTTTTTCAATACTAAAGATAATGTAAGTACTAATAATTGTTTGCATTTTTTTAAGTCCATTTATTATTTCCATTTCTCTTATGATCGCTTATTCGAAACTGCCAGAGGCTTCTTTCGTGAGTTCCTGGTATATCCATCAGACAAAGCAATAGATATCTCAATTAATTGTTTAACACCGGGACTTGGAGGTCGATGTGCCTTGGGCCCAGTGAACTTTGCGTTTTCCTCTATTACATTGTCAACGGTAAACAGGATCTGAAGGTAGAGGTGAGGCAACTTCCTCGACCATTCGTGACAACGAAACCATAAAGAAGGGAAGTTGTGTAGGTTTTAACAAGTTTTCGTCCTCAAGAAACAGTTGTGAGGTTACTTCCCTATCCCTAGTTCGGTTGAAACCTGTGAATTCTTTCATCAAGAACTAACGAAGATGCAGAGGATATAGAAATCTTTGATGCATTAAATACTGTTAATGATCTGGAATCTTGCACACCAAATTTTAGAGGAAAGGCAGAGGCAAACTAATTCCGACAAAATACTCTTGGTAATTGTATCAGTAATAACGAGATGGTCCCAGTGTTCTCAGAATCAGAACGCCAAGTATCAGTAATACGCAAGGGCGCCATTCCAAACAGTTTAGTTTAAAATGACACAAAATAGACCTGCCCGGATTTAGACATTATCACTTTTACAGTGGTGATTATATTATCCAATTCTTCCCAACATGTTACTAATATCTCTTTTTTCCCAGTACAATCGTGAATTAACGATTGTTTCAACGAGTTTTTATGAGAAATCGTAGAAGTTTTAATAAGAATTCATTTGAAGTGCATGCCATGACAATATTTTTATATTGTTCACACAAATCTCTTGACGAGAATTCTCATGATATCGTTGTCAACCCCCTTGAAATTCGGCGCCTTGGGTCCCGACTCAATAGACCTGTATTCTTTACATCTAAGTGCGGACATTATGGTATGTTATGTTGCAAGTAGATTTGAACAAAAAATTGTTTCACTTTCTTTGGTTCTCGTCAAATTTTGCACTTTAGATCTATATCCGATCCCAAGCAGGTCCATTTTGGTGACCTAATTGGTTTGAGTCGAAATTATTTGGAAACCGTTGCCCGAGGGCAACGGATTAATTGGATGCAGTGGCCACTTCAAACCAACATTTCAATACCTAGCGAGAATGCGGGACATATTGGCACTTCATCTCTTAGTGTTCAAAAAAAGTGATAAAACTACTCTATTATTTTAAAGTATGTTCATGACCTCATTTAAAGAACTAAAATTTGTGATAAATGGATTTGAGCAAGAAATCCCTGGAATTATATTGGAGTGTAGGCCTGGTTCGAAATATACTTGAACTTTTGCAGAGATTGGCTAACGCGCACATGGTTTGTCACTTAATCAATAGTCACTCATCGATTATTCGGAATCAGGGCTGGCACGTGCTGAATATTGGGATCAGCTGAACATCTTGCTCATTTATCATCTTGCAAGCTTATTTGATTGTTTTTGAATGGTTCAATCAAATCATGAACTCTTCGTCATGGAGAAACATTCCTCCCACTTGTGCTGAAAGTCTTCTAAGGTTTTCACATTTTTCTATACATTCAGGTAACAAAAGACGGATTGTGAGTCTGTTATTTTCTGGAGTAAACGGAGAGGGGTGCAGTCAAGCTTACTTCGCAACAACACACGCGAAAGTTGGATGATGATGGTGAAACGTTCCACTAGCAAAGTGAACGACGCATGTTAAGGGTGGTAAGTGCACAAAGCCTGTACAGTCAACCTACGGACGTTGAAAACGAAAGTGTATATATTTATTTACGTACCCGCGAAGTTCTTACTCCTGATGTGTTAACTAAGCGTGAGCTCAAATGCTTCCAATATGAACGAGTTAAGCGTGGTACATGCGTGCATCCATCCATCCAGAGACAGACCTCCCGATTTCTGGGTACAAAAGTACGTGTGTCTCCTCGTCACCTACACTAAACTTAACATTCTTTGGAACAACATTAATAATCTTTAATCCTGACGTGTGTGCGAAGTTACAACTCAAAAGAACCTTAAAAATGAATTTTATGACAAAAAATTCGAGATGGTAGAGTTAATGAAATTCCAATACTTATCATTTAATATACCATATATTATTAGAAAGAAAAGTAAAATGCATTTGAAGTTTCCGGCTTGCTTCAAACTTTAAGAACATGGAGCTTATGCATTTTAGTAGTGAAGATTAGTACGAAGATAATTTATTTCTCTTCAGACATTTAATAATATCCGTTTTCATGCATTATATTCAATTGACGAATGACCTCGATTATTCACACTGTGGATTCCAGTTCGGAATCCACGGCCTGTCGGCCAATCACATTCCTAGAATTTTTGGAATCCAATTAGGGCAGAATGGCATTCTCTTTGCAATTTTTAATACCGTTTCTAAATAAAAATCGAAGAGCGCGGAAGGATTAAAAGGGAAAAGGGGGACAAGTGGGACAAAGCGGGGAAAGGGGAACAAACAGGGCAAGGGAAAAATGGGACAATAAAGGGGGAATTGGAAAAGGGGAGAAAGGGGACAAAATGAGGAAAGAGGATAAATTAGACAATTACCCGTAGAAAAATGGGATTATCGGCGAAATGGGAAAACAGGGCATTGGAACAAAATGTGACAAGATGACAAAATGGGACTAGGGGACAAATGGGACAAGATGGGCGTCGGGATAAACCTGGACAAGAGGACTACATGAGCCAAGGGGCAAACGGAAAAGGGAGGAAATGGAACAAGTGGAACCAATGGGACAAAAAGGACAAGGGCCAAGTGGGACGAAAGGGACATATTTATTCAAAGATTTGTGAACACTAGTAAAATCTAAAACCGATAGTCGGCTAAAATAGTTTGTTAGATGGTTGATTACTAACGAGCTAAGCGTGTGTTTACGGACGTAAATAATAAAAAATTCTGTTCAAATCTATTCTGAATATTGAAAGGTCGTAGAGAAATTATTTGTCTTCTTCTCGCGCATAATGGCTATTATTCAGTCGTAGAAAACTCGGGGGAAATATGAACTTGTGAATAATAGCCATCATTATGCGCTCGTTGAAGAATATACTATTCTTTTCATTTATCGTCTCCTATATTATTTCAGTAGTAGACATACCTTTTGCGGCTCTCACACGCAACCATTCTTTATAAATGAGGTCTCTAAAGAAAGAGAATTTCACTTTGACGTGACTTTGACTTTAAAATATGAAGGATTTGTTTTAAAAAATACATCTAAATATACACGACAAATCCAACCCGAAACATCCGGCCAGAAGGGCTAAAATCGATGTAGTTAAATATCTCCTAAACGAAGCGTCCTAGGAACTTCAAACCTGAAATTTTGAAGTCAAAGGCCTCAAAGAAACGTTTCTGATACCGTATTCTATAGAATGAGATATTATTATAGATTCTATCATATTTTTGCTGGTTGTCAGTTTATCAACCTACGGAAAGCCATGGCCGCGGAGGCCAGCTTTGTTTGTGACCTCACACTTAGAAGGCTTAGATTCCTGCATCTTATATTTACACTGTGGTTTGCGTGGACTGACGAGGTTTATTTGCATCATCATCCATTCAAGATTCGCTCTCGCAGCAGGTAAAAGTATTAATAGTTGCGTGATACCGATGATTATTTTTGTGTATGTAGTGAAACCGTTCACTTCCCATTTCTGCAATGGCTGTGTACCCAATTGAAGAAGGAACTACGAGTGAAGTTTCAGACTCAAGAAAAAAAGAGTGGAGTAGTAGTATCCGAGTGGTAAAACAGAGAGCTTAGAAACTAAGTAAACTCTGATGGAAAGAGAGCTCTTACATCTTTTGATGTTCTTCATCAAAAAATAAAAATAAACAAAATAGGCCAATAATGGACGATTGTGAACTGTAAAGAGAGAAGACTGAGTTTTGTTAGGTTAGTTTGTATTTTACCTGTGCCAGTATTTTCCTTATCAGCAGTGATTCGGTGAAATTTTCAAGTCAGCGTGCTCAGACCCGATATTGTATTAAAAAGGCAGGGAAACAATATTTCCACTAGAATGATTAGCAATATCAACAAGTCTACTTAAATTTTGACAAGTTTAAGCACTTTCTTGACCTCAAACATATTCAGGGGATATAATATCGATTAGCCTTTATTGAGTTGTGTATCTGATCACTACTACCAAAATTTGGCAATTTTCAAATGCCACTATCGGAACCAAATCGGAATTTGGAAATAAATTAAATACTTTGAAAAATATACTTTGAACGTTGGCCATTTTAAGCAACAAATCTACACAAAAATATGAATGCTAATCGACCATTGAGTTTTTCGTAACAAACTAAGTAGTGTAGTCCAAAAATTTTGACAAACTGGAGAAAGCGTTTTTACCACTCAGAACTCTCGCCGAGTCTCTAAGACACTGATAACCCATTATTTCTTCGGCAGAAGGTTATGGGATAGAGATCAGTTGTTTCATATACCTTCATATACTATCTCTAGTTATATTATTGCGTTGTCAGCGATGTCGCGATGTCATTTTTCTAAGGGGTTTTATAAATCCGTTCTATAAATCCGCTGCAAGCATTGGTATAACAAAATGTGGACAATGTTCCAAGTGAGTATTTATTATTTATTCGAAATTTAGCCGTACAGTTGTTGTCGCAACTTTATCATAACAGAGTTATGTTTTAACTAACTGAAATATATATATATATATATATATATATATATATATATATATATATATTAAAAGGGTATTTTAATGAATTTGAATATTGTTTACGGAGGGGATACAAATGGAATGTCAGTTTTTTGGGGGTCCGGAATAGAATACACAGACTCTATGTCATAGAGTCAGAAATTTCTATATCATTAAGTAAGCTTCGAATAGGTGAAAATGAATGTGATGTTGATTTATAGGAAAATGAAGATGGCGTTAATTAACACTAGAAGCAGTAGTGAAGAAGAAGTTGATATTAGAGATACTTACAGTAATAGACATTCGAGACGTAAACTGATTACGATAAATGTCTCTGACTTTTATTCTTTCATAATTCATTATCATGTCAGTAACTGGGAATTTACAAGCCTTGACTTTAGAAAATGTTGAGTCTATAATTCGTCAGAGATGAGTCCTCCAGTTTTGCAGGATCAAGCACCTTTGCAAGTGGTATTAGAAACAAAGAGTCAATATCAACTGGGTTGGCAATTTTAAAAAAATCGAGAGATAGGGTAAAGAGGCCGTTGTCAAGAATTTGGGGGAAAAGACAGACAACCCACTGTTTTTACTCCAAATGCAAGTAATTTTCTCAAATAACTTTGGTAAAAGCACATTTCTGTTCTGTCGTGTGTGCCAGAATATATATCTTCGTAATAAATATTACGAAATATTTTGTTTATATTTTAATCAATAGTTTAAGAATATACTTCTTTTAGAAAATTGTAACGTTAACTAATATTTACACTGATTTGATGATGAAATATTAAACATCAATAGTAATTTTACTCATCAACAGGTGTACTCAAATTATCTTCAATTTATATGTTTTTTTTATGTTTATACAAATATAAAAAATAAATGCGCTCTGAATACTACATAAACGATATGTGTCCTTTTAAAATACACCCAATTCCAATGGTTTCCCACAGAAATAAGAAGTTCCTAGGTCTCACAGACCCGGTGCGAGCATTCCCGTTGTGTAATTCGGCGCGCGCTCTGCCGGATTAATTGTGGCCACCGCGGGCGCTTTCCCCCTTCTAAACGTCTTGTGGGGGCAGAGCGGACCGCGCCGAGTCGCGCCGCGCCGCACGGAGGCGCGAACGCACAACCGGCTGCGCTTGGCATTCCGCCGGCAGTTTCCGGTGGCGCGCGCAGCCTTGACCGCGCTGCATCCGGCCGCCGCGCCGCGACCCCGCGATGCCAGCGCTGCAGGGCCGCGGCGCTGCCCCGCTTGCGAATGCCTCTACGGCAGTTCGGGGCACGCCAACGCCATTGCGGGAGCCACCAATGTTCACTGCACCCTACAATGAACTGCAATATAACTCAAGGAATTTTATTTACACGGAGGGAAGTGCTTCGTTCACTCGATTAATCAATAGTACATTGAACTATACGGAGTATACCATGGAAGAACAAAATGCTCACAAAACTGCTGTTCAGTTAAACAGACTATGCACGTATACGGTTCACTCAACTGGTCGGACGAATAGCACCTACTGGAGATAACCAAATTAATCGTTGCGTTGACTAATACGCCCAGAAATATTTAATAAATACATTGCCGTTAAAATTAATAAACGTATTTATAGTTTCTTTTTACGAACCTAAAGAGTAAGCCCTGTTAAGCAGAAAGGTGAAAGGGAATGTTTTCTTTCTATCCCATTAGGCAGATAGGAATTGGGGCTCCCGAACGGTGTACCTATCCACCCGTGTGCTCGTATTTTCTTAACCTCAGTTACGTGACAGACTTGAGTTAAGCAGATCAGTTACGGTCGCTAGCAGCCGACCTTTGGCTACCGACAGTATTTCTACCATTAATTTAGAACGTAGCATAACATTATTTGCAGTCAATAAGATTCCAAACATGCAATTATACAGGGAGTCCCACCAGCTATGGACCACCCTCAGAACATCTAAACTGTATCGTGTATAATACTATAAACAATGTGTTCTCACAGTTCACATGGGCTCTATAAACATTTGAATTCGTCAGATTACTGAGAACGCGTTTTTACCAAGCAGTGTTAAGTACATGTGACGACATGAAACGTAGATCTCACTGAATGATTTTATCTACAAAAGAAGTATAGTACTACTGACAATTCTCTTTGTTCATTCACTTACAATTTTCAATCGTCTGATGTATTAAACGAAACTAAATTATGTTTAGTGAATCTTACCAAACGAATAATTGTATTTACTATATGATCGCTTACTAAACATGTTTAATACATTGAACTACAACATTTCCCTCAGTGTTTAAGAACTCCATGCAATTAGCAATATATTACAATCAACAATACTTTACATTACAAACGTAAATATAAGCATTTGTCAACAACATTTCATAGTGATTCAAATCTAAACATGCAAACAAAGAAAAGTAGTGTTTAAACCAGACGAGTCAAGGTCGCGAGCAAGGTAACACGCTCACTAGAGCTCGCAAGCACTGCGTTCAGAGAATTTGGCGCGAGGTTTGAAAGTAAGAGTTGTACAAAGGCTCCAGAGAGGCGGTACGTCACTGGATATCTGGCCCGTGGCAGTCTTTGGGAGACGTCAGTTGACAGTTTTTCCCCCAAACGTAGCTGTATTAATTCCCATTTACTCAATAAGGCAAATAAATGACCCATTAAAATGAAATAATACATCATTCCGATTTCAAATTCAATTAAATCAATTCAGTTTCTATTTATTTTGAATTGAAAACAATTTTCGGGGCCTGAGACATGTTGCCCCAGCTGTTCCCCTTACTGGGTGCCTCTGCCTATAAGAAATCACTATAATCTATTTTTTTCTCTTCAAATCTCTAAAACAACCAAATATTCTCTAAATGTAATTGACGGTTAAAGGTGTATTTGAAAGGAGATGTATTGGAAAAACGTTGGGCCAGTCGGAGCACAGAATCTCCACAGAATTCTAAAAGGCGCCAACAGTTTTGTACGACTCGCAAGAAACTGCTTTGCCAGTGCGGAGTAGGTCGTGTAGCAGGAAAAGCTGAGGTGTTTGGGGCTGCGCTGCGCCGTTCGCGGATGCCTCATCGGCGTACAAGCAGGATGGAGGTGCGGCGCGGCTGCGATCCCAATTACGGACTGGCTCAAACCCGGTTCCGCGTAATATGAGGGGGCATCACCAGCCCTCAAGTCCTCGTGGCTAGCTGTTGGTCAGCGTGTTTGCTTTCCACTACGCGGCCGCGGGTTCCATTTCGGTGAGGCAAGATTATAGTGTGTGTTTTCCTTGCAATGTCCCAGTACATGTTGCTGTGGGACGATGAGAAAATTCACTTCTCACGTTGAGAAGACCGGAATACGGCGTGGTAACCACACGTACCCCCTTCACCAAAGGTCGCGACACGGACGTCGCCGGTAGGCCTGAGCCCGTTCGCGGGCTGTCGCGCCAAGTACATTCGTACATCACCAGCCCTCGCCCGTCGACAGGAGCACGGCATTTGCGAGAACGGGGGATATTGAAAGGTGATTTACAACATAAAGGAACGTCGTATGATTTAAGTAAATAGTAGCTAACTAGCGGCCTGAAGTAGCAAAAATGCTAATGAACAAAATCCCGTACAAAATGCTTTTCGAAAAAGGAACACGTACACTACACACAAATAACAAATAAAATGCCCGCGTAGAACACTGAAGTAAATTAAATATTTTCCTTACTATAACAATCCTCACTAATACTGCAATCACCTAGTATTGTATTTATCAAGTGTGACACTTCTTTGCATATTACCAAGAATATAAAAAAAAATTGGTTTTATATAACACAACAAGCGAGTAGCAAAATATTTAATAGGGGAGGGCCCTCCTTCCGGTCATTGCTGTCACATGTGTAATATATCATATTACATGTTTATTTTGTATTGCGTACTATTTGAATTGGATTTTGCATTATTTAAAAGAAGAGACAAGACCATCACATTTTCGTGAATAGGCTACGACTTGTGAGTACTCGGTCTGTGAAGTGTGTGGCAACTTATTAGACCCTGGTTAGCTTAGATAGATGGACAGATGAAGGTCACTGTGGTTTTAGAGTTGTTAAGTCACCAGAATACATTTTGATGCATGAGAGATTCACTTTTATTTAAATCTATGGGAGATTTACGGGATGGGAGGGTACGCATGGGACATTTACTTTCTCGTATATGTACGGAATACGAAGTAATGCACGTAATAAAGAGAAAGTTATGTAATGACTTGCTCTGGGTACACCGCCTTGAAGTAGCACTGCCCGTGCGGGCGGGAAGGCTTGTGTGCTCCAGTGAGGTGGAAGGCTATGCAGGCGGTAGCATGCTTTTTTCCCTACGCATGACTACTAGTAGGGTCACTCATGCCGGACAGACCAAAACTGAGGTGCCAGACTAAGTTGTGTCCTACCACGTCTTATCCGTCCAATCTTATCTGTCCATTCTTTCCTATTTGTCCTTCTCCCGTAACGACGTGTTTATGTCGTTATGATTCCTTCATCTATCATTGCGACATCTTTAAATTATGCCAATTCTTATTTATTTCTGATCCCGACGATATTAGGTTTCAAGGGCTAGGGAGATTTCCTATTCTTCCTTCCTTGTTTTCTTAAAGTGTAGTAGGCAGGTCTCATGCGGGAAGCACCCCAAAGCATCCAATTATGAAGTTGGGGTTCACTAACTTTGGGAATTAAATCATTCCTAAAGAGTGCATCAGGGGTTGGCTGGACTCCTTAAGCTACGATATAAACCATCACAAGGGATGAAAAACTTTGAAATAAAAAGCTCCAGCCCATCCAGGTTTGGGGGTTGTACTGTAGGCCAGCACCTTGCCCACGTACATCATCACACAGCTAAAAATCTCAGTCATGTGAATATAGTCAAATATATAAGGGAAACTACATCGGCAAAGAAAATGGACTCTGAATATTTGTATATGGAATGAACAGAGCATATCAAACAAACAACAGGTAATCCAGGAAATGAGAAGAAACATAGATAGCCGTCTGGTCTGAAACAAAAAGGAAAGAAAAGGGAAGCGAAAAACTGAACTACCAACGTGCACTTCTACAGTGGCGTAAACAAACATGAAACTGCTAATGCCGAAATTTACATTGTTATTGATAAAATATTCGATAAATGTACAAAAGGTTGGGAATGAACAAACGAACGTCTTATTAAAGTTGTGTTGTGTGTTAATGATGCCCCAACAGCTAGAAAAGATGATTTTGAAATGATAGCCAAAGAAACCTTAGACAGTAATCCCGATATCCATGAAATAATATTTCACACCAGGTATAAAACGTGTTATGAAGAGGGTTAAGATAGGTATGTAATAACAACTTTTTTCTGTTAAATTTAAATATACGCATATTGTAATATGTTCATGAAAGGTAGTGTGAGAAAAATTTAGAGGTGGGGATGTGGATTGTTGTTGCATTACATTATTACAGTTTTTTGACTAGTCACTATTTTTTTGCTCAATATTTTTTTAAATAATATAAGCATGATCACTGAATGAGCACATCACTGAATAATGATTTCCAGAACAGAATGCACAGTTTATAACATGATTGCAGTTGTTTTTTGTGTGCCCGTAGGGTACGTATCCTTGGCTTTCAATGGGACCTTTAAGTTTCCGACGTCTTTCTGTAATCACACGATGATTGTATATTTGGGTGATTGTGAGAATTGTGTCTATAGATTCATTGCCACTAAACTCGGCCGCAACAACCGGAATTGGCATGTTGTATTTTTATAGTATCGTGATTTTAATAATTGATGGGTGGTGTAATTTGAGTTCTGCAAAGAATTCGATTATGTTATGGATTGTTGCAGAGTTTTGAACACATTTTTTTATTTGAAGGATCCTTGAAAGAATGTCCGCTTCTCTTTGTCTCTATGAGGAATTTAATAAGTTTACGGAAATCTGTTTTGGAGTTGGCACTTATTTTTGTTTTGTTTCTAAAGTCTGCTGCAAGTCATTGGTCACTTTATTTTTAAGCTCCTTGAAGAAGTTGTTTGCATTTGAGATATTAAATACAAAAATTGGGGGGATTTCAGCCAGGAAATCCGTTTGTTCATTTGAATTTTGAGGAATTGAAAATGATTAGATTCTAGTGAAGTTACACCATCGCGCAATGCATCAAAACAGCTTTTCAATTTTACAGTAATATCGACTGGGATCTAACAGTTTATCAAAATTGTTGTTATCGGTAATTTTCTTTTTATGTTCGTGTGATTCAACAAAATCACTCTCTGACCTTTTCCGTGTAGAGTTTCCTGATGATGATGGTGCCGACTGATCGCTGTGCAGCGAGCCACATCTGAAGCCTGCTTCCATGCTGCCTTCAGCGTTCTGGCTGAGGGAGATAGGGTTGATGTTGCTCTCGATGTTGCTGTGAGGCCATGGATATGCATGGCCTCGCCTCTTGCTGGAATTGGCGACGCTGGAGAAATGTCTCCGTTGAGGATACGCAGGGCATCGGATGTTGGCTGCCCTGTAAATGGATTTATGGCATAAGTCATATACTTTCCTGTAAATAGTGTATTAAAATACTAAATAGTGTATGCACACAAGCCCTAACACTAAAAAAAGTGTTCACTAATAGACGACCGTGCCGAGGCTACGTTAGCCTGTCCGGCTGGAGTGATATCGACTGTGATAAGTGAAGTGGACTGTAGCGTGGTCGAAAGACGAATGGATAAGTGAGGATGCTGTCAATTCTTTAATATCAAGCGTTTATCTTGATGCTGAATCAATTTGTTTAAACAATTGGCTCCGAAAGTGTCACTTTCTCTTCAACGAGATGGGGAACATGGTTAGAGGGTGCGATATATTGTTGCCAACATTTTTACATTATTAAGAATGTATTGAACTTCACGAAACTGAAGCAGAAATAATTGTTGCAGTGAAGGTTACTATAAGTAGAGATGGAATAAAGGAAGTCTTAGTTTACACAAAGACTCACTTCAACTTCATTTCCATATCCATCACAGCGCTCTCGCAAAATGACGTTCCTCTTTTTACAAATATAAATTGAATAGAAAGTCTCTTACTAGAGCTTAAATCCGCATCAGGAAAATTGCAAATGTTGTAGTAGAAAAAATTAACTGTGTACTAGAAAAATATCCGGATTACAGTACATTACAACATATTGCTAATATCATGTCCGGTAAAACGGAGAGCAAATTGTCAAACATTGAAGAAACATAGTCGCTGAAACAAAAAGCAAACTTTAAATATGCGCCAATAACATCTGTAGTAGTTGACGTTGTTTTTCTCCATCACAAATCAATTTTGAGAAGGAACAGAATCGTTTCTGTTTTCAAACCTTGAAGTTATGACACTGCAAAAGAAAAAAAATAAGTGACCTTCAGCAACAGTTCCAGTGCATAATTCAGGTGAGTTTTGTCATAATTTGCATTGTTTTGGTAGACAATTTGTTACTTAGATCTTCAGTGATAAAAATAACGGATGAAAAGAATAAATTATGATAATTTAATTTTTATGAGGGCGTATTACATATTATCTGCGTTGTTAACGCATATACCTGTTTTAAATCTCATAATTACATACATATTTTACAGTTTTTAATGCATAACTATCCGATTCCTAGTTATGAATGCTCCTTAGGTGATGGAACACAGATGTTTCTCCCATCATATCATATTAAATTAGGTTTGATGACGAATTTCCTAAAAGCCAAAGACAGAGACTGAAAGGCCTTTTTGCACTTGAAAGAGCAGTTTCCGAAAGTTAGTGAAGTGAAAATTGAAGAGAGAATATTCGTCCGGCTAAAAATAAGAGAATTAGTGAATATACAAAATTTTGAAGGAAGGTTTTCCTTCAAAATTTGCGTCTTTCACTTGTCCAAGACTTCATTTTGAAGTGGTTTTTACGATCCCTACTGTCCCACTTACATGAATAACAGCAAAATGTTGTGCATTTAGTTTATAAATCTAGGAACAAAGCAATCACATTAAGATTACCGCATATGTTCTACGTATTTTTTTCATATTAATCTTCTCTACAATTATTTTCGTATTTATGTATTTTTTTGATATTAATAGCATGAGCAAGTGTAACTAATGGCAATTTATTCCAAACTGTAAAGGACTGTAACTTTTAAATGGGCAAATCAATGAATAAGTATCACTCCTCTATGTTATAAGCATGCCCTAGAGTGTCTAGCACTAATGAAATATTATTACAGTACACTTCATCACCTCTTGAGAAAAAAAATTAAATGCTCTTTGACAATTTCGCAAATGGTGTATTCTAGTTTCAGAATGAAGGTTCCATCTTATTAGTCGTGATCCCAAAAGTTCAGCCTCTACCCCTAAATTTCGATCACACACTAAATCATTCAAATCTCTTTGTGTTAATAAATGCTTCTTAGAAACCTCATAACATGGATCGTGCAGATAATCATCGTGATCTCCCCACTGATCTCTTATAAACTAGAAATTTCAAATTCGTTGATAGATTCTAGGAAGGTGGTATTTCGAGATCCTCACTGCGGGGAACAGGTCAAATCGCGAAGGTATATTGGGATACTTTAAAGAATGATTTGATTTTTTTTGAGATTCCATTTGTATTAATTATACAAATATTTTAGTCGGAATAATGATCTTTCGGCTCTCTTCACACCATGGAGACAGCAAATGACATGACGAGAACCTTTTGCTCACCCTGTTAAATGCCGCTCACAAGTATCACAATAGACGCCTTAATTTAGTCTTGATCCTATGTTTTGCAACCAAAAAAAGATAACACTTTTGAATAAAGAGAGTTAAGTTCCTTTTTTGATGTTTAAATGCCAACTCATCACACACATAATAGAAGTTAACCGGTCGGTTTAGACACTTTCGTGACATGATTTTTCACACATAAATCTACTAATAAAGATCGATGTCAATGCAAGCACTTCAGGAGTCGGAGAAGTGGCGCTATGCAGATACAACCAGGATATGAGCAGGTGGCGTCATGCCTACGTTCTGTCATGACTCTGCTCCCCCCACCAACCCAATGTATGCACCCTGCACTATTCTTCATATAAATAAACAATAATAGCTTAAAGACAATAATTGCAAAAATAACCAATTTAACATAAAAATTAATAATAATAATTGTAATAATAATAATAATATAGAAATATCTCCAAAACTATATGTGCTAGTAAACCTTTAATAGCAGAGCTCGATTTCTCAGGAACAAATACATAGAATCATGAAAAAATTTGTGTCTGTGGGAAAATCTTTGTTGACCAGGGTAACAAATGTACTACAATGTTTCCAATATGTAATATGTAGTTTAAGTCTAAATCATATGTAGTTTAAGAAAAATCCCAACAATTTGAAATTGAGAATTGCAATTTGTCATGACTTCTACGACATTTTAATACACCTTGTTGTCAATGTCCGTCAGGTTACATAGTTATCTGAATGATGGTTTGAAAGATGGTACACTGGTCATCAGATAAGCAGTATAATATTCAAATACAATAATTTTCCCAGAATTGTCGCGTTTATTTTCATTACACGAATTGGGCATTCCATTAATTATATTGTTTGTTTACATAGAATATCTTTTACTGCAAACCTCTCAATTTAATTTTTCTTTTCCCCTTGTATTCCCTTAAATTTAGTATAATCGGTTTTTAATAATTCAAAGAATCACTTTTAATGACATTATATGAATTTCAAAATTATACATCTTCAAAGTATTCATTTATAACGATAAAATAGACATTTATAACGACATCAGATATGACTGGGAAAGGGAAGAGGAGCAAGTGAAGTAAATAGTTTCATCGTTTCTTGGTTGTATGTCGTATGTTTTGTTGTATAAATAATACATTTTTTAGCTTATAATTAGATATTTGCACATTATTCGATACGAAATTACATTGATTGAGCTCTCAAGCGAAGGCAAAAATACATTTATTTTCAATGTTTAAGCCGTATCTGTAGTTCCCTTCTCTACAGCAACTCTTGTAGACAGTCAGTTTTATTTTGACTGATGGTGACGTTTGTGTCACGACAATAATTTCACCACAGTTGTCAATAATTAATTTAGAATATTAATATCCCTCTGTTGAAGCTGAATGAAGCTAGAAGTTTTTCCTCTAGTGACGACTCATTTTGCGACCTCTGACTCTGACATTTCAGTTTGTGTCTCGGTTGTAGTCTCAAAGTATGGTGAGTTCTCTTCGACGGTCGTGCTTTCTTCCGATTCACTGAGACCTGTGGATGTGATTTCATTCTCTGTGATGCCGCTTGTTGTAGTATCTACTTGGTTGTTTTCAGTAGCTTCTCCATTTCCACTGCTTTCTTCCTTTTCGGCATCTCCAGTGTCCCCGGTTTCGTTATCATCCCCTTTCTCTCCGTCACCACCTTCATCCCCACCGTCGCTGCCCTCAGCTGGCACCAGAACATCCGGCTGATCCGTCCCCTGGCCCAGGCACTGCGTTGCGGGAGGCGTGGGAGGAAGATGAGGCTGAAAAGGAAAGGGTGATTTTAAATTTTGGTGATTCTCGTTTGGCTTCGAAATACCTTTACATTTGTCTTGGATCAAAAGTAAAAGACGCATTTTAATCTTTATTACAGATGGTACAATGCCATAAAGATATCGATGTTTCTAAGCATTAAGGTCTAAAATTAAAACATTGTTGTTAAAAAAACATCGACGCAAAACCATGGGGAATTTAATCACGCGTGTGGAATTTAATGTGGAAGTGGTCTCTTATATTAATTTTAAATTATATTTAACAGACAAAATAAAGTCAGATTAGTGATTCCACAATAGCACGTGCTTTTGGACATTAATTATAGATGAATGGTTAATTTGTAAGCGTAGACTTATACCACTTCTTTTTTAACAGTGTCTAAGATAACTTCCTTTCAAGAAAAATATTAAAACACTCTTAGACTATTCTAAGGCCGCCATTATCCGCAGGAGAAAATTATTTACGAACTGTTTACAATAAAAAATTAATAAAAAACTATTTAATTGTAAATAATATATACATTAGCTTGTGATTTTTATGTATTTTATATTCACTTCTTTTCTCTATTAAACATTGATTTATTATTTACCTTTTCAACATTTTTTACAAAAAATCTTTGAAAACTGCTGTTCAAAGAAATCTGATACGTTCGCTTCGTACAGGAGAACAATGAATTTTTTACGTGTTGGACTACTGTAAAGGTCAATAGACTACTCTAGTAAGCTTAGCGAAACCGATAACAATAAAATAATAATTAATAATTATAAACAATACTTAATAATAATTAAAGACGACATGATAATGAGATAACTAATTTAGCTGCATGTATGATAATACGCAGCGAGGCGTACTCACGCGCGTGTCCGGGTAGCGGCGCGAGGGCTGGGGCACGGTGTAGTGGCTCATGGCGGTCGCGAGCACGTGCAGCATGGGGAAGCGGCCGCGGCCGCAGGCGCCGCGCACGTCGTCCTCGCCCACCGCCCACATCATGAGGCCCGCGTAGCCGCGCCGCAGCGCGAAGCCCGCCTTCATGCGCAGCGAGCGCACGTCCTCGTAGCCCAGCCAGTCGCGCCCGCGGAACGCGTACGGCACCTGCCGCGCGGGCAATCATCACCTTTACTCCTCTTACACTTGAAGCTGCAGATATTGCTTTTAAAAAAGAGCATGATATATTTCAAAGATCTAAAATTGAGCCATCTAATGTGCTGAGAAAGAAATCAATGGCTTCAATATTGAGAGAGAACACGTTCGAAAATAACATTTAATGAAAATTAAAACTACGCAGTATTTATACACATCCTTTCTACTTTTTGAGCAAGTATATAACTAACTAACTAACTAACTAAATAAATAAATAAATAATGTGTACCCATTTTGCAGAAAATTTTGACAATGTCACAAGAGTTTCTTTAAAGTACCTCCCAAAATTAAAATGTTTTAATGATCTCCGGAACTAGACCATACTACTAACATCGTATTAAGTTTCAGTTCAAAATTTTGTTGTTATTATTGTTGTATGTTGTATATTTGTTGTTGTTTTGTTGTTCAATATTTAGTTGTTAGAAGACTGAAAAAAGTGAACTTTTGCCTTTGTCGAAAATAATCACGGTTTTCAACGAACCTGAGAAGTCAACTAAAGTTCAGTAAAAGTGCTCAAGAAACAGGGAGCACTCAAAAGAATCGCACCGTTGCTTATTGAGATTTCTCAAATTCTCACTGAAATTTCAAATGGCGCATTTTGTCAGAATGCCCGGGCACAGCCAAACAAGTAAGACTCTTCGAACACAGCGCTGAATAGAAGCACTTATCGCCGTGCAAAAGGTTACAAACTGCTGTAGTTTGTTGAGTCGAGAGCGGGCAGCGAGCTCTTAATTCGATAAGCTAATGTGAGTGATTCCTTTTACAAATTTCTCGTAGTTTTATGGTTATTTTTCAACTACTTCGACACTAAATATATATTGTTTAAATATAATTATGTATTAAGTAATTATCCAGCCGACGTGGATGGCCGAGGTGGCTAGGTCATGTGCCGGCTCAGCGCCTCGGTAGGAAGGGTTTTGAGTTCGAGTCCCGTCGTGGGCGTAGTTGTTTGCCCCTTGTCTTTCATGTATGTGTGTTGTCACGGAAGAGCGCTTCGTGAGACTGCTGACCAGAGACCAAGGATTCTGCATGTGTAAAGGTTAATATGTGTCTCCATTAGGGACATAGTGGGTACCCGGTGCTGATACTCGAAATCGACATCCTCTAAAGCTGGCGTGGAAGAAAAAAGAAAAGTAATTACTCAATTATTGTTTCATATAATTGAAATGCAATATTTTTATTATTTTGATTTGTCATCACCGCATATATGGGTGAACGGACGATTCCCCATTTATTTTTAATAATTTTATTTATTTTAATTTCTCTTCTTTCTTTTGAAGTTTGTAGAGTCAATTCATTTACTTATATAATATTCTTACATGAAATTACTATAAACATTGTGAAAATGTATTCCATCTACGATATAACATTTAATTGCAATACATACAGGAAAGTTGTTCAATCAATTCAAGTATGTTTGGAGCGCGGGTTGCAAATCGCAATGTGCTTTTACGCACGACATAGTAGTGCTTTTATACCAATTTGAATTGATTAGAGAACTCTAATAGTGGTCTGGTGTCTTCTGCAAAATTGAATTCTGATGGAATTGAAATTGATTCAGTGGTCGGTGGTACTTTTCAGAGTAGGTGATAAATTGAATATGTTTAGTGTATTTTGTTTCACAGTAAGGAATCACTTTCTTCAGTACAAAAATGATATTTTGCTGCAAGGATTTTGTTCCATTGTAGAAAGTCTCTCTTTTGACATTAGCACGAGATTGATAACAGTTATATCGAAGCGAAAAAGTATTAATTTCATCCCCCCTCAAAATTGAGAAAGCGATTCGGAAGCTACGAGTATCACGATCAGATCTTGCGAAGGAGTGCGGCCCAATCGGCCCAGGAAGCGCAGGCTTCGAAACGCCTCGCCCCAGGCAGCTACGCAGATGAATGGTCGCCCGCAGTTGCGCGGTCGCTTGGCCGATCGATTCGGCCAACCCAACTGTATGATTTTGGCCGTTCAGCCTCGCACAATATGTGACGAATTATTTATAAATGCCTGGTGTTTATTTTCGCACGAATGAATCGCGCCCAATCGGAGAACGGGAATTAGAGAGACTTTCACATGGATTTACGCAATTGCACCCTTGCACCCAACCCCTCTGTCAACTGACACTTCTGTGAAAATATGCAAACACAAAATCTCGCATAACTGGTCACATTTAAAGACTTTAGCTCCTCCCACACAGTTTTGATTCTCCTGTTTTTTAACGAGCAGGTAAATTGTTTTTTAACATCTCTTAACCTGATGTAAAGTTTTCACTTTATTTCTTTATTTTGTCATAAATGGTTTCAGTAATTTTAGTAATAATTTCAATAAAAATTGTAAGTAAGATCAGTAAGTCTTACTTATTAATCATAAAGCTTGAACATTTGTTGTGTAATATCAGAAAATAAATACATTGTAGAACAAAACAAGACATTTTTACCCCCACGAGAGTCTTAAACCCCACGAATAGTAGATAAATTATCAATTTCCTACAAATTGTTATAGGAAAGTTGTATTAACATGGACTATGCAAGACAGCACTTTGTTTGGACATCACAGTCGTACATTGTGAGCTTCGATTATCAACATTTACTTACATAAGTCTCAGTGTCGTGAAAATGTCATCACTTGGTTGGACAATGCCTTTAATCACTTGGTTTACCACTAATAACGACACAACTCCCCATTATGTTCAAACAAAACCTATATCTAGTTAAATTATTTTACTACTGAGATAAATTAATATTCACTCTCACAATTTTAAACTTGACTCACACGCTTCGTTTTAACGAAGGATTTCGAGAATTTTAGCCAACACGCGAATGTGATTCTGTGTGCTTCTGAGACGGCAGATCTACTGTGCCTCACAATGCACAAATACTAATATACGTTTGTAGTTAGGCGTTTTAAGAAAAGCCGCTTGGCAGGTGTGAAAACGGCGCGTTGTCGAAGACCCGTTGATTGACTGACGTGTTTCTAGATGGTTCAACTGGAATGGTCATTGATCCCGTAGGTGCAGTGATTGTTTTGTCTCTGGAGGTGACGGTGATCCCTCCCACTAGAAAGTGGGATACGGCCGCGACCTACACGTGGATTGATTGTTTAAGAGATTCCTGGCACGTCAACTACCAGGGTCATTAGTCCCGTAAGTGTAATGCATAGTTTCGCTCGGAAGGTGGCGGTGATTACCCCCATGATGCGGCGAGATGTATGGCAAGATGCGGCGCCGACCTACCGTCAGCAAGCAGGGTTTTCCCCAACCAGGTATCTCCCACCAGCGGGGCACCACCCCAGCCCAGACAAGCTCCTATCTCCAGACGGGTCCCCCGGCATGTGTGGTAGCGTAGTGCATGTTAGTGTATGTGAGTAAGAGGTGAGGATAGGACAAGGAAAAGGAAGGTGAGATTGCGCGCGGTCCGTGGCCCGTTTGTTAGGGTACTGCTCCAGCATTCGCCTGTTGTTGATCGGAGAAAACTACGGATCAGAGCAGCCGGCCGCTAGAATACGGACAGTACTCCTTCAGACAGCGACTGAATTCGACCTCGGTAACACGCTTGTGTCAAAAATCCTGCCACTATAGGGTCTGGAACCTAGATCCTCCCGGTCAGAGAGACTGCAGCCTACACGAGGATATGCCAGGGATTTTTCTTCTAGGTACTTTCACTAGCGGGGCATCACTACAGCCGGGACCCTCTCTTAAGCTCCCATCTGGGCTCCGGCATGTGGGGAAGGTAGTGCGAGTGTGTGCAAGGGGAGGGGACAGCCATGAGGAAGGAAAGATCGCGCTGTCCGTGAATCGTTTGTTATGATGTTTCTCCGTGATTCTCCTGGTGTTGATCGGAGAAATCATAGAAAGCCCGATGAGAGCAGCCTCCGGTTAGTATTCTCCTCCAGCAGCCTACGGCTGAATTCGATCTAGCTAGTGACAAAAATTCGCCTCTGTCCCGCCTTCAATTCTAGAACCTCCTGATCACAGTATCTGCCACCGTTGTTTCCCTGAGCCGAAGCAGAGGGCGTGACCGGGTCGCCTCACCTTGGCGTTGCGCTCCCACATGAGCGTCCAGCCGTTGTCGGCGGTGACGTCGCGGCAGATCTTGCCGTAGGACATGCCCCGCTGGCGCGACTTGGGCGCGAGCGCCGCGCCGGGCAGCGGCCGCGCCGCCTCCGCCAGCTCGAACAGGTGGCCGTAGAAGGGCACGCCCAGCACCAGCTTGTCGGCGGGGCAGCCGCGCGCCTCCCACTCCAGCATGCCGTCGTGCTGCGGGCAGCGCGTGGCGCCGGTCAGCTCGCCCTCAGCGCACACAAAGGTACAGGCAGTGCAGCGGGGATAACTTGCCCCAGCCCGCGATTGAATTGTTTTCATTCAAAACTTAAAAGAATATTCACTTCTACCTCAAACTAACCGCTAAGGGATCCTCAAAAGAAGCTTTTAGCGACTACTGCTAGATAACAAGTAATATTGTATGTGCACTTGACAGCATTTTTAGATTAAATCTAAATACAACATTAGAAATTTAAAAAAATAAATTTAATAGATACTCGCACTAACTGCGATTAATTCCTAGTAACTAACTAACAAATTAACAAAACTAATTATATAATAAAAGTAAAAATAATAAAAAATAAAAATAATAAAATTATATAAAATATAATATAATGTAATAATTATAAAATAATGAAAAAATAAATAAAAATGCACAGATTTAGTATACCGGGGCACAATTTCTTCCGTAATGAACTACTACTTATCGCTCAGCCAACTGTTAGACATTACAGGTAAATAGAGAACCTAGCGAGCAAATACAGCACTACGTGAGTGATTCGTTGCATCAAGAGTATTCCGCAGCTAAAATTGACAAATTCCTAATTTTCTTCAGCAACTTCCAGTGAGTGACGTGAGTTTCCCCAGTGAGTTTTCCCCAGCACATATAAATGCTGAATATCTTTCAAAACAAAAATCAGACCAAATTTTGACAAGCTACTGTTGAAAGGTATCTTGTGAGAAACTTGGGGTGAAATGACAGAAATTAATGAACTCATATTTAAAACTTACGATGCCCAATTATTCCAGATGAGAATGGGAATACATTTTTTAACTAATTTTATTTATGAAGGCTCTTGTGAATATATTTTGAGGAAGTTGTAAATCCACTCAATGAAAGCTGCAATCAAAGAAGCGTGTAATTTCTATTCGATCTAGTGGGTCAAACAATTATGTAATCTAGTTCAGATATTTAGAACAGAATGGAGGCATAAAACTTTTGCTGGACACAAAGGCCTAGTTCATGCACTAAATACACGAACTCCCAATGGATGAAATATCTGTTCTAACTTGACAATTAAATGAAAATCTGAAGGATAACCTAGATGTTTCATCTTATGCTAATTCCAATCTAATTAAGTTAACTTAGTCCAGTTCAGTTATTTAAATAATTTCAGACTAGCCAAATTAATTCCAGAGCAATCCACCTGTGCTCAGTTCAACCCAGTTTAGTTGAATTCTAATCAATCTATTTCATTCAACCTCAATCGAATTCACTCGAATTGTCGGTGTAAAATTGAAAACCGCTAAGGTAAATAGCTTTTGGAGATAAATGAAGTTGACGATTTTCTTGAATTTGCCTACTCAATATCTTTTGCTAGAGAACAGATAATCCCTGACTCATTTCATTGATAAACATTATTAATATTATTTTATAAAAATATAAATCAGGACAAAGAACTTCATGATCTTCTCCCATCCATCATCACTACTGTTTGCCTATTTTTAGGGGAAATGTATTCGATAATTTAGTGGATCCAAAATCCAGAACTTCAACATTTTTAGAAGATCAGAAAAATGAGACCTAATGAAAATTGTAAATTATTATATTGTAATGTAAATTCTAAATTATTCAAAAACATTTACTAGTGGTGCTTACAGAATGGCACAGACTTTCCAGTATTTGTTTTCTCTTCACTTTGGTCTCGGCTAGTTATTCGGACTTGCCACATACTCTTGCCAGCTGCTATCTATCGTCGCCCATATTACATTTTCGTTGTTGAAATCTTCTTAATTTTTCGCAGATCGGAAATATTTTTTAAAAATATTAAAAAAACAGTAAATCCTTGCACTAAATGGCAATTTTCAGTGAAAAATTTGGGGCTGTTTTTAAGAAAATGGCGTTTAAGCGTTACTGTAAATGCGAAATTTCAACCTCTTTTCACAGAAAACTATTGAGTTTCCGTAAACGTTAATATGATATTATTTCAAGCACAAATGTCAGTCACAAATGTTATAGTTTTTACAAATCGCTGGAAATATGCATATTAAGTCGTGAGAGATATTTAAAAAAATACATATGTAATTTTTGAAAAAACAAATGAATACAACAATGTTAATTATAAGTCATCTTAAACAGTGCAGTTAGCACTATACGTTGAAAACGTTTAAAGAAAGAATTTGGAGAGCTTTTTGAGAAAGTAGCGTTTTAGTGTTTCGGAAAATGCGGAATTTTGAGCTAAATTTAACAGAAAACGTATGAGTTTTCAAGAACCTCTATATGACATTATTTAAATCAAATGTAATCTTAAATAAATTAATGTGAACAAGTTGCCATTTATGTAAATACTAACAACGTGAGAAGCAAGTTAAAAAATTACATTTTTGTAATTTTTTAAAAAGTAAAAGAATAGAGGAATATGGCGTTTATGTCATCTTATAGAGGGTATTTAGTACTATTCCTATCGAAAGTTTAAAGAAAAAATTTGGAATCGTTTTTGAGAAAATCTTGTTTTTGTAATTTTTTAAAATTGCACATATTGTTCGCAATATTGCGCGAAAATTACTAAAATTTTCAATAAATGTACATGATCGTAATGAAAGAACGCACTATGGAAAAAAACTATTTGAAGGAACAAACTATACCTTTAATTTTGTAAGATATTCGAAAAAATTTCAAATTTCAAAATTTGCGAAAATTTAGAGTTACAACCGATAATCGGACCTATGCGATCTTTATAAGTGTATTTTACTCTATTCTTACAAGAAATTTAAAGAAAAAAATTGCAGCCGTTTTTGAGAAAAACATTTTGAAAATGTCCGGGGAACTTCATGTAAAGTACCACCAAATTTAAAAAAATGTTTTTCAACATCTGAATCCTTTGACTCGAGCAAGATGGACAGAGGTTTCTTCAATTTGGAAAAAGACATATGCATTGTTTACGCGCTAGTGGTGTTCACAGACGAATAGACAGACGGACATTTTGAAAAAATCTACTTTTTGGGGTGTCAGGGGCAAAACATGCATTTTAGTTGAAATTTTGAAATCGATTTTCTGCAGCATTTTTCCTAGAGTACGTATAATGCTCAGTATACAAGAGATTGAAAATGAAATTGGCGAGTTAGGCTTTAAGCACATCGACGATTTGAGTTACATGTGCACCTCATCAAAGTGTATCAGTGAGTACATTATCACTTAGGTGCAACAGAGCCGAGTCATTACTCGAGTCCGCTGGGTGCGTACCGCGTTGAGGTGCACGAAGCCCGGCGGATCGCCCGGGCGCGCGTACAGCGGCGAGTGCACGTCGGCGAAGCCGGCCCAGATGCCGCGCAGGTCGTACGCCATCACGTGGACGGCGTCCATCAGGCGGCACAGCTCGGGCACGTGGAAGCCCTCCTCGATGCGGAAGGCCGCCAGCGGCACCGCCATGGAGATCTCCCAGCCCTTGCCGACCGCGTCGAACGCGCGCCGCAGCTCGGACACGAGGAAGTAGAAGTTGTCCTTGTCGGACGGCTGGCCGTCGCGGTCCGCCGCGCCCGGGTACTCCCAGTCCAGGTCGATGCCGTCGAAGCCGAACCATTCCATGTAGTCTGCGGGCACACCAAGCAAACAGTGGAAAAGATCACAAATCATTGAAAGATAACGTGGGCTTCCGCGTCCGATGTCAACTGTCCGGAAGACGCCGCTTCCTAGGCGCAGTTGCGAAAGTTGTTGGTAGTCATATCGAGACCGTACTCAGGGCATTGAGGATGGAAGGAGGTCGTAGTTCGGCGGCCGAAATGTTTGCAACTATGCGTAGGACGCACCGTCTCCAGGACTACCGAGTATAATTCACATCAATGAAGTTATTTAGTTGAAAAGATTACACTTGAATTGCAGAACATCGTTCACTCACCTACACAGAGTTCCGTAGAACATCGAAGTTGCCTAATTGTATTTGTGCGATTGATGGTAAGAACGTCATTATTATATCCCCAGCGAATTGTGGAATACGATTTTTTAATCATAAGAAAAAATGTTAGCATAGTTTTGATGGCTGTTTGTGATGCCAATTATTGTTTCACACCTGTTGATATTGGGTCATATGAATCACAGAGTGACAGTGAATTTTCACGAAATCTAAAATTGAACAATAATTTGCTTCTTGTCCCTCTATCTCCTCCTTTCCTAGTACAGCAGACGTTATGCCTCATTATTTTGTAGGTAATGCAGCCTTTCCCCTAAAATAAGCCTAATAAAAACATTACTAACCAATGTGAGAAACAAAATTTACAATTATCGCCTATCACATTCCCAGCGTGTCATTGAAAATCTTTGGAATAATAGTTTCGCGGCGGAGCATATTTCATCGAGTTATCAATGCAAAGCCAAAAAATGTCGATAACATTATCAAATCGACAGTGTGTCTTCACACTTTTCTGCAGTGTTCTGAAAATAATTGCAGAAATGGAACGTATAGTCCATTTTCATATATACACAGAGAGGTGGACGAGCAACGTGTAGAAGTAAACTGGAGAAGGGATGTGAAAGAGATTGGTGGGGTATTTCAGAATTTAAATTTTAGAATTGGTTCACGTAATGCTACACAAAATGCAACTCAAGTGCGCGAGCAACGGGCTGAGTATTTAATTTCACCTGCTGGGAGCTTGGCGGGTCAGCTAAATTATGTATTAAGAAGCAAACAAGATTTTTTTAAAAAAATTGAAAGAATATATCATGTTCTAATTTTATTTATATAAATTACACGCTTTCCTGGCCTCGTGCCCTTCTCTTTGCTCTCATTATTAATTGCGTCATTTCCGCCATCACTTCGTCCTTAATGTCTTCAGACAACAAAGCCAAGTTTTTGCTAATAAAATGGGCAAACGGCTCCTCTTAACTAGAGTCCGTTTTTTTAGAAGCGTGTCGGATACCTTATTACTAGCATCCAAAACAGCTTGCAGTGACAGAAGAATTGATTCATCATCTATTGATGAACTACGATGCTTTCTTTTGCGTGCAGGAGGTGAGGTAATTACCTCTGAAGTACCTCTTCACTCTCCAGCACAATCGTTTTGGCTTCACAATGCTTTGCGTGAAAAGCATTATTTCATGGCTTAATATGGTCATCAAGAAAAGACATGGCATCCATCAAATGCCATTCTTCCTTTTAAGATGATCCAACCCTACTTCTTTTTTCCCAGCCCATTTGCTTTTTTTCTTTGCCGTACATTCCCCTAAATGTTTTCAGCCTAGTATGGCACTCGGACACTGGATGATTAAAAATTTTCGAATTTTTGCTCACGTGTTTTCTTTTAAAACCTCGTCTTGCATGGTGCTTAACGTATGGAGACGGAATCTCTTGCACCAAATGTACTAACAATTCATCAAAAGTAACAAACGTATTCGCCACGTCATCATTGAGAAAAAAATGGCCCAAATTTTAATTTCGATATTCAACTTGCACCAAATCTCCGCAAATTCTTCACCAGCACTTCACTATTCACTTTCAACCAGCTTTCAGCCATAGATACAACACAGTCTCAAATCGTTCTTAACTTTTCTTTTCGCGGGTTTTGTTGTTCATTTGTTTTTGTTTTTCATGCTGCTCTCTTATTGGTCTTCGATAGAATTCCGACGTTAACTTACACGTAAAGGCTTGAAGCTTGTGAACACTTTAAGTTTACGGATTTGTGTCTGCGGTTACGTCAATGCATTGTGAATCTGCTCGGTTGGTAACTAATTTCTTGGTTTTGCGGTTACGTTATGTTTACGTCTAAGTTCGCATTGTGAATGAAACATAACAATGTGTACTTACGCAATGGAATATTATACTCTTATACGTATTCTTTAGAAGAGGAGTACGCACGGGATATTGCGTGTTTTTTATTTGTAACAAGTGCCTTGTCTTGAATGGATTGTTTGATTTTTGTGCATGTGGTTGAATGGGTAATTCGTGTTGGTATATTAAAATAAAAACAGAAGAGAAAACGTGTTCCTAAAAAGATATCTTTTTGGCATTTGTGAACGTATAGACCCAAAAACGTGGTTTGGAGTCAGTACACTAGTGAGAACGTTCAAGATTATATCTTAGTTTTTCGTGAAGGTGAACAATAAATTGACGCGAAGTTTTTTTTTCCAGCTCGCGCTCCTTCACGCCTGACAGTGTGGTCGAAGAAGTGCTGAAGCTTACTGAAGAAATTCTTGTTTCTTTGAAGGATACGAAAGCTCTACTGTCGTGCCTTATATTCAGGAGATTTTTGCATTCAGATTAAACGCAAAGTGTTCATTTTAACTTACACTTAAGACTTACACAAATATGAAGAAATGATTAGCTCACGAATAGGCATTTGAACAGAGGAGTTAAGAGAACAGATAAACCATACCATAGAAACTCGCGAATAAGTCAACAAGTGAAGCAATGATGACAGCAGAATTTGATTGTTTAGTGTCATTGCCTAAATGTATTCTTACACTTCGGGGAATATTGAATACCCTCCAAATATACTCGATGATCAGGATTTTCATCCTTATTTTGTCACACCTTTTTAGGAATTCAGATTCCCATGCCAGAATACCAGAATACAATACCAGAAACAATACGAAATGGCGATATCATGCTTAATATCTGTGCATTGTTGGGCGAGTGTACGATTTATCATCGATAAACAACAAAGATTCAGAGCGAAAGGCCATACAAGAAAATTCTCTTTTACATAAAGTGTCAAGAAGTGAAATTATCTCACACTTATAATGCAGAAGCAATTCCAATTTTATTTGTGAATATCAAATTCTAAGATTTCTTTTAAAGAATTAAAGAAGTTTCTAACTTATCTGCCTGATAACTCAATAAAAATATAAATGTTTCATTTCACAATATTAATAAAGTGTCGTGGTTCACAATTTTTAAATTATATAAAATAAACTGACCTATCTACTTAAACCCATGAAATTTTGTAGGCTAGATTCTGTAGTAAACTTTTAGTCAACTTTTGCATCAACACTTCGTGAAAATGGTGATTTACAAGAAATTCGGTGACTATACTGGTGCTCAAGAGTACATGAAAAAAATTACATAAAATTCGGTGAACTAGTTCAGATACATTACACCTGTGTTCGTCCACTCTTGCCATTTTTCGATTCCTGCCATTCAAACAACTTTATTTGAGGACAACCCACAAAAAATCATTCAAATCTATGAGTAATACTACAAAGCGAAAAATGTATAGGACGGGTGTGTGTTTGTTACAGAGGTTTCTTCTCATGTTTTGGGAGAAGGTTCGAGCGTTAATATACCTTAGATAATTCACTTGGCCGTAATAGTCTCACAGTCCGCGCACCAGGTGCTCGTCCTGCTTCATGTCGCTTTATTGCGTACTAGCTTTATACTTGAGGTCATAAACGAAGAGCCCCGACATTGGCGACACTCTTAAAAAATAATAAAAACAGGAAGGAAGTCTTCGTGCTAGAATAAAACTGCATTGATTTAATGGCTTGGACCGACAGAGCTGGCTTAGGGCATCAATTGATGTCACTACAGTGCCTCTGAGCGGGAAGTCCTAGGGTTTGAGTCCTAACGGTGACAAGATTTTCGACATTAACTTGTTAGCTATGTTGGATTCAGTCGTCTGGAGGGGAATTCTAAGGACCGGCTGCTCTGATCGGTAGTTTTCCGTGTTTTTTTCCGATCAACGTCCGGCGAATTCCGAAGTAGTACCCGATCGGGACATGGACCGCGTGCGATCTTTTCTTCCCCTTCCTTGTCATATCCTCACACCTTACTTACACTCACACCTACAATGCACTACACTACCACACATGCTAGGAAGCCGGTGGGCAACTTAGTCCTGGCAGGCCGGTACGCGGGTGATAGAAGATACCTGGTTGGGGAAACCTCGCTAGCCAACGGTTGGTCGGCTCCGGATCTCGCCACCTGGCGGGGCAAGATCACCGCCACCTTCCGAGAAAGAAACATGTACTACAATTACGAGACTAATGATCTTAGCAGTTGACGCACCCATTGGTAACAAATACATTAATCAATAAAGCAATTGATCAGTAAAGAATACAACTATCTTGAGTTTATACATCTTTTGAGTTTATTGAGTTTATTCTGAAGACGTTTTAACCTTCAAAAACTTACAACAAATACAACTATACATAAATATGTCTTGGGTTCATGTAATGTGCTGTATTTTGATGCTGTAGTTTGTATGCCTATTACAACATCAGACATTTTTGTTTTTCTAGGGGGATACAATTCTGTCATTGTAGTCGGAGAATGAAAAGAAACCATGAAAGTAAAATATTTATGCTTAGATACAAATTATGTAAATTTGATATTATTTACTGAAAAAATGTTATATCACCAAACATTAAGTAAAGCTATTACTTAATGTTATTTAGACAATATTTACTATTATCATCGCTGCTATTGTACTACATACTCGTAGTACTTTCTTTACACTATCTTACTGACGGTTTTAGAAAAGTCGAATCCGAAAATTCGTAATTCTAGTAACAGTTAAGTACACATAAGGGATTAGGAGACTCGTTTCACGCACAATTTTGATCCGCCCCACGAGACGATAGCGGTAAGTTATCTCATAAAACGTATTTCACAGATCGGAAGAAATTCCCAATTTTCAGAACGTATATCTGCTCGTTATAATTAGGAAAACGTTTTGAACTCGGTATATTTGTACAATTTTAGGGGAATACTTACGTTGTTATCTATTTAAAATGTTAACTTTTATGAAATAATGTTTTCAAATGACAACCCTTCTCAGAATGAGCAGTGCTTCAGAAGTAAAAAGGCAGACCAAGAAAATTATGCAATTAATTATTGAATTAAATATTATCGATATAGTATAAATATTATTGAATTAAATATTATATTAAATATTATATATGTTACTCTTTACGACAAAAAGTTCTGAACAACATTTTTTTTAATAAGATTAGCGTTGCGTAATTAACGAATAACAAATAAACATGAAGCATTGAGTTGTCTTCGCTCGGGGCTCAAAGCAGAGGAATCAGTCCAATTTTCCGGTAAATTCGATTCTGTATCAGTGTAATAATGAATGTTAGCTAGATCCGTCCAACCATTCTGCTCTTTGGAAATAATAGTTTCAAAGGTGGAAGTAGCTTTATTCGTAAACCTAATTTCATACGGGCCCTCAATGAACTGTGAGTGGTCTACTGAATTTTATCCCTGTTCTGTCCGTGAGTAAACAGTCTAATATCGCTTAGCACTGATATTAAAAATCAAATATTCAGTTTCATCGGATTTTAATCTTTCATTTTAAAACCCACTTTTAAGGCCCTAAAATATATAGTTTACTTGTTACGCACGATAGTAAAGAGTATTGCATGATGTGTCATGATGTTTGCATTGCATGTAATGTCACGATTGTATGTATTTATGTTTTTGCCCTCATTTCGCTCTTATAACACGATGTGCGAACTTTTCTTGCTTCTTAAATGCATCTTAAATCTGATGCAGGACTGAGATGTAACAACTTCTCCTGTAGCAGCACAATTAAGAAATTTTGGGTCGTTGGTTTCTTACAAATGATACAAAACTGTCTTATTTTCCAAGAGAGAGTGTGCAGTGAATTTTGTACAAAGAGCCCCTCGGGTGGCTAATGGACCACTTGCGTTCTTTTCGTGTATCGATCTCGGGTTCGATTCCCCATCGCATTAAAACAGAGCTGTAGCTTTCCATTACAACCTATCATTCTATTCATCCATTATGGTATCATTCTATTACAGCTTCTATTGACATGTGACGAAATAAAAGCTTAGGCAGGCCAAATCGCTAGACATGGAAACGGGAATATGTCATGCTCGCCACATGTCTTCATACCCCCAGTCGTGGTTAATAAATAAAAACAGAACGCAGTCTAGGAATACCGCTAGCTGACAAAAGTCGACCCTTACCGTCGTGCGTCGAAAAATGACACATTTTTACAGAGAAAAGTCAGTCCGAAGCGTTTCTATTTGGTTTTTGTAAATGGTTACTGTTGTGGCTCGTATGAATGTTGATTAGCTAGCGAGAACAATATTACTTCTTCGCTCTTACTTCGTAAGACGAGAAAGTATTGTAATCGTAAGTAGGAAAACGGCGATATTTTTACAGAGAAAGTCTTATTGCCGGGTCCTGGATACGAAAACGTAGATAAATCTTGTTTCAATAAGAGGAGTTATGCGATGCCTGTTTTCTGAAAACTATGAAATTAGGGATTCAACGTTGCACGTTGTGCACTTTTTAAAACAATTAGGCGCTCCAACATTTAATATAACCCACAAGTTGTGGTTCACAGAATAATAATTCCTTAAATCAATATCACGGTGCTCATCTCATTGTTAGTCGTGCAGTTTCCCACGACTTTGTGAAGGCGCAATGGCTCCTTACTTCCTTGGACAGAGGAAAGCGGTACTTTGAATACTTCGTGGGCGCCTGAATATTCGTTTCAGGACCAATCAAGTTTCGCGTGCGAAAAGCACTGTTCTCCTACACGTTTACCACATCCAATTACCACTTCGTAACTTGAAACCGTTGGACGTTTGCGCTGCCCTCTTATTATGGACTACTTGAGTATCATTTTGTGGCATGCTATCAACCAACAGTGCTATTTTCCCTCTTTCCCTCTGCGTTCCCGGCTATTACCTTCGCATCATATAACTGTAATGTAGTGGAGAAACGAGAAATTCTACAACTTAATATTTTTTGTACACATATTTTTCAGTAGAATTTTATTTAAATAATATATTCAAAATAGTTGGACATATGGAAACATTTCACACTTGATAAACATTTCTTCAAACTAAAACCCAATTCCGAACGGAGAGCCCTGATAGCGTGCATTACATCATACAGGTGCTGAGTTTGGATAAATAATCTAATTGTGCTTTGCATTTACTATGAAAACCGCAATTTTTAGTCAGCGCGATTGAATTATACTGAATATGTCAAAATCTTTTCACATAGATTTCGAGATTCTACAAAAATTTTATCAGCCACGCATCTGGTCTTTCTGAATAGATACTCAGTAGAGCTAAACCTCCAACAATGTTAGATGGTCGAAAATGGTATCTTTGTAGATTAAAGCCAAGTTAAAAACATTATTGTGCCCCATGGGCACACACCCAGCACGATGATAACGTTTCGCAGCGTAAGATGTGATGAAGAGGTTCTTGTGCTGGTAATTAATTGCTTGGTACTATAAAATATAAACATATCATTTCTCGTCTCACATGTGATTCATGCACTCCTTGAGTGGAAATTTTCTATTCAGCAGTAACACATTTACGAGATTTTGTGAAGATGACATCTTATAAAAAACGACAACCTATATATATAATTACAAATCATAATCACAGCCAAAAGACAGAAATATGGTTAATTCATGATTTGGTCGTTTAATTCGCATAGCAGCCAAACGTTTATTTGGATAACGCTGTTTTAATTGCGATGAACGGAACGTTTCGAGTATGATCTGACTGAGATGGGATTAGCTACAGGTCTCTGCAAAAGAATGTAATTGCCCGAATGTGGCGGCGATGGCGTAACGGTTAGCGTACCGGACTGTTGTGCGCAAGGTCGCGGGTTCAAACCGCGACCCCGATCGAGGCCGTGGATTTTTAAGGGCGAAAAAATCCTTCGTACGCCTTCCTTCGGAGGGGAAGTAAAGCCGGCTGTCCCATGTTCGTAGATTTACTTGCATGTAAAAGACCCTCAAGCCTAAATGACGCCTCTGAGCCAAATTCAAATCGCCTGTTTCTCGCCCAAGATATACCTCCTTTATCTGCTAGGTGATGAAAGGAGCGTAGCGAAATTTGCGTGGTCAGACGGAAGAGCGGGCCTGATGGCCCGAGTCTCGCCACGTAAAATAAGGCAAATTCAATTCAATGTGAGATAACTTATATGCTCACAAATATTTTAACATTAAAATGCATTGGAAAGTATACGTTTCACAAACTCAAGCTTGTTTTACATAAAGGCCGAAAAATCGTCTCCTCGTTTCAGAAATGACTAATGGAAAATCAACCGAGATAGAGGCGAGCTGAAGGTTAGGTTAGGTTGTATCGTGTGAATAGAAATGTACGACTGACACAATGCAACTCTAAACTAATACATCTTGTCTCTCAGAAGTCTTAGTAACTGCTAATTTAGTAAACCTGCTGTGTATTTAAAGCCAACCATCTAACTATTGCCTAAATTACCCTCGGAAATAGATAACTTGCAATCTAACTTTTAATCTTCATATGTCTAGCTGACTACTAGTTAACTATTTATGTAGGTAGCTTTGTAGCTATCTACCTCCCTACCTAGCCAACGAACTATCTAACGAGTCAACTAACGTGTTCACTAATAAAGTCACTAAATAGTTAATTAAGTAGTTAACTTTTTAAATAGATCGGTAAACAGTTTAATTAACTAACTAGTTGAGTTTAGTTCACTAATTGGATTAATTAACTAACTAGTTTAATTTACAAACAGGTACCTCGTACTATAAGTGGCGAATGTACTGAACCGAAGGGGCAAAGAAGAAGGCGGGTACTCACGCACGACGCTCTCGATGAAGGCGCAGCGGCGCTCGGGGCGCGACACGAGGTCCGAGTACTTCTTGCCGCCCTCCGCCCACCCGCCCACCGACAGCAGCGTCTTGAGGTGGGGGTAGCGCTTCTTCAGCGCCGTCAAGTTGCGGTAGCCGTCCTGGAACTCCGCCACCTGCGCACGAGCAAAGGACTAACGCGGCTTTGGACTGCGCCATCTGCACGCACAGTACCTCCACACGTCCACTTCACCGGGCAGAAGGAAGGCATTTAGAAGGCAAGAAACGTCAAGAACATTTAGTACAGTGAAAAGAGAATTCATTTTATATATACGTATATTCGATTCCAGCTATAGTGAACTCGAATATAGTGAACACTCGATTAAAGTCAATTTAAGTCACTGGTCCCGTTTCACATACATTACAAATAAGCTTAAGAAGTTTCGGTTGTAGTGAACCTAAACCTCTGTTTTACGTATTACAATAACCTGGAAATTAATTCCCTTCTGGGAAAACATATAACGCCTCGGTGACACAAATTCCAACATTAGGCTGCTTGAAAAAAATATCGGTTAAAGGTCATAATCGAAGTAGTCTTTCCTGAGGTGATGGTAACGGAATCGAGACCATTCTCATGATTTCATGCCACTCAGTTTCACCGCGGAAACGAAGGCCATGTCCTACGTGACATTGGACAATGCAGAATCAGTACGGCGAGAGCACGAACTTTGGAAGATCTAGAGAAATTACACGTAAGCAAGAAGATCGGTACGTTAAGAAGAGAATCTCCATGGAGAAATAAATGTCAACTGCTTTGCAGAACTGCCAAGTCTGGCGTTTTCTATAGAGGATACAAGCATTTGATTGCAGCTCTGTGCTTATGGGACAGCGTTGTCACTTCTCACACAGCGCCTACGTGCAACAATCGCCTTGCTGGATACTCGGATTGGCATTAAATTTAACCAACTAGTTCAACACCTTTCAAAATTCATAAAATGAATTTCAATGTGATTTGAAGCATTGCAAATGGTGTTTGGCAACAATTAGTATTAAGATTTTTCATCATGTCCAAGCGCGGATATCTCCGCGCACCGCCTGTCATGACGAGTAGTTCGAACACGTGCATGAATAATCCAAATACAATTAATCATTGAAGTATACGAGTTGTAAAACAGTTTTGACAATTTGTATACGGTATTTTTTAATTTAATATAATAAAATATCCTTTACAATGTAAGGTGCTTTAGGTTTTCTATAATAAATGGCTGAATTCAAATGTACTTTTGAATCACTTTCAAATAATACTTTCAGTCAAAGAATGGCTATCAAGTAATAAAATTTCCACTTACCAAAATTACTTAAATTTATAAAGATGAGACTCCCTCTATTCTTTCACATGCTTCACTACCATTCTCTTCTGATAAATCTGAGGAGTCAGATGAAGACGAAGATGTTGATAAATGAATTACAAATTCTTCTATGTCATCTTGTAATTATCTTCTATGACATCTTGGGCTTCCCGTGTTATTTCATTTGTTGGAAGTTGGTGATTTTCTTCAATAATAAAGAAGTTTCACGCATGGTGAAACTTCAAAGACGTCAAAATGTACAAGTAAAAACTCGGCAATCATTTATAATTAATTTCTTCATAACGAAACCATAAAACTTAATTACAGAATAACCATCACATTTATAAAAGTTGTGGGAATAACTGGTAAAAGACTCAGTTGTCTAGGATCAACATAATTTAAGCTATCATTGAGTAAACATGCTAAATATTTGTGTGTGAAACAGGATGGAGGGGCCGAATAACCTCGAGCCTTGTGAATTGGCAACACAGCTTGTGGTAAAAGAGAGTCTAATGTAAAATTGTATTGGTTAAAAACATAAGACAATACTTCTTAAGGCTCCGTACTGTAGTCAAATATTTGGAAGCGCAATACGTTCAGAGCAGCATTAATTATATAATCTAATGTAAGGTGCTGTATAAATAGCTCCTTAAAAAAAATTATATCATCTAAAAAATATTTTGTTTTTTATAGGAATGAATGACATAAGCACATTGTTTTCAGCATTACACACAACCAAGAATTTCAATTTTAATGTAATACAGTCTTGACCGCCAAATACCAAATATATCTGGGTCTTTTGTACAGCCTCGATGGGAAGTGTTAGCTTTTTTACAATCTTGTTCATTGATATTGGTGAATCATACTCCAGCGATATTGTTTCAAACTTGCATTGCATTTACAGATAAAAACAAAGAAAGTTGGAGATTTTAAAATTTTATTACGTCTATTTCAACCTTTGAAGCAGTTCAGTGACCGCGAGGAGAAATAACTGTTCTCGAACAATTTACAAGGCAAAGTATATTTTGTGTTTTCAAAATTTTGTTGTTGGAATGTTTGGTGAGCATTCCTTATTCATGCAAATAGGTGAACAAAGAACTCACGTTGTCACTTCGTTTTCCTCCATTACATTTCTTCCTGCATCTCTTCCTGTTGTGTGTATTCAACGTTTCTACGTGTTATGTGGCAATCAAGGATTTTCGTTTCATCGTATCGTCAAAACACGCTCAAAAATTCGAACCTCTAATACGTGACTAAAAAATATATAAAATTATATAAAAGTGATATAAAATATAATTACTATTTGCCTTCTTTTAACAACAAAGATAAATTTCTCAGATTTTTGTGTAGCCTTATTTTTATTGTTTAAATAATTACGATAGTGAGTCAACATAATGAAATGAAAAGATAGCGTTCCTCGATGTTCCTGATGACCAGACGTATTCAGCGTCCTGGACTTCTGACATCATTCCGGCAAAGGCTTGAGGAAGATGATAAGTACAATTCAATGCGAAATGCTCAAACTCACGAACTTGATAACTAGGGGACGGTTTATGATGACCTAAAATATTGTCAAAATGATCATTAAAATGCTCTTAAAATGCTTTAAAAATGCCATAAAACAAACATAAATTACGTAAAAAATTTGATTAAAACCACTAGATGGACAACTCCAGCCGTTGGATATGCTCATACTGATGTAATCAAGGCTTTTTTTTCTTTTGTTCAAGTGAACTCAGCTTGCTGACTTTAGGTTTCGACTGTTCTTTAAATGAAAATCTGCGCCTTTATTTATCGCAAAATTGGTTGAACTGACAATAACGCCGATAACCGTAACAGGAACCTTAGAATACATAGTACTTACAACAACTGACATTACAATATATGAACGAAGAAATCGAATAGGTTACTCATTCTGTGGTGAACATTTGTTGCACCTCGTAAATATTGTTTGAAGCAAGTACCATCCTTCTTCTTCTACTTCTTCTTCTTGCCGGTTTCTTAACCGCTTTTTCGGTCTTCCTGCGCCTAAATCTTCTTCTCCAGTCTTCTCTGTTCTTCAGAGAATCAGGAGATAATCTCCACTTCTCTATGATCTTTCTGATATGGCCGTTCCATTCTGGTCTTGGTCTGCTTCATTTTCTCCTTTCACTTGGTTGCCTTTCTAATGATCTTCTGGGATGGCAAGTACGATTAAAATGATACTAAATTTGATTAAATCTGCGGAAAGTGCAGTAAAAATGACGTAAAATGCAAAAACAACAACAACAACAACAACAACAAACAACTGTTTTTAATCGAAGTCGACGAAAAATGAAAAAAGTATAAAAGTAGGCCATTTTGTTTCATTATAATCTATAATGAATTTGTATACTAAACGACATTGTTCTAGAATGAAAAGGGGAAAAAAATACTTTTCATTAAAATCCGTCCCCTCTTGATAATTAAAAGTAGATTCACTTCACAGCCATATAAGAGATAAGATAATTTAAGATATCCCTCTATTATGAGAGGTATCGTAATTATTTTCTATATATTTTTGAACAGCTTTGTAACTAAATATGGAATACAAAGGTTGCTTGTTTATGCAGGGGGCTTAGAAGTTGAAGCAGATGGGGCAAATTGCGCTAGGCCTAAATTTAGTTGGAACTCGATTTTTTCATTCATAACAAAAATGTATTTTCTTATAATAAAAGTTAATCGCTGTAAGTTATGTATTTTGCATAGAGAAATTAATTATGTTCATGCAATGGGGAGGGGGACAGAACTTTTGTTTGAAATACATACCCCCGTGGATCTACTACCTCAGGCTTCTTGTTTTCTCTGGACGCATTCCCGTTCAACAGTTTAGCTTTTCCTCTCTCTTGATGGTTTACCGTCACCTCTCCGCCGATCATATTAATTGAATAAAATGTTTACTAGAATGATGATTGGTGACGGACAATTCTTGCTTCGTAAACTTTTCTATAATTGGTCAAACACATGTACAACAATGAAGCTTTCTTACAATCACTATCGTTATGCAACTAACGGTAGACATCTAATAAGATGATTATAAAATAGGAGTTGAAAAGTGTATTATAATATCTTATAGAACATTCAATTTTGGTATCATCCATTAGGAATGAGAATAGATAGGAAGGAATGCAGAATGAAAATGTGATTAAGAATTTAAAATAATCATAAAAATTTTGGGTACCTATTTGGAATAAAATAATCCATGCTTCAGGTTGTACGTTTCTTAGTGTCATCTTTCTTTCGTTGATGACTATAGACATTACGTTGTTATTTTATTTTATTCTTCCAATATATTAATCACAGAAATATTGAAACTTCTGCGTTCAGAAAAATTTCTACAATATTCAAATTTATCACAGGGAGTCATTTTCACAGTCTGTATAAATGTACGAGTATTACAGGTAATGGATCAAATTTAATTTCTTTGTAACATGCTCACTGTGAAATGTATTTACTTGCTGCAGTATTTTAGCGGAAAGGCAAATGGCAGCACGTATCAAACGACAACGAAATGTGCAATTTACGTATGCCATTTACATCGAAATATATTAACACATTTTCTCTTTGATGTGTTTGTATTTAATCGTGCTCACGTTTTGGCATCGCGCTACTAGATGGTCGTGTCAAAGCAGCATACACCGGTGTGTTCAAATCCGTAGGATATTATCAAGTACGGTTGGTTCAGAGTGAATGCAGCACTTATAATACTCTCTGAAATGGAGAAGCTGCAGGTATTAGAGATGCTAGGGACGGTCAAGGTTGTCTTGGACGGTCTCTCGGCAGACTCAGGGCTATTAAGTACAGATTTGACATCAAGAAAACATTGATTTTTCTAAAATCAATGGATGGTTTCCAAACATCAAGGGGGGTGGATTTGACAGTTGAAATTTGTTTGACAGTTTGACATTTAAAAATTTATAATTCAGAGTTAGCTTGCAAAGTCAAAATGTTCTTGTATCTTACAAATATTTATAGGATAAGCACAAACTTTATGCAGTTCATCTAAAACCACCCACAACCGCGATACACAATGATTTATGTTTATTCTGCAATCTTTTGAAATTTTTCGGAGGGTAATTTCTCCTTTTCATTACATGTATCTTAGTAAATTAAGCAACAATTTGATATAAAAAAGGTCATCTGTAAATTATTTTATTTCGCTAAGTCGTTTTGAATCTGAAGCATGGAAATGTCAAATTCAAATAATCGATGTCTCGTATACGTAGTGAAGACGTAAATGTATATTTTCATGTAAAGGCTAATAAAATTTACATGAAAATGAAGTGTTGATGGTCTTTCTTGACGTCACATTCCAACGCATAGTTTATGCCGTCTGAAGAAAAAAATTAAAAAAATTCAATTTAATAGAAGCAGGTTGGTATAAACAATCTTTTAAAATATGCGTTCAATTTAGTTATAACATGTAGAATTTTAAGGTAATGATGATGGTTTGATGTAAGATGGATGATGATGAATGATGGTTTGATGATAGGTTTGATGGAACTACAAGTTTAAATACAATCATTTCCAGTGATGGGTGTCATAATTACATGCCAAGCAGATTCTCGAACAAAAACAAAAGTGAATCAGTGAAACTGGATATTAGAGGCCTGCCCGTCTTTACGAGCACCGCGTTCCAGTAAATTGCTCCGGCTACCTCTTGTAGCACAAGGTCCGGTTTGCGTTCAACCAAGAGGGCTGCCGGCCGGCGCGCGTCCTCACCTCAAGGTCCAAGTCCAACAGCTCCCACGTGTTGTTGTCGACGCCCGCAAAGCTGTAGAGCACGTGCGTGCACAGGTCGCCGGGGACGTCCTCGGCCTTGAAACCGTCCTCGGGCAGGCTGCCCGCCCACGAGCGAAAGTAGCAAGCGACGCGGCCGCGGCCGCCCGCGGCGCCGGGCACGCCCGGGGCGCCCACGCCCTCGCCCAGCGCCGCACGCGTGCCCGGCCAGAGGCATGCCAGGAGCACGGGCACCGCCAAGACTAACGGTCGTAACGGCATGGCGGCGGCGCAGGAGGAGGAGGTGTCGAGTGCTCAGCGGCCCACGCGATACTACGAACCCGCACGGCCAGCGACGGCGGCGGTGGCAGAGGCGACGGCGAGTGGGGGCGGCGGAGCAGGGCGAGGGCGGTGATGCGGCGCCGGGCCCGCGGCCGAGGGAGCGCACTCGCTGGGGCGGCGGGTGGAAGCTGTCCCGCGGAGACGGTGAATAGGACCATGACCTTCGACTGGCGAGGGAAGTCGCTGGAGGCGGCTGAGGTCACACAGGGGGCAATGTACGCCTTTAACTTGTTGCACCTATTGGTGTCAAACGAGTTGATAAATAATGATGGACGTCTACTACTGGTGACCTGCAGCGGTACCCTGCTTTTATTTACTACTGCTTTTACAATGCATTTATGGTTTACTGTGATTTTATGAGTGGTATGATGGGTGTGTAAACCTAAAACGGTGACGGAATTCAGGAAAGAGGGTGAAGAGCTTAACTGGGTGAGGAATGAACGGAATCTCAGAGCAACGTAAACCACGCCTTTTTCACCGCGCCACAAAAATCTTAATTTCAAGGAGAAATAATACGTTAATTTCCTAATCACCTGGCTCTTTTGCGACTTACATATCTATTAAGCAGATATAGTCTCTCACTTTAATATTAGGCCACCTTAATACATCGAAATTCATCTGGAGAAGTTTACTAACAAGAAGACATAGAAGCACGAAAGGTAAGTACATGCACTATAGCATAATTTGCACTAAGTGCAATATTTTTTCACGTTGAATTTTTGGAGCGCTAAAGGGAATTTCTTTGTTCGCAAGTTTGCTGAAGATGTTCATAAAACCTGCCACTATAACATTCGATCACCTAGGGAAATATTTTTATGGTTAAGTCTCTTATCTGTGCTAAAAGAGTTAAGACTACACATCACTTGACATTCTAGCGTTCAAGATTTCGGATCACTTGCTCTTGTGTGGTTAAAGTAGAACGATCGGCTGAAAAGGAATACGTCACCCGACCAGCTATAACATGTGAAGTTCAATCATGAAAAGGGCTAATCTCCAAGAGATATTGGCAAAATGCTTGATCTACCACGACATCGTAAGATGATAGGAACGAGAGGATAGAATAGAAGGCGTGTCGCGAAGTCGTCCAGTCTTACTAGAAAAAAGAGAGAAGCGTAATTGAGGAAAGTGAGGGCGAGTAGTTGATGAAGTGCGCCGAAAATTGTTGTGAAGAATGTAGAAAAAAGTGCAGCCCGAAACTGTGAGAAAAGTGCTAACAAAAGAAGGGTATAATGGAAGAGTGGTAAGGATAAAGCCATTATAAACGAGTTCAATAGAAAGAAAAGGCTGGAGTTCACGAAGAAATATCTGAACAAGGGATCGGAGCGGTAGTCGCAAGTTATTTTTGCTGACAAAAGCAAGTTTACCTGGTCGAAATCAGATGGCAGAACTCCAAGTCAACTAACACTTGAAGAAAAGAAATCTGCAGCAGACTGTGAAATATGATGGATGCAATGTCAATGTGGGGGTCTATATCTTCGCCTAGAGGTGTATAATTGGGGTTTGTAGAAGAGAGATGATGAAGGAAGATGATTTCCATATGTTGAAGGGCGGCTACTCTCGAAATACAGGATAGTATTCAGTTTTAACAGGACAAGGTCCAAAACATAAAGCCTACATTGTGTGCAGCTAGCTTCTCTGCAACTACCTCCAAGGACTTGCAAACACCTTTTCAGTCTTCATACCTTAACTCTATCAAGCACTTGAGGTGTGAACCGAAAGCTCAATTATAAAAAAATATCCAGAAGAAAGGAACTGAAGAGAAGATTTGCAGATGAATGGATATCTACGGAAAAACATCAAAAGGAATAAAAAAATCTGCATGTATACCGACATGATAAAAAGAAGGGCTTTCACAGAAAGATTAACCTACCAAATACTGACGTCATAATACTAATTCAAGAAGAGTGAAAAAATATTAAAATGGTTATAATATTTTTGTTTATTTGTTTTTTAGACATTCCTTACATTCATGTTAACATGCTTTTTGTGTCATTTTGTACGTACTAGGCATTTGTTTTGGTCATCAATTGTTATATCACTTCAATACAAGTAAAATACAGTAAAATTGAAGTTGGTAATGTGACTGAATAGAAAAGTGAAAGACTATCAATTTTATATTAGTTATTTGTGTACCTTAGGTGATAGATCAACTGGGCGCAAACCAAGAGATCCGAGTTTGATTCCCTTTCTAGGCGATATATAATTATGGATGATGCTTCAAAGAGAGCGCATCCCTACTAGGGAATTAGGTGACAGGACCAGGGAATGAGGTGACAGTGTCAAATAGATCAATATCCCAAGTGGTCAGGTGTACGGGGCGAGTGGTGAGCGATGGGTGGGCGCGCGCGTGCCAGAGGGGCCGTGGCGGGGCGGAGATGGCTGGGGGGGGGGGAGGCGGCTGTGGTCGCGGCCGCGGAGGCGCAGCGGTGGCGGGTCAGTTCCGCGCGGGCGGCCCGCCCGAGGGCTGTTGACCCGCGCTGCCCTGGCTGCGGACCGGTCCGGTGCGGCAGGTCCTGCCGGCGGCGGCGCGAGGCGGCGCAGCGGCGAGGGCTCGGTTGAGCACGCGTGCCGCCGCCGGCGACCTTCGCGGAATGCAGCATCCACGGCCGCCTGCCGAGTTGACAAGTGCGCCCTCGCGTCAGTGCTCCGGGGCCGCTGCGATTGGCCTCCGGCACCTCTCCCCATCCCACATCTGCCGAGGCAATGGCGTAAGGTGCGGGTGTGGAATGCGGCATTCTGCAGAACAGGGGTTCCTAACGGGGTCCGGGTCGACCCCCTGAAGGTTCGACGAAAGTTTGAAGGGGATCAGTGGTGGTCCCGGGGGTCGATTGGGGGTCAATGACCGTATGTGAACCGACACCTGATCACTATAATTAAAATTCTATTTATTAAAACAATGTTCATAAATTTGATGATTAATTGTTTTCTAAAATACAGCAATAAAACACAATATTAAATTACTACTTCACTCCTCCTTTGTATCCTTCATTTCTCCTAAGGAGGCATGATGTTCAGAAAATTCAATAAATGCTATCACAACGATGCTCTATCGCACAAGAAAAGTATTTCTGCAAATACGAGCTGAAGAAATATTATAAGCAGTTTTAAAAGGTCCTAATATTTAGTAATAATTGAGTACTAAGAGAATATATTAGCTCGAATGCATCACTTTCGGAAGCTTATGTCATTAAAATCGGAAGTGAGTTCTCGTTTCCTACATTTGACTATGTTAGAGATTGAAGATCATACATTTGCTACTTCGTATTCAGTAAATATTGATAAAGTCTACACAGAGATTTACAATTAGAATTAATTGACCCTTTTTGTATAACTAAAAAATCGACTATGTTGTGCAATGAAGTTACTAGCTTGTTATTGAACATTTTCCTTGAACTCGCTTTTTAAGTTTGTTCGAATGTGCACCAAAAACATGGAAGTTAGTAATCAATAATTTCAATTATGCACAGAAATTGAAAGAAATCTATCCAATCTTGGCCATTATGTGCTTTTGTTAGACCCCGTGGAACTTCCAAAAATCCAAAACCATTTAACAGTTTACATTTTGTTGGAAGATAAAAATATTTGATTATTTTAATCTGCGGTTTTTCCTACCTGATATTATGACTATATTGTCGAGCTCGGTGCGTCACTGCTTTCAGCGCAGCTGATGTCATGTGAATAGGAAGAAAGAGTCAATGAGTTTCACTAGTTTCGTGTCAAAACTTACATTTTTATGCTCGAGAACAGCAAGACAGCGGGTTTTAGAGTGCGCCGGACATCGGCGAATTAAAAAAACAAATCCTGCTAAGGCCCTGGTGAACAAAAATGAAGAAATCATGTTCTTCCATACATTGTAAATTACTTCCTCTAACACGTGATGTAAACAAAATCCATGTTTTGTGAGTATTTGATACCGAAATAGTAGTAATACAACAGCACATACGTCCTCACGCTATTTATAAATTTTGCAAATTTCGAAAACGCAGTGATCAACAAAAATGAGACCCGCGGAACTTTTTAAGCGAACCTTCTTCTATTTATGAAAAAGTTAGAATAAACAATATGGAACTGTTTTTGAGGAAAATAAATTAGAAATTTCATTTATTTCAGACACAATTTGCGAGAAATCTACTAGTTTTTTTCAAAAAATTGTACATGACCTTTTTTAAAAAGATAATTTTGGACAAAGTACTTTGTCTAAGGCAAGAATCTCTATAATCAGTTTTGAATTTTTAAAATGTTAAGTTTTTGCAAGTTTCGAAAAACGGAGAGTTTGCCAAAAAAGTGACTAAAAGCATATTTTTTTACCGTCCCATGATACATATTAAAAGAAAATTTAAAGAAAAAATCTCTTACGGGCTTGGAGATAAAAATTCTTACAAAAAGTGTAAAACGGACAATGGGACAGACAAACGATTTTCCCTAACCAGGTATTTCTCATCAGGCTGGCAGCGCCCCCGTCGGGACAAACTATAACGTAGAAATAAAATACCCGTCAAATTGTGTAAATTGGATGCATTTTTTTTATTTTGTGATTGGAAGTAAATGAAACTACACAAGCTGAAAGACGATGTGCTTTTATTGAACTGATTACAATATGGAATGAGAGACAAGGCCATTGGTAGTTACGGATGGAAAGTTGGCGTGAGGTCAGTAGGGTGTCGCATCCTCATCTGGCTGCAATGCATGTCCTTATACGGTTTGTAATGGTGTCAATCAACAGTTAGATCCTCTCTTGAGGCAAGTTCATCCACAATTGTTGCAGCTCTTCTTTCAGATCCTGCAGGTTGGTACTGCAACGGAGTCCTCTTCCAATGTCGTCCCACAAGTGTTCAATGATGGAGAGGTCGGGGGATCTTGTTGGCCACGGTGGGACCTCATGCTCTAGGTAATCCATAGACACACGTGCTAGGTGTGGACATGCATTATATTGTTAGAACTCTGTCCTAGGGAGATTTGCCATAACAGGTAGGATGTGTGGACGCAGAATAATGGTGACTTATTGCTTTGCCGTCAAAGTCTGCCAAAGCACTGTTACAGGTGATTTCAACACATATCCCATAGCTCCCCATACCATGATGCCTGGGGTTGCGCCTCTGTGTCTCTCGACAATTTGAGTAGGATGCGACCTCTGCCCTTCACGCCGTCTCACTCAAACGCGATGGTCATCGGAGGCTACGGTGAAGCGGGACTCATCATTGAACATGATGTTACGTCATTCGTCCTCCGGGAAATGTCACCAATCCAAACGCCGACGTTGGTGTCCTGGTGCCAACGGCAACCGACGCATGGGGTGGTTGATAGATGCGTTTCGTCAAGTCACTGTGCGGGAACTCACAGGCTGTTGTTGTAGAGTCGCTAATACATGCTTGAGGATGACAGATGCCGACGTCATGGGATTCCGCACACCTTGGTGCACCATACGACGGTTCTCCCTGCGGGTGATGTTTCATGGTCGTTCCGAGCCTGCTTGACGGGCATGGGTGCCCTCATTTACCAATTAATTCCGTCATTGGGCCACAGCCAACCAGCCTCATGAAGTCTCCAACTCAGCCTCTGTCAAATGCAGTCAGTTGGTGGATATGCTGTTGAACGCGTCTGCGCCGCATCGCAGGTGCTTCGTACTGCTCGAAAACGTCGTTCTTCACTGTCTGACTCACAGCAGTTGGCTGATAACAACTGCACAACAACAGGGAGGTGACATCACGAATGTACTCTGGTGGGTGTTCTGCACTTTACAGATCCGCGTGAATCTAATAATTTACTCCCATATAGTATACACGGATACCGAAATAAAATAATATGGGACCACTCCTTCTGGATGCAACAATTTTTAATGCGAGAAATTACGTACTGTTGTAACACTGTTAGTTTTACTGTGAGAAAAGTGCAATCAAACCGCAGAAGCAATCTCTGACTTCAATTTGAAATGTTATTTTTTTCTAATTCCATAATTTGATCCAAATATAAATAGACTGATAGCGAAAATATTTCAGAAAAAAATATTTTAAAATGTTAATTATACTTATGAAAAAAATTATTACAAATTAATCTATTTAATTTAAAAAATGCATGTTTTCATATATGTCAATGTTGTTATTAAACTACGATGTGTTCAATTAAATCAGTTTGGAATCAACTTTTTGTTATCTCTTGACGTTCACTTACCGAGCTTTCAGCGACGTCTTCGCTGTCAGATTATATCACTTACCCGCCGCAGCGGTGACTTCGTATGGCCGTGCTCAAGAGGCAAGGGCAGGGATATGAGCGGACAAAACCGTGCCCGCTCGTGGTTACTGCTCTTCTCCATCCACCCAACTTGATTTTCCTCATTACGTAACTTTAGAGCTATTGAACTATCCCACAATTAACATGAAGCAACCGCCATCTGGAAACAATCATATTTACTCTCACAATCTTTCAATTGAAGAGGAAGCCAAAATAGTATAAAAGAGAGCGTTTCTGTTTGGGTCTATTTTGGTATCTCGTTTTTTTCACCGCCCAATTCTTATAGGCCTATTTTGTTAGAAAATAAAGACAGGTATTTATAAAATATTGCATATATCTAGCTAGGGAATAAAATGAACAACCGGCATATTTTTATATGTTTTAAATATTAATTGAAGGTCTGCAATAGCTACAATTCCATCATTCAGAACAAAACGCATGGAGAATGTAAAGAGAATTTCCTTCTTGTTTTACCATTTTCTGAGCATTTTTTGCAAATATTCTCTTTGACTTCTCTGAAACTCTACAAGAATTACTGTAGGCTGCTCTCTTTCCGGCTTTACATAAACGCTACGACTTGATTAATCAGGATGACGAAAATTAAATCTAATTTTGAAATGAAATAAAAATTTAAACAATTATTTTAATATATATTTCATCATGTAATATTACTACGCTCGTATAAGAACGTGTTGCCCCACTGAAAAAACGCTTAAAATCTACTTTTATTATGAACTTACAAAGCACAAATAAGACCTTTCAACATGAAAATATTCAATACTCACCGAAGGCGCCACGATAAGCTCAGGATTATTACTATTACGGACTCCATTATCATTACAGTCATCCAATAACTCCTCATTATTGTTACCGCTTACTGATTGTGAACTACAGAATATAACCCCATTCACATTGTCCGCAAGGCATCACCTCGTTTTACTCCCGGTGATACTCTACATCGCTTTATTGTACTCAATTCTCCCTCTGTTCTTTTCTTCCTTTCATTCGTCGCTCATTTGAATATTGACTTTCCCACATTAGAGCACCTGAACCTGGGCTGGAGCTGCATTTCTCTTCATGCCGGAAGCCCCCCCCTCCCCTTTCCGTTTGCAGCTCGCTCACCCTTACGAACCGCTGCGAGGGGTGCCTGCTGACCTGGAAACGCCGCCTCCGCTCCCGCGCTTCCGCCCGCTCCCGCCAGGGGCGCTACCTGCCTGCCGGCTGCAGCGACGGGAACAGCGGAGGCGACGGCGGTGGCTGCGACGGCGGTGTTGAAGGCGGCGATGGTGAGACGATGTCCACGGCGGCAGCGATGGTGAGGTGATGGCGGTGGCGTTGTAGCAGTGACAGGGGTAGCTGAGGCAGCAGTGGTGGAGGCGGGGGAGGAGGCGATGGAGGCATCGCCTGCATCATGTAAATGTTACTACATGGCTGGCTGCGGAGGCGGCGGTGGCGGTGGAGGCCGTGGCTGTTGGTGGCGGCAACGGTGCTGATTGCGGGGGGGGGGGCGGCGGTGCATTTCCGCGTGGGCGTGGAGCATCGAGCGGCGAGCTCTGAGTGCTGCTCTCTACCAACATTGCATTCAAGCTCGCTGCAGTTCCTTCTGACTTTTCGCATCTTTAGAGCAGGAACATGCTGCGCAGATGGAGTTTTTGTTCACTCTGATATTTTATGAATTGAACGTTCTATTCTTTATTTCACTACCTACTTCACTTATTATATTATACTGTCATTATCTCGGACAACCCACTACCAGACAGTGCCTCGGAGGTCTCGCAGCGTGTCAGGAGCGTACTGGACCTCCAACATTGATAGAGGTTTTAGAACAGAGAAGGATAGGGATCGCTAATGCTTCAATGGGGAATCACTTACTCATCTCATCACTTTGCTGCCACTATTAATAAGATAGTGAATATAAAATTTAAAACACTCTTTGGATTTTTGGTAGAAATAAAGTGTCTATTAGTGATCGTATATAAGTTTTGTTGAGGACGCTCATTTTAAAACCGAATTGAGGATTTGATTCTGATTTCATTTTTTTAAACTTAAAATGTACTGTCGAATTTATTACTGTATAGCGTTGATATTCAAATAGTCTATAGAAATTCGGTATTTGAGCTTCGCACTGAGAGCGACCAGTCAGCGATCAATCACGCCTACTGATTTTCTGGCCAGATAGCCGTCTATTTGGTACCTATGTGAATTATTACAAGTACTCACGTACTTGCTTGAACAAAGTCTGCACTCTCTTACTTTCGACGTGTCCTCCCTGGACACAATGCGTATATATATATATATATAATATATATATATATATATATATATATATAATACATACTATTGTAATAATATATATATATATAGTATATATATATATATATATACATACTATTGTATATTACATTATATATATATATACAAGAGAGAGAGAGAGAGAGAGGGAGAGAGAGAGAGAGATTATTTCCTCTGACACATTGTGTAGTCAGATTCCATGATTTGTAAGTTCTTAATAGCAAACACGGAATGACAGCAAAACGTTTAGGGCGAGGTTTTACTGGTTTTTAATATTGTTAAAATAATATTTCCATTCTACTGTAATGAAACCGAAAAATTCAATCAAATTCAAAAAAATGTCCTTTGGACGGCGATAGATGGCAGCTGGTAATAGCCGAATAGCTAGCCGAGACCAAAGAAAATGGAAAACTAATTTGGGAAAGTCTGTGCCATTCTGTAGCATCACTAGTTCGAACTATTTGCATGTGCTTGCCAGCGTCTATCAGTGTTACTGGGCTGTGAAATATATACGCCAAACAAATCGTCCAGTGTTGCTTTAATAACGACGCATTGGCAATAATGCGCTACTGCGAAAGTCGCTATCTCGTTAATACACAAAATATCTTAATACACTGAATTCAATGCCAGAAATATATTTTCATTGACATTTTTGAATAAAAAATATGTTTTTGTTTTATTTACGTGATACAGTGATATTTGAAGTGTATGAAAGGCAGAATTGTGACATTATAATATTACGTAATGACATTGTAATATTTCGAGAAAGTATGTGCTGTTGAAGCATCTCTAGTTTCTGAAAAGATGTAGGTGTCTGTCGATTGCAAGACATTGCGTTTACATATACTCACAAATTCTTGGGGTTAAAATCATTCTTCGAACTTAAGAACTACTATATGAGCTTAATTGAATTAACTTCACTAACAACAACGACAACAGCCTTATACTCACACCTTTTTCTAAAAGGAAATGTCGAACTCTTTCAAACGATTATACATTCCAGGACGAGATACTGAGCGGTGCGGACCTGCTCAGAAGCGCTCCGCATAACCGACAACGTGCTATAATCGACTCGAAATGTAATTATTGCTATTACATCTAGTTCACAAACAAACAGGTGAAAAGATTTATGGTATATACCATAAACTCATCCAAAGAGCAGGCAATTAACCAATACCACGTACTACTCAATTGAGGTCCCATCTGCGACATCAACGGAGAAGGGCCCCTTGTGGCTTCTTTGGGAACCCGCAAGAAAATGGAAACTGGCATTGCAGCCACGTCACCTCTCCCCAATGACGAGGGCATCGCCAACACATCTTGTTTTGATTTGGATCCTGGCTATAAAAATGGAATTGAAGCGTGACCTTCACTGGAAAGAGATGGAATATGTGCCACATAGATTGCAAATAAACCCGGCGATACATGACAATACCTTACTTGTCTAACAACATTCCAAACCTCTTTTGGCGTTGAATTCGGGGAGTAATCTTCCTTGAAGATGAGTCAGTCATACAAGTTCAATCAATCATTTCCTTTTGTCCCTTTCTGCCAGGGGCTGAGCGCCGTTAGTATCCATGGTTCCCAGATGGTTACCCATCCAGGGACCTTCGGTGTTTCGAGCTACAAAACTTCTATTACTTAACAGAGCTTGGATAAGAAATTCGACAACTGGCACAGGCTAAAAAGGTAAACATCTCATAAACAAACTGTGATGAGACACTGTGGAAATGAAAGGAAACTGATCGAAACTGATCAAAATGAAGGATGGTATGCTCCAATTTGAAGGAAACATACCAAAAATGAGATCAATGGATACCTAAGTCAACATATTACGGCGAATGGCACACATTCTGAATATCATAAATAGCTTTGGAGTTTAAGCAAATAAGTTGTACATGGTATAGTTGGAATGGTGCAAAATCTACAAATTCTCCTCTTTAGCACATATTGTACTGCAGTTACAGTTTTAAAAGCATTGTGAAAATTCGTAAACAATCAAAGTACAGCGGAAAGGTAGGCTGATGCCTTCTTGGGGAGGTGTCAAATACATTGAAACTCTGATATCAGATATTCCCCGCAGGTTGGTGTTCGGTCATGATAACTGGTAAAGCTGGTGGATCGTAGAACTATAGGCTGTCCAACGACAGAATAAAGTAAATGTAACCAAACCGCTGAAGTGCGCAGTCCGGGGTCACAGCGTCAACGTTCCGCTCTCACCGCTGATTGTTGGACTGTTGGCGATCTCAATTTCATTCTAACGGTACATGTTCCTACAATCGTAATGTGAAGGATGCGCAAGAGAAACGGACGATTGCTTGATAATTCGCGATAGACATCATAGCAATGGTAAGGTTAATAATGCATTCACTCTGCATAATATTTCTAAAGTTGCACTTCACAAAATACACTCAATAGCCATGTCACGTACACAACCACATACACACAATTTTACACTACAGCTCTTGACACTTAATTGCGACTTTCGTTTACACTTATTCACTCTGTACAACTGAAATAGTTTCACTACGCGAATGCACACTTGTTACGTGGTCCGCCATTACATCGAACTACTTCCTCGCTTGGTATGAATCTTCGTTTACCCCTCTCGTTTGAAGTAACACATATTATTTGTGTAATTGTATACTTATTTGAGACACTTACATCAGATTTTATACGGCATATTACGAGAATTTCCTTGAATTTTACGACTCTATTTTATTACTCGTCTAATTAAAAAAGTCAAGGTAAAACTTGTACTGCGGACTTGCAGCCAATCAGCAACTGCCTACTCACGTGGTAATTCTCAGCAAGCTGAATTTAAGCAGACAGTGTAACAATTCAGATTTTAACTAAAACGGAGATTGCCGACTGCTGAGATGGAGAAGAAGTGGAAGAAATACATAAAGAGATAAATTTCAATTTCAATTTTTTATAATCTTTCAAAAGGAACTTGAAAGAAAGGCGGAAGATTATTACGAGTTATTCAACGCGGCACAAAGTGAGCGAATTTTGGAGTAAGCTGTTTTCCGAATCAATAGAATCGTAAAAATCGTTTTTCTATGTATCAGCAAGAAGTCACCATTGAACGAGTTAGCAAAGTAATCAAGGAGAAACTTAAGAGATCTATTTGGAGGGCACCAGATTAAATTCACAATTTGGTGTCAAAGGATTTTATGAATTGAAAATGGTTTAAATGTGTTTTCAAGAAGAATTAAAAATGTGTTGAAATCAAAATTTAATGTCAAAATTATTATCAAGACCATTAACCATCCACATTGGTAGTGGCGGTGGTGGCAGCAGAACAGATATATTCTACATTAATTTGACTTAAAATTTATGAAGAGGGCAGATCTGAAATCAGAGACATTTTTGCCCATCTGAAAGTAATTCCAGAGATGAATTTGTGGAAACAGTCAAACATCTTCAGGAATTCTTGGAGGAGGACCCCATCCAAGCAATGCAAAACATTTGACACAGGAAATGTCTATGTGTTACTGTGATCCATGGTTATTGGACCAAGAAACAGACAGCACTGCATTCTCTTCTTTAAGCAAAAGCTAATAAAAAAATCCTAATATCAGAGGAACTCTCGGATAGGCGCACCCGTGGTATCACTTGCCTGTACCATACGGAATAGGCAGAACTTCGGCAAAAATGTTTAGGCAGGTAACACCTCAGCCAGTCATGTACTGCAAAATTAAAACTTCAGCAATAGCAAACACAATAAACACACGCTAACAAGAGCACCATATTTATGCAATTGAAGAGAAAGAGGGTCCTAAGGATTCCTTAAAGCTCCAAGGAACTCATAGTGAACAAAGTTATCTTATGTGAGATAAGGAAACGAAAACCTAACTTGAGCCTAGATTGGATTACAATAAAAATTCCTATATTTAGTTTCTAAAAATTCATTAATATGCTATGTCACATGGTGTTACGGTCGTGTTAAAATGGATAATGCGGAATATTTGCGATTCCCCCCGTTTTTAATGAATAAATTATTAACAATGAGTGGAAAAATCGTGCAACCACCGAAATTAATTTTCGCGCTATTTTATGTATTAATGTCGAACGTGCACGCCGGATTCACTCTAACACCTTATTATATCTCTAATCAATACATAACAGATGTTATTTTACCTGTGATAATATTAGGATCCTTAATATGTGAAGCGCTTTGTATTTCTAATGGTAAATCCTGTTTTGAGCACGAAAGATATTTGTGACTATTATTAGTAACACTCTGAGGAGAATTAAACTTACCTTGAATGAAATGATAGACGTATGTGGCTTAGGGCATCAACTGATAACACTGCAATGCTTCTGATTGGGAGGTCCTAGGGTTCCAGTCCCGACAGCTTTCGACACTCGCTACGCAGCTAGGTCAAATTCAGCCGCTGTCTGGAGGAGAATTCTAGCGTCCGGCTGCTCTGATCGGTAGTTTCCCATGGTTTCTTTGATCAACACCAGCCAAATGTCAGAGCAGTACCAAAACGAATGGGCCACGGACCGCGCGCTATAATTCCTTCTTCTTCCTTGTCTTATTCTCACCCCACTAGAGGGAGGTACCTGCCACTCAGCCAGCGAGAGAAGATCACTGACATGTCAGGCGATATAATTATGCACTACACTTACGGAACTAATGGCTTTAGTAGTTGACGCGCCCGAATCACAAATCAATCAAATGAAGTGCGGTAGAAACGTCATCATGCATGTGTTCGTAGTAATGGCTAGTCATATGGAGATTTAAAATCCTGTAATATAAAAATCTAAAAACACTAAGACAGTAACAGCTATAGTTGAACATTCTCAGATAGAAATACTCTTAAAAGTTAACGAAATGTATTACTCAGAATTTAGTCATTCCACCCAATAATTGCTTTACCGACCTCATAGCCTATCATGACTACGGTGTAATGAATTATTACTATTATTATTATTATTATTATTATTATTATTATTATTATTATTATTATTATTATTATTATTTCACGTGTTCTTTAAAAATATTTTAGCCATACTAAAACTGTAATACGTCTAAGAAAAAAATCGAAGAAATGTACCAGTTTTGAAATGGGTACAGAAGATCTGGAAAACTCCTAATGAAACGAGTGTATTTACAGTTTTCACGGAATTCAGTACGCGTTTTGTTAAAAAATAAACGGAAAATCAGTGAATTCTTATTTTCATTATCGCCGCTTTGTTTCTTGGTATTACACGCATACTGCTCAGCGAACAGTCACGCTCGAACAAAGCAGAAGATCGATTCTCTGTTGAATTTCTTTAGCGACTGTGTTTTGTCAAGGCGTCGTCTACCCTCATTTGTTTGCAAATAATTAATTATGAATCTAACTTGTGTGGTCTTTCAAGTTTTTTCTCTCTCCCGGCGATGCAATTATTTTTCATTCATCCCTACGTATCATTTATCACTTGTCACTTCTCGTTCATCGATTCCTCGCCTGTCTTTGTGCCAGAGGTTGTTACCCTCTTTTTCCCTCTCTCTCTCTTTCTCTGGCTGGCAGCGCTGACGCGTCATGCGGCGTCGAGCTTTGTTTATCTCTTCCTGACGACTCTGCAATGCTTTTCCACTTCCGCACCCGGGATTTTTATTCATGGCTCTGGTTGATTTTTGAACTTTTTTAACCTAGGAGGGGTCATTATTCAAGTTTTTTCTTTGCAACTATGCACTTGCTTTGCAAGAACAAGGCGCTAAACGTCCCCTCTGGTCTCAATGAATAGTTTAATGAAAGATTTAAGGTTGGTTTATGTCCAGAACCGCATTCTGTTTTGAGAAATAGGCAATATATTTTCTCTCAGCTTGAAGTAAATGAGTAAAATCCAGAATTTTATAACATTACTTTGGTTTAATGGTCTCTCAAATACTACGAAATGTTAAATTTTATTATAAATGCCTTAAAAACCACATGAGAACTAATAAACATTCACACAATCACATTAGCATTTCTGACTCATTTCTCTTAACTTACCAAACGGGATCTCTTCTCAACCTTCGCACAGCCAAAGGAATTCCCTTCCATCGCTGGCTGTCAATGCCTCATCTGAGAGACTGGTGACAACGACCGCCTTCGACAACAGTTTTTAATTACCACTTTCAGCAGATGGGTAAACTATACACTAATGTGTTATTAAGCCCACTAAACTCCACGAAATCGGAGTTGCCCGTGGCAGAACAATAAGTTTTCGTGTGAAGATGAAGCATAAGAACGTACCTAACCTGTCGATCATTTACATTCACGAATTACCCTTTCTCAACGAAAAATTACTGGGTACTCAAGGGCAAAATATCGGGTTGAATCAAGGTGGAAGAAATTGTTAGATGTCACGTTAAAATCTTTGTTGATGTCATCGGTTTGTAATATTCATCAGTTTGAAAAAGAAAACGTATCCCGTTATCTTAATCGGCTGCTGAGGGCCAATGACCAAGCTAAAAAAATTATTTAAAAAGAACATATCAGGGTCGTTTTCTTCTTCATATTGCGACCAAGTTTGTCCACGATCGTGTTTATGTCTGCTGTTCCGTTGTTTATAACCATGCCTTGCAGTTCATTTAACAAAAAATATTTTTCATTATATTAATTTTAAACTCAGAAATATTGGCTCCGCAATGACAAACTTCAGTTCTTCCCTCCCTCGGTCTCTTTTTATGCTTCCCAATTCAGGGATGTTCAGCTAAAACAAACTTCCATAAATTTGAAAGTATTTAAAATAATTGTTTTGGCTTGTAATAATTATCCAGTGATATAACAAACAATCAAATTAAAAAAATAAGTAGCAATACAGCCAACGTGTAAATTGGTAAACGTATTAACAATGCGTTTTCCCGCCACTCCTCAAACCCTCCCAGCTCAAGCTATTTCAATAACGCAATCCCGACAAATCAGCTCTTGATGTTCTAACAACTCTACTCTCCTTAATAATCTTCACCAAAAATATATATTAGCAAGTTTAATTAATTATTAATGTAGCAATTCTTGCTTTTTAACGTGATAATATTATACGTGAAAATCAATTCAAGCAGTTAGAAAAAGCGATTGGAACAATTATTGAGAGATCCTTCCTGGGTAATCTCAGTAACTCATTTTTACATAATTTGCATTAAAATATACTGTTCAAAACCTTGAAAGGTCAAGGAAAAAGAGTTTAAAAAACCTACCAAAGTAAAACATGCCGAAGTACCCCTCTCCAATTTTGAAGAATTTTGGTTATGTTGTTCGGGTTGAAAGATTGGGATGTACCGATCCTCTTATAAAAATAACCCTTCATACGTGGGAGCTATTGAGGTGATATTTATGTTTTGCACAGAAAAATGAAATCGGTATCATAAATATAATAATAAATAACAGTGTAATAAAAATAACCCCTTTCTTTCTTCAAACAATGTTGACATTGCGTGCATCACACGATCTCATTTAAAACCTCTATCTGTTTTCAAACTACCAGATTATTATACAGTAAGAATGGATAAGGCTAACTCTTCAGGCGACGCAGGTATCATAATAATTTCACCAACCCAGCTATTAAAATTTATTGTAACACACCACATTAAATTGCTATCTCTAGAAGAACCATCTATTTTCCCCTACGACTCAATCAAGCGGCCTATATTTATCTAGACAGAAGAATAACAAATGTGAATGCCAATTTTCACTCATGTTCGCATTTTGAACTCGACTCAGATCCTCTCTCAATATTAATTTCTTCAGAACGAATCCCCCCTCCCCAATCACTAATTCCCTAATTACCTTAAACTGGTCCAAATTCAAAAATATAATTCAAAACCAAATACTTAATTTATATTTCTAAAACTTCCAGCCGAAATAGACCAGGCAATAATGTAAATTAAACACAATAATGATGACAATAAGCGAACTCAAACCTGTACGTCCGATCACCCATCAGAAACATATCTCAAACACCACAAAAGATAATCAAAATTATAGAAAATAAAACTAGAAGATTTTGGATCGCACTTATAATCCCCTGTCTTATAAAAAGTAAAAACCCTAACTAAATCTGTAGGAAAGCTCTAGAAGACTAGACAAACTAATATAATAATCTCATATATTCAATAAATGCAAATTATACCTCACTCTAGAATTTCGCGAAAGAATACTCAGAAAAAAACATATTCCTCCTATGAATTACTCCAAATGAAAAAAAATCACCCAACTACTGATAAAATAAAAGCATTTTCTGACAATGTTACTGAAATGCCAAATTTCATTCTCCCCACCAGATCTCACCCAAATGCAACTCACCGCCAATTAGCCCATTGTTAATATTTGAAATGACTTTTTTAATTTCTTTTAAATTTCTTTTAGATATTAAATCTTATTATGATGATTTGTCAATTTTTACCCCCCTGAACAACGGATAGCGAATAACTGAAAAAAGTGAAGCAATTTGTTGTTGGAGATTTTGTGGTCAGAAGGGTTTGAATCAAAGCTTAATTAGAATATTTAATTAGAAAATATCTCCATTGTAAATAGGAGGAGTCAAACATATTTCGTTTTACTTAAGTTGTCGGCAAGCGCAAAGAAGACGTAGGAATGTTTTCTACTTGATATCTTGCAGTAATGTTTCCAGGACGTATATAGTGTATATGTTACAGCTAATGTCTGAATCTGACTAATTTGCGAATTATCCGCTTAATGGTCACATTTTCCAAAGTAAATGGATGTGATTGTCGGGGACAGTGCTAAGCAAGAATGTTTTGAAGCATACTTCACAGTAAAAAACCGGACGATGTGCACATTAGCCTACACGCGTTGGCTAGGCGCAGGCACGAAGTACGCAATGGTAACAAGCAATAGCAGATCTTAACTTCATCTCATCAGGCACCTGATGAGAAGTTAGTAAGACTCGTGATTATCAGCTGTATTTGATCTAGCTTTCTCGGTAATGTCGAAACTCCGCCACCGCCAGGACCAGAACCCGACCAGACCAAGAACCTCCCGGTCAGTGTAACTAAGTAACATTTGTTTCAGTCAGTAGGCAGTCTTCGTATATTGCCAGCATTTGCCAGATAATGTCCGAAAAGATCCTCTCATCATTATTGATATATCTTTATACAAACCTTCAGGTAAATGTGCAAATTAGTACTTCTTACATAGCCTTTTTTCGGACCTTCGCCGAAAAATACGCAATAAAGAGACAATCGCGTTCCAGCGCGTGCGCAGGCCGTGTCTGGCGGCTGTCTGGCCTTCGAGCGGCGCCGGGGGCAGTCGCCGCGGCGGCCGGCTATCGCTGGTCGGGCTCGTTAAAAAGATATTACTTAGCGCTCTATCTGCCGCCGGAGAGCCTTGTAACTCGTGCCTAGCGCCGTTTCCTCGGGAGATTGGACGGCGGTGGGCAGGAAATTGGCCTCTGGCGCCGGCGGGGGCGGTGCCGATCGCCCCAACGCGGTGCGGGCGCCCGATGGATTTCGCCTCGCCTCGCCTCGCCTCCCACGGCCACCGCCGCAACGTTTGCGCGCGACGCACGCTCCGCGACTCTTCTGCGGTGGAGCCTTGGGCGTCGTAGCGGCATTGGAGGTCTTGGGGAAAAGTAGTGCTCTGTGGTCCAACGGAAACTAACTTCAGAATAGTAGACTAAGTTCGTCTAGATATTTCTTCTCCTCGTTTTTGATCTCTTCCCTCTCCCTCTTTTGCAATTTAAATCAAGATATGGATCCCATGGCTATTTAAACTCTCTTTGATGATATTTTTCCTCCTTTCAAAATTTATTTATCATTTCACTAAACAGTGATTATCTAATATTTATATGAGAAATATAAATATAAGATAATATAAGACAAATATTTTCTTTTATCTTTCCTTAAACCACTTTGAACCGCTTTTCTTCTTGATTTTTATTTATTCGCTTTATTTATTAAATTAATTTTGGAAATTCAAAAAGAGTATTTTTAATGTTCTAGAACTAAACTCTAAATCTAGTACATGATTTTTTAACATAAGATGTCTCTGAAGTAATTAGACTCCTGGCGATTGACTGCCATGTCGTGGTTAAAGTTGGGTTTAACTTAATGTTAATATGTAATGCTATTGGACGTAATATCAGATAGTTACTCGGATATTTTGTTTGGTAATATGCATCTCAATGATTTTGGTATTCATATACATTTTATATGGTTCATATTTAGTATAATACCGTATTTTTCACTTATGATTGTGACAAATCTGAAATTTTGAAGCTATCATTTTTTTAATTCAACTTAAAACACTTTACTCGAAACGGATAGGTTTCATAAATACGATTACTGATTATAATTGGAGTGTTAAGATTCATGTAAATGCCAAATAATATGGGTGAGATATTGTCGTCATCGTCGTTATACCGGCTGACATAGCTCAGGACAAAACAGATGCCACTAGCGTCTCTATTCGGGAGGTCCTATGGTTTCATTCTCAGCCGTACGTATTTTCGACACAAGGTAGGTAGATAGCTGGGTCGAATATAGCTTCATTCTGGAGGACAATTATAGCATCTGACTGCTCTGAACGTAGTTTCCCGTAATTTATCCGATCGATATCAGTCGAATGTCGGAGACGTATCGTAAGAAATGGGAGATGGACGGCGCATCCATTCGTTCCTCAACCTTGTCCCGCCTCTTACCTTAAACGCACTTACCTTTACATACACTATTCCGTGAGGCTAGTCGGGTGTTCAGAGCTTGTCCCAGCCGGACAGACGTGGAGGGGGATTCCCCGCTAGCCAACGTGTAGGTCGGTGCAGCGTCTCCAGAGAAGGAACACCGCCACCTCCCGATATTAATATGCACTGCACTTACAAGAATTCTGACCATTGAAGATAATGCTATCGTAAAGAGAAAATAATCTCTCACTCAATTGTTGCAGTCTTCAAACCAATTATAAAGAGAATATATTTTCTTAAAAAAAGAACTTTGAAAGACTATGTACTATAATAAAATACATAGGTTTAAATTAGAAGTGTTGTGCTGCTGTGAAAAATAATATTGGTTTTCTTAAGTATCATAATGAAACTTCAGATTGTAGAGTTTGAAAATAAATATTTTCAGATCATTGTTCCAGTTTTTCATACAACTTTTATTCTGGTATCTGGTCATTCTAGTTTCTGATACCAGCAACGGGTCATACGATCATTCATCATGGAGTTCCTTTTATGAAAAGCCTCGTTAAGTTGGGAGCTTGGTCCAGGAGTAATGAACGGGAAAGTCAACATCTGGAGAGAAATGAACAAAAGCGTAGGCGACGTATAGAAGAAATAAATTTATTAAAGTTGTTGTAAACAAGTTGGCGCGCGTGTGGGAGCCTCGCGGAGGCTACTGGCACTCGGGCCGCTCCACGTTCTCCGGCCAGTCGCAGATGTTGAGCGTGGGGTTGAACACGGTGCCCGGCAGGCACTGCTCCTCGGTCGGCTTCCCGTACGAGCACTGATAGTACTGCAATTCACAAACAGGGCATGCGGTTACTTCAATGCTTCATCATGATTCCGTGAGGATTATTTTCAGAGTGAAGGAGCCAAACATTTTGTGAAATTGTAGAAAAATCATAATGGTGATGCTTCATGTGTAAATGTAAATATTGTTTACGATTCAGCAATTTATTCTCTAGTTGTTTAATTTAATGAATTAATTGGTGTGACTAATTAAAATCGTGTAAACTATTTGCTATGGATGACAGGTAGTGCGAAAAGTCAGGAAAGGTATTGAATATTCTTGTTTCAGTCACGAGCGATTATTGTGACAATCAAATCAAGTTGTAGACGTGGACGATTTGTAAAACGTTAAGTAATTTGTATTCATTTCACAAATGTTTGCTCATTTGTGATCGGGCTGTGGTACTGTACTCTTTTATCAAATCTGAAGAATTCAATCTCAAAGTATAATAGCATGAAAACAAATTATTTATGCTGCTAAAATGCATAAAATCAGTCAAGAAAATTAATGCGGCAGTATACACATGTAAGTTGATTTTATGAAATATTATTTACTTGAATTATCCTTTGACTAAAATGATAGACTATTGCTATTTTAGTTGAAAGCATGCTAAAAATAAATAGCTCGATCTCTTCGAATATCTGTGATTGTGGGCTGTCCCTTTACCTTCCATGTGAGTACCTTCCCTTTAAATTCTCTCTAAAAGGATTCACTTTAATATTCTCTTATGCTTTTAGATATTATTTGTATCTACAGTTTTTAGTGATGATATGAGAACGAACCAAATCACTCGTGAAAATTATTCATAATCTCTAACTGCATTCGATTGAACTCACTCTTCGAGGCGTATAAGTGTACGTATTTGGCTCATTTGCCTGGCGGAAGAATACGCGAATATCCGTGGAGGAATATGATCTTCGGTGATGTACAACTGTTTAGGAATCTGTCAAAATAATTTCCCACTTGCCTGAACCGAGCACATTGAATGAAAGTATTGTTTGATCAATGTGTAACACATTATGGACATACTGTAAATGAAATATTATCGTTCAAGAAACCAATGGAAATCATGGAATATAATTCCGATTCCACTAGAGTCAACTTTGGTTGTATACCGCTGGCTTGTTATCATGATATTGATATGAATGCTATTTTATAAGTTGAAAGAATTGACTCTCCGAAGAGGGCAAACAATATTTTGAACAGTGAAAACAATTTATTATTATTATTATTATTATTATTATTATTATTATTTATATCATTTGATTAGTTTTTCTTCATCAAGACGAAGCCAAATTACAAAGCCTTAAGCTATTTGAACGTGTCACTTACTTGGAGCAGTCTGGTTGATGCGGGACGAAGGCGGCCTTCCTTCCGCTGCAGCTGACGGCTCCCGCCGCGCCGGCCGCCGCCTCCCGGCGGCTGGTGCTGTGGGCGGGGCGCCTGGGTGGTGTGGTTGGTGGCCGTTGGTGCCGGCGCCGGGTGGGTGGTGGAGGTGGTGGCGGGGCGGCGCGTGGTGGTGGTGCCGATGGGGTCGGGCGGGGGCACGGAGGCGCAGTTCATCTGAGGCGGATTGGGGGGCTTGTCCCACTGCGGGCGCGGCGTCGTCTCGTACTTGTTGGCGGGCGTCACGTACCTGACGGCAGAGAGCGACGGCTTTGCATTATTAAGGCGAGGGAGGCAGGTGGCAGGCGCCAGGCGGGCGAGGGCGGACGAGCCGTGTCACTTGGGGCGTTCCGATCGGCGTCGCTGGAAGGGCCAAGGAACTGATACGAACGGAGGGCCCAAGTAAAAGAGAATAATAAGTATTGTGGAAGATTTTAACATTAGGTCAAAAGTACCAGAGAAGCCAAAGAGAACACATTTTCCGAAGATAACTTGAGATTCTTGGTCTCTAGTAATAAATTTGTTTTGTGAAACTCCACGGTCGATTTATTTACTTCTTCTGAACAGATCTATTGCCTAAAACCACTAATTTTCAGATTCATTTTTTTATTTATTTCCTAGTTCCGATTTTCTCATAGAAGTGGCCACTTGGAATTTGCACAATTTTGGTAATGGTTAGAAACTTCAATTAGTACTGGTCACTCGATATTCTGGTCCTTGAAGGTGCTTAACACATTTTAATTCTACAAAACTGTACTTACTTTAATTACAACTTTATTTAGTTTATCGTATTATTAGTAACAATTGCATTTTTGAAAATTCAGAGTTTAACAAACATAGAACTTGTGCATTTTTAAGCGTACTTTCCTCTTTTCCAGAAACAAAATTTGAGCCTTTTTTGAGAGTGTAAAATTACTTTTAATAAAAAATAACGCAAATATTACTCATATTAAAAAAAACGTTCTCGGCCGTATTTGAATATTCAAATTTTACTTTCTGTTCTTACTTCGTAAGAAGAGAAAGCATTGTAATCGTGCACCTGAAAAAGGGGAATTAAAGTAAAACCTTTATTTCCGGGCCCTAGGAATCAAAAATTGGATCAATGATGTCTCTATGTATATTTAATTACTTCTTAACACGTTGTGTCGTTGTGTAATCAGTATCCATGTTTTGTGGGTCTTTGATAATCAAAAATCGATTGACGTCAAAACGTCTGTCTGTTCGGGTTCCGAGTATACCACGTGTTAGAGGAAGTAATTTACTATAAATAGCAAGTGGATTTATTCACTTTTTTGTTACCAGGGCCTATAAATGGTGGTTAATAAATAATTATATATTTATAAGTTCAATAATGGAATAATAAATAGGTTCAATAAATAATTGCATTTTTATTGAACACGAGAAGAGACGAGTTTTGGCATTAAATTGGTAAATATAATCTTTCTTGACGTTCCGTGTCTTCGTTAATATAACGTGAAAGAAAGAATTAAAGTATTTGTGTCTATGTGAATATTTAAACTCTTATAATTCATGAAAAGTCTTGCTTTGAAAAATAGAAAAAGACAGTGAAAATATTGGCCACGAATTCCACATCAGGGCACCTTCGGAGGATCCGAGAATTATTCTCTAAACTACCGACAATTTTTTTTGTTTAAAATGTATGAGTAGCTTGAATGTCTTAAGAACGACGGCTACCCAGTAAATTCGAGTTTATTTCCCAAAGATGAAATATCTTTGTTGAAAGGAAATTAAATGTGTGGCGCCGTGTATAATGAACGTGGGGGACAAAATAATTGTGCATGTGTGTTCTTATTAAGAAGAACATTATGAAATTACGTAAATTATGGATTTGAATCAACAGATGGAAAAAAGACACCTTCGGCAGAATAGCAGAAAAAACATGACAAACATTTAAAATGCTGTGTACAATCATCTCAGAAAAATAAGCGAAATGCTTAACAGAAGTTAAGTGCGTGCAACGATATCTTCTGCTAAAAAAAATTGTTGAGTTTACGGAGACAGTTTCTTTTGGTATTTTTGTTGTGCTTAGAATTTTTATTATTGAAAGAAAATGACATGAAAGAACAATTCAACTTCTGAAGTTGAGCGATGGTATTCTAGTATTTGCCCTAATGATTTGGCCTTATGATACTTCAGACCAACTAATTGTATTTCGCTCATGATGCTCTACAGAACGGCAAATCTTATGCAATAATGGCAGAACTTACTTGAAGAGCTTTACTCTACCTTGAATAAAAATGCATTTTCGAAACGTAACAGAAATGCAATGAAATAGAAAATAATATTAAACGACGTTGTGTGTTTTGAGACTTTAAACTTAAAATTATTTTCAATCTGATTTCTTTGGCACGTTCGAGAGCAAACAGATCTCAACTCCGGTCTTACCTCGCTTCGACCATACGCAAGGCTTCCAAGTGCGACACAAACAAATCCAACCTGACTGTTGAGCAGAGGAAATTCAGCTGCTGGACGACGGAAGAAAAGGAACATCCGACAAAACTAACCAAGCCCCTTGAGACCGAAAAAATATCTGGAGCAAAAATGAACCGTAGTTATTGAAATTTAGAAAACAAAAAATAAGGAAAAAAGTGTTTCTGAATTTTAATTAATTACTATTACGACTTATATAATTGCTTTGCACACTTGATTTATAAAATTGTAGATTCCGGAACGCACCTCAATTAAAATATAATTTAATAGAAATAGTTATATATTTATAATATAATAATTATAAATTACATTTAACAATAATATTAACAATATCAGTCGTAGCATTGGCTCCGTGTAGATACAATAATAATAGTAAATAAAAAGTTAAGAGATGTTTTATTTTTTACTACTAATATTATTACATTCGTAAAAATGATACCGTTAAATGGAAAATTATTTACAATTTACGTAGGTGGAATTAAAAATCGAAGTTGCGAAGTATTTGTCTTCTGCTGTTTCACTCGCAAGGTACAGGAACGCCGTGCCGGCGCGTTCCGTCAGAAATGAAACCTTGCCTTTGTACATTGATGTCATACTTCTTAAAAGAGTAAATTTACTTAGTATTGTTTTATAACTAAATTCGTAATTATTTTATTATAGGCAATACATTTATATTCACATTCGATTCCTTTGATTAACTGGAATGATTAAGTGGCAGGCTATCTCATTTTGAATAAATGGACGATGATCCTCACGAGATAATGTCGTTCTTGGTGGATGGCCTTTTCCTTTCGTGACACAAAAACAAAGTGAATACATTCATATCGCATGCCTTACGTAAGATTCGAACCCACGACCCGACGTTTCTCGCGAAGCGGTTGGCGCCGTGGATGCGTTTCTAAGTGAGCCTTTGCTATCTTAAAACATTATATCTATCTTAAAATTAATAGCTATCTTAAAACAAATATAATTACTCCAAATGTCGCTATGACCCTCCTAAGTAACAGAGGGTAACACTGCTGTATAATCAAAATTTCATCCGTAGACCTGTTGTACAGATCCTCAAGTAAGTCTCTTAACCACACCAATCACTCAAAGCAGTCTCCTAACAATCAAAGACACTATATTTTGTGTTACATGTCACAGATTTAAAGAAGACAATGAAAAGTACACCGATATAACGTCAGTGATTTATACACGCGGTTAATTTTCTACAGTAGCCGACACCTACATAATTTCCCCGGTACTGGCATCACGTCTTTATTTGATTGAACATTTTTATTTAAAAGTTATTATCCTTGGCATATTTAGAAAACATAACCAAATTCCTGGAGTTCGAGCGTGGTGCAGGGACGGCGGTGCCTCATACTCACCCGCGCATGCCGTTGGCCAGCACCTTCATGAGGGAGTCCTTGGGCCCGCAGAGGCCGCGGAAGTCATCCATGTCCACGGCCCACGTCATCACCCCCGCGTAGCCCTTGCTCTTGATCCAGTCCAGCTTGATCTGCAGGCTGGTGGTGTTTTCGTAGCCCACCCACTGCGTTCCTGCGAACCGGAAGAAGGCGTCACTTGCAATGGAGCAAAAGCGAAACAATATGTACCCTATTCATTTTGTTTAATAATTATAATATTGATATGGGTATATTTTTTTTCCATTCACCACTTCTTAATCGCTGGTACGTTCTGGGTACCGTGTTTAGATATTTCAACAAAGCTTACTTTGTAAATGAGGTGAAATCTCGGGTTTTCTTGTCTCCCGCTTTTATTACATGTTTGT
>BOPP01000019.1:3889998-3923360 GCA_017312745.1 Gryllus bimaculatus | reverse complement strand
TGAATTACAATAATTTCTCAGACGACATGATGTTAGCTTGATGTTAGCTAAAGCGGTATTTTGTGGATCGTAGTTAATGTAATGTACTTAGTTAGACATTTCATACAAGAATAATATATATATACTACATATATATATATAATAATATATATATATATATATATATATATATGTATACTATATATATATATATATTACGTGTGCTACTTCCGGAAGTGAGAGATGACTTACATTTAAGCAAACAAGAGTATTATTTAGTAGAAAAATTGTTGGAAAAGTTATGCCTTGTAGATTTAACTTTAATGTCGGTTCTTACGTATCTACATTATGGAATCTTATTTTTTTGCAATGTATTGTACCTTATATTTCCGCATTGTTCCGCATTGCACTGTACAGCAATTTCAAAGTAGGTGTTGCAAGGGACTTCACGTATCTTACATTAAAAAGTACAGATTCGAAACAATCTTTAGACTCACGATTTATAGCATATCGCGTCCCGAATCTTGTATCTTTTCAACTGTTTGGGGCGCCTTCAGTAAGCGTTCTTATGACTGGCGCAGTTGTTTTCTTAGCAGGGTGAGCAGGGAATGTGAAGTAAAACAGGGGGAGAAGAGCAGCAAAAAGGGAGAGAGGGAGAGGGACGAGAAGAAGAAATCGCAACCCGTACGACGCCTCGCCGTCCGCCTCCGTCCTGTAAGTCAAACAGGAGACGCCGATCGAACGTATAACAACCAAAAGAAAACACCGGTTTGTGTTTCTTGTTCTGCCGTATTGCAGTCCGACTGATTGCTTGTACATAACGAGAAATTCGTTCGGTTGAATCGACACCGAACACTGTTTCCCAGCAATGCTGAAAAACTTCGCCGCTATGCCAGATGGGAATTCCTGAAAACTGCACTTGCAAATTGCTTATGAATACTGATGAGTGCTATGTGAGTCTATCAGCCGGTCAAAACGAGATCAATTGGATAAGAGCAAAATTAACAGGCTTGTTACCATGTTGTTTTTGATGAGATATTGCATAGTTTTAACAGAACGTTTCTGTCAACCGATGCTTAAAATCTGCTCTGATACGCTTGCGAACGACAACAGAAATAGATAATCTCGGAACTTGGTTTTAGATAGGGGTTAATCATTAGTTCATAGAAACTGGGCAAGAACAACATTCGCAATGAATATTTAAAATCCTACAAAGGTAACACTATGGTGTCACTACTCAGTCACAATTTGTTATAAAATATTTTTCTGTCTAGTTTACTAATGTAACAATACTAAGATTTTTTATTTGGTTTGAAATGTCAAGAACTGTTCCAATTGCTTTATCTTTACCAATGATTCACATTGGTTAAAAACTCTTCCTATTTGTTATTCAGAAGTTAACCTTAGCGAGAATCAAAGCTCGTCATGGAATCACCTTTCAGTTTGCAAACAGAATGCATGGGCTTCAAAAATTTTCTAATGTTGTTTAGGTATCGCAATTTCCAAGACAATAAATGCAAAGATTTCGAGAGATATTATTACAATGGGAAATGCTCGAAGAAAGCAATCCGGTATGTGCGTTAAACTAGTTGTATACTTTTTATTCTCTTAGTATTTGTCAACAATTGTACATAGACTTGACAAAACACGTCAAAGTATGGTTTATCGATTATTTGCAAACATATATTAAGAACGTGGTATAATACAAGGTTAATAGACATTGTCTATCTGGCATGTTTTCTAAAGATTGAATAGGAAGGGCTGGTTTCGCTTGTTTAAAATAAATTATGATCTGTTAATAATCCTACGATGGACGTTTGATTTGTATTCCAGTTTCCGCAAACCTGCATTACGACCCGTTCAAATCTTTTTGTAGTTTTTTACTCGCGAGATGTATATGTGAAATTCGACAATGAAGACTGAGCTACTTAATTTCTTGTTGTGGTAAACTCTGCTTGGTGACATGAGCATTTTCCACGACTTTGTTGACTTGTGAACTAATTTTAGGTATTTTTGCTGTATGCCCTGGCAAAAAATAACTCTTTTCGTCCCATGATTATAAATAAGGAAGTCGCTATTTTTTGCAAGATAGGAATTTCTCTAATAGCATATTCATTGGTTTAAAAATGACACAAAATTACAATTTTCAGAAACAGAATACTATTGGCAGGTAGGTTCTCTTGGATGCCTTTTGTTCTTTTAATTTATTGGCTAGTTTTCCTGACAAGTTAATAGTATTTTTTTCTGAAAAAAAATGTTAATGAAAATCAAGAACTAAGGAAACTAATTTATATTCTATGCACTTGTATATAAAAGGTCCACATGGGCAATAATTTAGAATTTTTTTAAGCGAATTATTTGTTGCGTGAACATTCTAAAATTACGTTCATTTCGTGCTGGGCACATAACTGTATAATGCAGTCGTTCAATCGAAATCGATTTCAATTGAATATTTTGAAAATATATGATATCTTGTGTTAGTTTGCGTTGGACTCTTTCTGCGAATCATCTGCAGGCATACAAGTAATAAGAAAGGTTGTCAGTACGTGCGTTAATGATCAAGTCAGCGGTTCTCAAAGGAGTCCAAAAACGACTCCCTTTGGGGTTAAAGAATTTCCTAATTGTGTCAGTGATGGTGATGGATCTGATGAATGGGTGGATCCATTTTTGAATATGCACCGACCGTAATTCGGTAAAATCAAGATCTAGATTTCATCAATGGCTCAATATTAATTGAAATTGATAATGAAATTCTTGTATATATATATATATATATATATATATATATATAATTATATATATAATATATATATATATATATATATATATATCTATTTCAAATTTATTTCTATTTTGAATTTTTGTAATGGTATGTGTAATTGCTTAATTTGGATTGAAAATTATATTTGTAAAATTACAGAATATATTAATATATACAGAATATCATAGAACATTAAGAATAAAGCAATTTCATTTCTTATACTTCTTTGTCTGTGTTTTATCTTGCAGAAAAAAACAGAAAAATTAATCATGCATTCATTAACAATTTTTCAGTCCCATAAACAATGCATTGTTCTACAAAGTATGATATGCCATATATACAATAAATACATTACAATAAAATATTAAACTAGAATCAAAGAAGATGATGCTGACTTTTTAGAAATGCTTGTATTTATCGTCAAGAGCAAATTATTTATAAAGGTCAAACAGTTTCTAATATCCACGTCAATTTGGCTGGGGTTGACTTACGAGTTTGAAAATTAAATATTTGAGGATAACTGCAAAGAATGTTCATTTTCGAGTTTTAGTGCGATTTTTTATTTAAGTAAAGAAAGTTTATGTTCATATCTTTCTGTTTATAAAGCGAATAACAATGCCACTCGTTACACATTTGAAAATAACAGTTGGGCGTTACTCAACAAATTAAAACAGAATAGTAAGTCTGCGGGGCCTTCCTTTGCTTTCTGTGTTTGTTCATTTGTCGTCAAACAAAACAAGAAACGTGCACATGTTGCACGGAAATTGACCTAATAACGGGCAGTCGTTTTTCATATCAGAGATGTAAGATCATGTTGTATATACAGAGAAATTTATCAGTTTTTGCTTCATAAAAACGCATGGGGAAGAATTATTTTTATTTATGAATACAGACGTGGTAAAGAAACTACATGACCCTAAAACAGTCAGTTGTTATAGTCCATGCATAAGGTTTAATGCATCAAGGTTCGTAATATTGACTGACGCCAATCCAATTTAAATGGTAAGCTGACTATGGGACATAAAACTCATCTTTCCTTGGCAAAAAATTGTTTCTAAGAAATATCGGACAACCCGTATTTTCTTTTCATCTACTTATATAACTTGGATCAAAAACTGAAATGCATTTTCATCTCATTCGCCAGTGCAGTGAATCAATAAAACATCGATATGGTTCAACTGCGCATTGGCTAAATGCACTGGCGTTAAGGATTATTTGATAAATGTGAGACGGAGGAAGTCAATTCACTCCCAAGTCAGAAAGTGTTTGATGGAGTAGAAGCCTTAAGTCGCGGTACTCACCCTTGTATAATGAAGGGCATCCATGCCTTTTAAGTCGCAGCGCTACTCCTCGTCATCGCCCTCCTGCTGCAGCCTCCAGCAGATCTGCAACAGCGCGGCGCGGTTTTCGCCGCTCGTCTCTTTATGGGCCACGCGGTGGCGTTTATGGCGCCGGTTTATGGCTGGGGCACCGCTGCTGCGACGCCACCCCCGGCAGTGCTGCCCCACAAACCGCACCCTCCCACACACACCACCCACAGCCGCTCTTTCGTTCTCGATAATCCCCCCCTACTCTGTCGGGCTATCTTTTTGTTTTAATTTATTTATTTATTTTTTGCTCGCCCGTTTAGTTGTATTCATTCCCCGTGTCACCCCCATGCAACCTATTCTGTTGTGGATATTAAACATTAGTTATCCTGCAGTTTCGCTGCAGTTTGGGTTGGTTGTAATTTCGGCGATCGGGTCGCTCTTGTTTTACCTATATTAATTCTACAGGTGCTCCTACCGATTTAGAATATTTTTCCACTGTCATTCCTAACAGTCGCGCTTAACTAGCATCTTCCAGTTTTTTTCAACACATTCGTTAGCAAATTCCCAGGAGGTTTCAAATACTCGCAAGACATCCTCTCTCGACTGTTTACATTCTGAAATCATTTCTTTAGTTTTCGAAATAAACTTTTGTGGAAACGTAGAAAGTAAAATGCTAGCGGGAAAAAATGACATATCCTTAGACAGAAAAACGTTTTATTGTGGTTTCAATGATTTTCTAAAACAGATAATTCGCTGTCTTCTATGTGGTACTAAATAACTTCGCTTTAATATGTGGGTAGTCAGATCCACGTTTTATTGTTTCTTGATACCTGAAAAATTGATTTATGGCAAATCAGTCCGTTTGTCCTTTCATCCCTCTGACCATCTGTGAAAGTCTACCGCTAGCAACCACAGTTAGGATTTTCATCCAAATTGATATTCTCTGATAGATCCGGCTGGTGTTGCGGCCACTTCAATCAGAACGGATATTTTGATTTTGGGGATATATTACAAAAAACCAGCAAGCATTTTCAAAATTATCTAATAATGGCTCCTACTTTTTTTATGTAATATTTACTCGAATGAAGAGAAATTTTCGCTTATATTATTGGTTCTGATCGTGAATTATTTGAATACTCAGCTCTCGTGTGTTTATCTGAATTTTGGAACGGTCCAGCAAAGAAGTATGTTTTTTTTCGAAAGAAAAAACTCGTTTTGTGAGTCCTAATTCAAAAGAGTGGATTCATTTACTTGTTTTGTATAAGTATGTGCAAATTGCTTTATTGTATACATATGTATCAGAAGCGACAATTTGTTTACCCTTGATTCAAAAAGGTGATTTTTGGACCATTGCCTGACTATCCGTCTGTTTCATAGTAGTGCTTCTAGTAAAGTTTTTAGTAGAGTAAAACTTTATTTTAGTTCTAAAAAGTATACAGTGAACTATTTATACGCAAACCTTTATCGTGCAGATTGAGTGTGATTGTCTGTGGCTCATCAGCTAGGAACGCGTTAATGAATATGTTCAATCCACTCGATCAAATATATTGGGGGTTGTAATTCGCCTCTTCTTAACTATTACGAACGGTACAAATAATACAAAAGAATGTGCTGGATGAAGCACATCAATTTCACTATTCCCATTCTCAAACACTCGCAATGTATTAAGATTTTTCGAGCTGCAAACCTCTCAGTTCTGAATTGTATTTGCCGCCCTTTATTCTACTTGTCACAGCCCTTGCCTCGTAGCACAAGCAAGAACAATTGCATGCATAATTTAACGCACTCGTTTTCATCGTGCAGTGCTGTCTTATTGTATTCCTATAAGGCTATTGCGTGGGTGGTAGTTTTTTCGGTGTCTATTTTGTCGAATCCGCCCTTTTTTGGTTGACACGGCCTACAATTCGTTTACGTACCTGTTCATAGTTTTCCTTTTCACATTACTCGATTTTTGCTACCCGCGACCATGTTATGAAGCTCTTATTCGTTACTCACTTGCTACAGATTTTCCCTCGATTAGCAGCCGCCGAAAACTCATTGTCTTCTCGCGTTGTTCCTTCGTCGTTATATAACACATTCCAGATCACCATTCCTTTTGCTTCAACAAATTCTATTGTGGACACCACCGCTTCTCAGGCGTCCAACCACTCTCTGCTTGCCTTTTTCGGCTTTTTCATTCCCCTCCCGGCACTGTCTCCGGCTCTTTCCACATTCTGGCTCGATCCAGCGTCGGCGGATCGCTGCCCTCTCGGTCGTTTGGCTCGCTCCGTCATTACTTCCTGTTTTCCGCCCGAGGCGTCGTGCCCATCGCTTAGTCTTCTCCACCCCTGTCCCGGTGGCCACCTGCCTTCTCGGGCGGCCGCGCCCGCCCCTACCCCACCCGTCTTCCCACCTCGCCGCAGAACCTTTCCGGCCCACCGCCCACCCATCCCCACCTCCCCCGCCCCCCGAGCCCGCCCGGCGCCCGCGCGTCCGGCGCGCTAACTGAAACGAGCGCATATTAATGCGAGGCGGGTATTGGTGGGGGTGCGAGGGAGAGGATAGAGAGATGTAGAGAGAGAGAGAGGAGAGAGAATGAGAGAGAGAGAGAGCGCGAATGTGGTGTGAGAGAGGAGAGAGAGAGAGAGAGGAGCTGCACCGAGGCCGCTGCGAATTGAGCCGACTGCGAAACCAATTATACCCATTATGCAAATAGCCTAACACTGGGCAAGCCAATAAGACCCTACTCTCAACACGTTTCTTTTCCTAGCTATATTCCTATTCAATGTGTAACAGTGGTCGCATTCAAATTGTACTGATGTAATATATAAGAACAACATACTTCAATAATCTGAAATATTGTTCACTTTAATGTAAGCTTCATTACAATCTTAACAAGTCATCCTTTCTTTCTCTTACTTATCTTCGGTATACGTGCAAAGTTTTATTATCAGCCATTGCTTTTTCAGTTAATGTAAAAAGATGGACAGAAAATATATTGAAACGAATCTACAGACAATAATACGTTTATAATAATAAATTTATATAAATTAAATTAATAGGCTAACGATTAATTTCATAAATGATGTATTTTAGACTCGTTTGTAGTCCTGTAGTTTGTTCTTGCTTTAGTAATCTCTCCGATTGTCTTCCTTTGTACTTAACTCCTGGGTAAAAAAAAAAAAAACTAAAATTAATACTGGACAAGAAATATTTGAATGTTAGGGAGTTGCTCGTTGAAGGCTTTCTCACCCAATCAGTGAATCGTGAACCATCGTAGGGTCTACACTACAAAATTTGTTAGCTTCTTTGATATTACGTGTATGAGAACGCAAGATCCGCGCGGCAGTGCATACTCGCAAGATATCTGAAAGAAGTATCAATTTTTCAGGTTGAGATTTCCTCCTACAACACGTAAGCAAATCCTTGTTGAGTTCTATGCGATCTTCACAATTATTAGCCGGGTACATAAAGATAATGTAGAATAATAAATCAGAGTGCATTCAGAAACATTGGTGCGTACGACAAGATAGGAAGAGACGAAGAAGATCGCCTTTACAAAAAGCTATTTGAAGTATTACACAGCGTTTTTTTATAGCGCGCTCATGATTGGTGGGCAAGTTATAAATAGACTGATATTTGATACCTACACAACTTTTCGCAGTGGTTCACCCGTCACTAAGAGTTTTGTTAGCTGTGTTCAAACATTGTGCAGAATTGGCACGTACTAATCCGAGCGGCGTTTGTAAATAAAAAGCTAGCTGGTTACTTTGGTGGAAGTTATTTTCCACAACATGTTCTTGGAAAAAGTTATCATTTCTGTTCTCCGCTACATGCCACAAAAGTTTTTTTAAACGTTGATGTATTCTCAACTTCCTGTTGTAAGTTAATTGGTTCCTCAGACAATGCAGCTTGTGTATTTTCACCATGCAAGGAAAATATCGATCGCAATTTTCTACGCCGGAGTCGGAAACTGGCCGAGCCGAGCTGCGATGGGGAGGAGAAGGAGGAATTGGGGGGAGGGTTGGGAGCGGTCTGGGGCGAGCGCACTGCCTCGTCCCCGCCCCGCAGTACGCTACGACCCTGCCGCTTTTTCTATATAAAAGAACTGCCGAATTGTTTTTTAATTGCGGGAGTAAAAGCTGCTGGAGTCTCGGAATTGCGTCAAAGTGGACGGCGGAAACAACGGGCGTACCCGCAGCGTGCGTCTGTGTAATTTATAGCAGAATGGGCCGGTCGTAAACCTTGGCGGGCGCTTGCGTTCTGCCGCATTTAGACGGCGTCGCGCCTCAGACTCCGCGCCCCGAATTTCACGGGCAAATTTCCGAGTATTGGCGCATGCGCTTGTTTGCAAGTTTGTGTGCAAGTGGGTGCTTAACAAGGGGAATGACGGGGGGTCTCTAATTGTCCGATAATTGTCTTTCGCAGAATGATGCTTTCAGGCTATTCAACTAAACGCCCACGCTCACTGGGAGATCTCAGTGAGTTAATATCATGTAAGGACAACAGTAATGAAAGTACAACATTTCTAATTTTTCTGAGAAAATTAATAATGAGCTCAAAAATGAATTCACAGAACATTATTAATGTTAATCCAGTTTTTATTTTAATAATTGTTGCTTTGCGATACGTAGTTTGTAAAGTATAAATCATCTCGATTTCATAATTAATTTACCATTATTTTTTCTTATTTCGATGTGTAAGGATTATTAATTTTAATCTTTCACAAAAAAATGTTTTATGTGTGTTAATTTTTGAATTGCACTGTCTCATATTTTTTAGCGAGGTAAAAAAGAGTAATATCTGAACAAAAATGATTCTTCTTATATTTTTCTCAAGTATTTGGTGTCCAACCGTCTAAGTGAAACGAAGGACATATTGCGATACCATTTGCGCGAGTAACATTTGCAATCTAGCGGGTTGCCTAAACGAATTTATTCAATAGAAATATTCCACTCTGGAAAGGTGGTTAATTGGAATGTGAATTTCATAGAGGCTCGAAAACACAACTAGAGAGGAGTGTTTCAATACTTCACAGTCTCGTTACTAAATTTGTAAGGTAAACCATCAGTATTGCTGCTTAAAGTCCGAGTCGTTTCGTTTACGTAAGTTGATGATACCTCAACACGTAGATATGATATCGAAATATCATTTTCTTCAGGATCTGCCTACTTAAAGAGTGTGACGAAGACCTACATTTCAATTTGTTTACATTTAATACAGTTACAACGGTACGAATAATATTTTGTACGTTAATTACATTGTATATACGTACGTATATACGAAGTTATAGAAAGTAATGTAATGTAGCGGAAACTCAATTTCGGAATTCATAACGTAAATACACGCTTTTTGGAAATCTCCCTGCATTTCCGGAAAAAGGGTTTTTTTTTCTAAAACATCCACCATCTATGACACCACTGGTGCCTAAACAAGGTAGGAATTTCTTTTCCAAAATGGATTTTCCTCAGTCAATCTGGCTCGACTCGAAGGCATTGCTATTGCATTGCATTGATTTATATAGGCCTTGCTACATAAAATTGGGGGTAATTTACATGAAGACCCCGGGACTTTTAAAAATTTACTGAAAAATGGCTCCAAATTTTTCTTTATATTTTTGACAAGAATAGAATGAGATGCATTTATAAAGTATAGCGTAGGTCCGATTTTTACTGAATTTTTTAAAAATCGCCAAAAGTTTTGAATTTTTTCGATGTCTTCCTACTCTACAAACTTATTACTATAGCATATTTTTCCTTCAAGTGAAATTGTGTTCATGATATATGTTCTTGCATTAACGTCACGTACATCTTTTGAAAAAATACTATATTTCGCGCAATGTTGCGGTGCAATAGTCAGATATTTAAGATATAACAAAAAAACGATTTACTAAAAAACGGGGCGTAACATTTTTTATCTTAGCAGGGATAATGATAGAATGTAATTCTATCAGAGAACATAAATGCATTTAATGCTATTCTATTGGTTTTTTTTCAAAAATTACAAAAATTTCCCTTGTCTCTAAGGCTTAATATTTGACATCGGCGGCGATTTGCTCACATTATTATATTTAAGAGTATAATGTGCTTTTAGATAATGTTAACTAACGTTTTCGTGAACTGAAAGCGGCGGTTTTTCTTGTGAAAATGAGTTCGATATTTCGGAATTTAAGAAACGCTCAAACAACATTTTTCTCAAAAACTGCTTCCAAATATTTTCTTCAAACTTCTAATGGATTTTTGCTAATTGCACCGTTTTTTAATATTGACAAAGTTCTTTTCGTATATTGTTATATTTTTCAAAAAGTACAATACATGTATTTTTTTTTAATAAGTCTCAAGCCCGGTTAATAAGCATATTCCAGTGATTTGTTATACTGTTGCATTTGTGAGTTAAAGTGATTTAAAAAAAGATTCTAATGATAGTTTTCGGAAACAAAGAATATTCTGTGAAAAAGAGCTTCTCATTTGCATTAAAGCAAAGAAATTCTTTTTATTATAAATAATTCATTATGGACTGGTAATGTAAATGGAATTATAAATATGACATTGCTTACATGGATTCAATATTCATATTTTTAAACATCGCATAAAAATCCATGAACTATTTCTCCAAAATTTGCTTTCTAATTTTATATCATAATTAACTGTTTTGTTTATTAAACAATCATCAAAAACAATATAAAAATGTTAGCTAATCTTTCAAGAGAAATGGTAGTATAAATTTGTATGCGAAAAAACAAGGGACTATCACATAATGTTGCGCATGAATGGAGGGAATCTGAATGAATCACCTAATGATATTAGTTCATTGGTCAGAGCAGAAAAACAATACCTTTAGTGGTGATAATTACTAAAACGTATTACTATATACTTGAGCATTTAACAATATTTAACATTGTTTTCTGTAATCGTTGAGATGTTAGCTTTGACTAACAATATTATAAATGTTAATTAAAGACAATCTGCTCTTTCACTTCTCACACAATATCATTTTCTCTTGAAACGTTAGGCATAAACTCACATAAGGAATAATCGCATTGTCACAATTAAATGTCGTAAAGGCTATTGGTTTTGAAACGATATAGGTTTCACTTTTTCCAGAAAAATAATAGTGATGTTATGGTTCTGGCAACGCAGTTGCTTAGAGCAAGCTTCTTCAGCCGTTCTGCAAGTGGACATGCAGGGTGCATGGAATTGGGAAATAAAAGGATTTAAAACGCCGATCCTCCAATCAAGCTGGGAGGGGGCGAACATAACGGGAACTTTGCTGTTCCAGCGCCGCTTCAAGTCCGTGATTCGGCTTGAAGGCCCCCTTTGCAGAACAGAGGTACGGGTGAATTCGCCCGCGCTACGTGCTGGGCGGGGTTTGCACCGGAGCCTCTTTGTCCGCACCATAGGCGCTTTTAGCACGCACCCATCCAAACACACGAGCTTTCTCTAATTCCTTCGAACTCTCTAGCCAACAAGCTCTTCTTTCGCTGTTCCTCGAGAATATCACATCTCTTCTGTATAGGAAAAATATGACGTACTGCCGACACACTGATGCTCGGCTCACTCTCCTCTTCCATCATCATGCGCTTCTTGTTACTAACCTCCAGTCACTAAAAATCCTCAACTATCACTATTAGTCTGCCGTAGGTTGTCCATATATAACGATTTCTGGTTCTTTATCGCATTAACGTCGTTCTTACCCTCGATACTTTAATTTCTCTACCGGCAATTAGCTTCATCCTCACTTGCGGTCAGACATAAAATGTAAGGAATTCATTTTTTAAGGGATAAAATTTCCTTCGTTTCTCTATTCATAACACTTTTGGGCGTAATGGTTCCATTAATACTCGCTTTCCTAATTATTTCTCCGGTTGTTTCTGTTTCTCCACATCCTCCCCCCCAATCGTATTTGAAACGCGTTGAAAACTCTATTTCTCCATGTTTTGAGACACTCTTTCATCGGTCCGGGGCCGCCCAAGCAATATGACGTTAATGCGTCTCCGACGACGATAATTATCGCGCCGCGCCGGCCGGTGGGCGCTCACGTGCAATGTGGAAGGTTGACGCGTCAGCGCCGAAAGTTGCGAATGACGCGCTGATGGATCTTCAACGGAAATCTAGCTTAGCGAGCGCCCCGGGCGGCGCCCCATGCATTCTGCGACGAATTAATGTCGAAAAATTCGTCGCTGTGATACGTGTCCCGAGTGACAGGCGATTTATTTCGGTCGCGAACTTTTCTGTTCCTCCCTCCTCGTTCCCCTTCTGGCTTCCTGGCTCGGCGAAATGGCAGTATAATTTATGCTCTGCGCGGTGAACTGCGAGTTATCACGTTACCCGTTCAAAATTTGCGATTTGGAAGATTTTTGTTTTTTACGCTGGCTAATTAATAACCAATGAGTCTGTTTCGTGATTGATTGTGTGTTCTACGTAAAAACGGTGAGTAAGATTAGACACTCGTTACTTATAATTATTGCGCCTAGATTAGTTGAGTGACCAGACACACGCACACATGGTCAAAACTCCCAATTAATTTTTCCCCCTCGCAGTTGATATTGCAGCGTACACCACTCACTTTCCTTAGTTGATCAATCCGACTCATTCGATTTCTAGTTTTAATACCCTCACGCTCTCTACTACTCACACTCCTCACTAACATATTATTATAAATTTATTATTTCCTAATGGAGAAGATATTCTTTGAATTAGGAACTCTCGCTTCTACACTGAAAATTGATATGACAGCACACAATATATTCTTTTGATAAGGCCTACCTCCCAACTCTGACGCCCCTAATCCTTGCTATTTTATTACTCGCGTGGTCAGCAACACGCAATAACTGTTTGTAGTTCACACCACACACGCACACCTTCCATACCGTTGGGATCGAATTATTGCCCTGACCCGTCTCACACAACAACACCACCCCACACAACCACACACATGATATGATATATATATATATAATATATTATATATATATGTATGGCGGCTGTGTTTTTCTTCCGTTTATTTTAAATACGTTTATATTTGTTTTCTCTTAATTTTAATTATTGTTTTTCGTTCATTTCGCTCTGTCAAGCAAGCGTACGTCGCAAGTACCATTAATTGATCTTATAAATAGACATCCAGGTCTCTACTTTCGTTTAAATGCTCTGAGTGATGTAATTGGGATCATTTTGCACGATTGTGTGAATGTGGGTAAATCATTAATCGAAGAAGGACGATTACCTCATAGTAAGCGAGGAAGCCCTTTGGCCGCGTGTGTTGCCGGGCGGTCCGCCGCCCGCGTCCTTGTTTGAATGTAGGTGCCCATTGTAGTAGTTGTTGCCGGCCTGGAGAGTCGTGAACGGTGCGACCGTAGAAGGGCACGCCACCCAGACCACCTTGTCGGGAGGGGCGCCCTGTCCTGCCACATGCTGCAGGCCGTCGTTCTGCGCTCGAACAGAGTCACACCCGCCGTTTTGTAAACCACCAGGAAACAGGGATTTAATGAAGGCCTCTTTGGCACTTCACCGCTTTGTACAGCTCATTAAAAAATTAACGAGTTTTATAAATTGTTTTAAATTGTTGATTTATAAAATTAGTATACTAAATTATTTAATAAAATTTATTTATAAGCTTTTACTTATCAGAGAATTGTCATTCACAACAATCTTTTTGTTATGGTTATTAAACTATTCTAAAATCAAATCGGAACAATTAAAAATTAGTGATGTGGAGTAAATTAAAGGGAGTAAACCCACTACGCATTGACGTAATGAAGAAGAAGAGTGCTAGCAAGGGAAAACAGCCTAACAGTTTTGTTGAAGTGAAGTGCTTTTCTGTATTTTTTTTTATTATTGATTTAACATTCAGGTTGTTAATTTGACGTAATCTGTCTGACGTCTCATGTATGTTCTTTTCTCTGAAATACTAATTTCTGTATTACTGCATTAGTTATATTGTCAAGTCAATCATTTCAGAAATATAGCAATTTAGCGTAATTTTTTACCTTTGATTATATTGTACTAAAAACAATGGTCATATATAGTGTGCTACTTCCGAAGTGAGAGAGACTTACATTTTAAGCAAAAAGAGTATTATTTAGTAGAAATTGTTGGAAAAGTTATGCCTCGTAGATTAACTTTATGTCAGTTATTACGTATTACATTATGGAATCTTATTTTTTTGCAATGTATTGTACTTATATTCTGCAATTTTCGCCATTCACTGTACACAATTTCACAAGTAGTTTGCAGGGACTTCACGATCTGATACATTAAAAGTACAGATTCCGAAAACAATCTTTAGACTCACGATTTATAGCATATCGCCGTCCCGAATCTTGTATCCTTTCACTGTGGGTGGCGCCTTCAGTAGCGCTCTTTATGACTGGCGCCAGTTTGTTTTCTTAGCAGGGTGAGCAGGGAATGTGAAGAAACAGGGGGAGGAAGAGCAGCAAAAAGGGAGAGAGGGAGAGGGACCGAGAGAAGAAAACTTCGCAACCCGTACGCTCGCCCGTCCGCCCCTCCGTCCTGAAGTCAAACAGGAGACGCCGATCGACGTATAACAACCAAAGAAACACCGGTTTGTGTTTCTTGTTCTGCTCGTTTGCAGCTCCGACTGATTGCTTGTACATAAACGAGAAATTCGGTTCCGGTTGATCGACACCGTACACTGTTTCGCCAGCAATGCTGAACTTCGCCGCTATGCAGATGGGATTCCTGAAACTCCACTTGCAATTGCTTATGAATACTGGAGAGTGCTATGTGAGTCTATCAGCCGGTCAAAACGAGATCAATTGGATAGAGCAAAATTACAGGCTTGTTACCCATTGTTTTTGATGAGATATGCATAGTTAAAAGAACGTTCTGCACCGATGCTTAAAATCTGCTCTGACGCTTGCGACGACAACAAGAATAAGATAATTCGAAACTTGTTTTAGATAGGGTTAATCATTAGTTCATAGAAACTGCAAGAACAACATTCGCAATGAATATTTAAAATACCTACTAAAGGGTAACACTAGTGTGTCACTACTCAGTCACAATTTGTTATAAAATATTATTTCTGTCTTGTTTAATAATGTAACAATACTAAGATTTTATTTGTTTGAAATGTCAAGAACTGTTCCAATTGCTTACTTTACACATATTAATGGTGAAAACTCTTCCATTTCGTTATTCAGAAGTAACCTTAGCGAGAATAAAGCCGCGTCATGAGAATCACTTTCAGTTCGCAAACAGAATCATGGGCTTCAAAATTTTATTATGTTGTTAGGGTATCGCAATTTCCCAAGACAATAACACTGCAAGATTTCGAGAGATATTATTACAATGGGAAAGCTGAAGAAAGCAATCCGGTATGTGCCGTTAAACCTAGTTGTATACTTTTTATTTCTCTTAGTATTTGTCAACAATTGTACATGACTTGACAAAACACGTCAAAGTATGTGTTTATCGATTATTTGCAAACATATATTAAGAACGTGGTATAATACAAGGTTAATAGACATTGTACTATCTGGCAATGTTTCTAAAGATTGAATAGGAAGGGCGGTTTCGCTGTTTAAAATAAATTTTATGATCTGTTAATAAATCCCTACGATGGAGTTTGATTTGTATTCCAGTTTTCCCAAACCTCATTACGACCCCTCAAATCTTTTTGTAGGTTTTTACTCGCGAGATGTAATGTGAAATTCGACATGAAACTGAGCATACTTTATTTCTTTGTTGTGTAAACTCTGCATTGGTGACATGAGCCATTCCACGACTTTGTTGACTTGTGAACTAATTTTTTAGGTATTTGCTGTATGCCCCTGGGCAAAAAATACTCTTTTCGTCCCATATATAAAAAGGAAGTCGATATTTTTGCAAGATAGGAATTTCTTCAATCGCATATTCATTGGTTTAAAAATGACACAAAATTACAATTTTCAGAAACAGAATACTATTGGCAGGTAGGTTCTTCTTGGATCCTTTTTGTTCTTTAATTATTGGCTAGTTCTGACAAGTTAATAGTATTTTTTGTATGAAAAAAAATGTTATGAAAATCAAGACTAGGAAACTAATTATATTTATGCACTTGTATAAAAAAGGTCACATTGGGCAACAATTTAGAATTTTTTTAAGAGAATTATTTTGTTGCGTGAACATTCTAATTACGTTCATTTTCGTGATGGGTCACATAACTGTATAATGCAGTCGTTCAATTCAAATTCGATTTCAATTGAATATTTTGAAATATAATATCTTGTGTTAGTTTGCGTTGGACTCTTTCTACGAATCATCTCAGTACAAGTAATAAGAAAGGTTTGTCAGTACGCGTTAATGATCAAAGTCAGCGGTTCTCAAACGGAGTCAAAAAAGACTCCCTTTGGGGTTAAAGAATTTCCTAATGTGTTCAGTGATGGTGATGGATGGATGAAAGGTGGATCCATTTTTGAATATGCACCGACCAGTAATCGGTAAAATCAAGATCTAGATTTCATCAATGGCTCAATATTAATTGAAATTGATAATGAATTCTTTATATATATATATATATATATATATATATATATATATATATATATATATCTTCAAATTTATTTCTATTTTGGAATTTTTGTAATGGTATGTGTAATTTTGCTTAAATATTGATTGAAAATATATTTGTAAAATTAAAATATATAATAATACAGAAATCATAGAACATTAAAATAATAGCATTTTTCATTCTTATATTCTTTGTCTGTGTGTTTATCTTGCAGAAAAAAACAGAAAAATTAATAATCATAGTTAACAATTTTCAGTCCCATAAACAATGCATTGTTTCTAAAAGTATGATATGCATATATACAATAAATACATTACAATAAAATATTAAACAAATCAAAAGAAGATGATCTGAGCTTTTAGAATCTTGTATTTATCGTCAGAGCAAATCATTTATAAAGTCAACAGTTTCTAATATCCACGTCAATTTTGGCTGGGGTTGACTTACGAGTTTTGAAATTAAATATTTGAGGATAACTGCAAAGAATTTCATTTTCGAGTTTTGAGTGCGATTTTTATTTAGTAAAGAAAGTTATGTTCATATCTTTCTGTTTATAAACCGAATAAACAAGCCACTCGTTAACATTTGAAAATAACAGTTGGCGTTTACTCAACAAATTAAAACAGAATAGTAAGTCTGCCTTCTTGCTTTCTGTGTTTGTTCATTTGCGTGCAAATCATACAAGACCGTGCACATGTGCACGGAAATGACCTAACTGGCAGTGTTTTCATATCGAGAGATGTAAGATCATGTTGTAATACAGAGAAATTATCAGTTTTTGCTTCATAAAAACGCATGGGGAAGAATGTATTTTTATTTTATGAATACAGACGTGTAAAGAAACTACATGACTCTCTAAAACAGCAGTTGTTATAGTCAATGCATCAAGGTTTATGCATCAAGGTTTCGTAAATCATTGACTGACGCCAATCAATTTAAGATGGTAAGTGACATGGGACATAAAACTCATCTTTCCTTGGCAAAAAATTGTTCTAAAAATATCGGACAACCCGTATTATTCTTTTCATCTACTTATATAACTTGGATCAAAAATGAAATGCCATTTTCATCTCATTCCCAGTGCAAAATCAAATAAAACCATCGATATGGGTTCAACTGCATTGCTAAATGCGAACTGGCGTAGGATATTGATAAATGTGAGACGGAGGAAGTCAATTCACTCCCAAGCAGAAATGTGTTTGATGGAGTAGAAGTAAGTCGCGTACTCACCCTTGTACATGAAGGGCACCATGCCTTTGTCGTCCCAGCGCTCCGTCCATCCGCCCTCCTGCTGCAGCTCCAGGCAGATCTGCAACACGCGGCGGCGGCGCCGCTCGTCTCTTTATGGGCCCACGCGGTGGCGTTTATGGCGCCGGGTTTATGGCTGGGGCACCGCTGCCTGCGACCCCACCCCCGCAGTGCTGCCCCACACTCGCACCCCTCCCACACACACACACACACACGCCGCTCTTCGTTCTCGAAATCCCCCCCCCTACTCTGCGGGCTATCTTTTTTGTTTTATTTATTTATTTATTTTTTGCTCGCTCCGTTAGTCTGTATTCATTCCCCGTTGTCCACCCCCATGCCACTCTATTCTGTTGTGGATATAAACATTAGTTATCCCTGCAGTTTCCGCTGCAGGTTTGGTTGGTTGTAATTTCGGCGATCGTCGCTCTTGTTTTACATATATTATTCTACAGGTGCTCCTACCGACTTTAGAATATTTTTCCACTGTCATTCCTACAGTCGTCCTTAACTAGCATCTTCCAGTTTTTTCAACACATTCGTTCAGCAAATTCCAGAGGTTTCAAATACTCAAACATCCTCTCTCGACTGTTTACCATTCCTGAAATCATTTCCCTTTTAGTTTCTCGGAAATAACTTTTGTGGAAACGAGAAAGTAAAAATGCAGCGGGGAAAAAATGACAATCCTTAGACAGAAAAACTTTTATTGTGGTTTCATGATTTCTAAAAAAGGATAATTCCTGCTTCTATGTGTACTAAATAACTTCCTTTAATATGTTGGGTAGTCAGGATCCACGTTTTATTGGTTCTTGATACCGAAAAATTGATTTATGGCAAACAGTCCGTTTGTCCCTCCCAATCCCCTCTGACCATCTGTGAAAGTCTACGCTAGCAACCACAGTTAGGATTTTCATCCAAATTGATATTCTCTGATAGATCCGGCTGGTGTTGCGGCCACTTCAATCAGAAACGGATATTTTGATTTTGGGGATATATTACAAAAAACCAGCAACATTTTCAAAATTATCTAAATAATGGCTCCTACTTTTTTATGTAATATTTTACTCGAATAGAGAAAATTTCGCTTATATTATTGGTTCTGATCGTTGAATTATCTGAATACTCATGCTATCGTGTGTTTATCTGAATTTTGGAAAATGGTCCAGCAAAAAGTATGTTTTTTTTCGAAAGAAAAAACTCGTTTTGTGAGTCCCTAATTCAAAAGAGTGGATTATTCTTGTTTGTATAGTATGTAGCAAATTGCTTTATTGTATACATATTGTAGTCAGAAGCGACAATTTGTTTACCTTGTATTCAAAAAGGTGATTTTGGACCAATTGCCTGACTATCCGTCTGTTTTCAATAGTAGTGCTTCTAGTAAAGTTTTTAGTAGAAGTAAAACTTTATTTTATTCTAAAAAAGTAACAGTGAACTATTTATACCAAACCTTTATCTGCAGATTGAGTTGATTGTCTTGTGGCTCAATCAGTAGGAACGCCGTTAATGAATATAGTTCGAATCCCAGCTCGATCAAATATATTGGGGGGTTGTAATCGCTCTTATTATACTATTACCGAACGGTTACAAATAATATCAGAAAGAATGTGCTGATGAAGCACCATCAATTTCACTATCCCCATTCTCAAACACCGCAATGTATTATGTTTTCGAGCTGCACCTCCTCAGTCTGAATTGTATTTCCACCCTTTATTTTACTTGTCACAGCCATTGCCTCGTAGCACCAAGCAAGAACGAATGCAGCATAATTTACCTCGTTTTCATCGGTGCAGTGCTGTCTTATTGTATTCCCTTAAGCTATTGCGTGGGTGTAGTTTTTTCGGTGTCTATTTGTCGAATCGCCCCCTTTTTGGTTGACCACGGCCTACATTCGTTTACGTACCGTTCATGTTTTCCTTTTCAATTACTCGATTTGCTACCCGCGACCCATGTTATGAAGCTCTTATTCGACTCACTTGCCACAGATTTTCCCCTCGCATTACGCAGCCCCGAAAACTCATTGTCTTCTCGCGTTGTTCCATCGTCGTTATAAACCACATTCCCAGATCACCATTCCTTTTGCTTCAACAAATTCTAGTTAGTGGACACTCACCGCTTCTCAGGCGTCCAACCACTCTCTGCTTGCCTTTTTCGGGCCTTTTCATTCCCTCCCCGCACATTGTCTCCGGCTCTTTCGCCACATTCTGCCGAAATCCAGCGCGGCGACTCGCTGCCCCTCGGGTCGTTTGGCTCGCTCCCGTCATACTTCCTGTTTCCCCGAGGCGTCGTGGCCCTCGCTTAGTCTTCCTCCACCCCTGTCCCGGTGGCCACCTGCTTCCCCGGGCGCTGCGCCCGCCCCCACTCTCTCACACCACATTCGCGCTCTCTCTCTCTCTCATTCTCTCTCCTCTCTCTCTCTCTACATCTCTCTATCCTCTCCCTCGCACCCCCACCAATACCCGCCTCGCATTAATATGCGCTCGTTTCAGTTAGCGCGCCGGACGCGCGGGCGCCGGGCGGGCTCGGGGGGCGGGGGAGGTGGGGATGGGTGGGCGGTGGGCCGGAAAGGTTCTGCGGCGAGGTGGGAAGACGGGTGGGGTAGGGGCGGGCGCGGCCGCCCGAGAAGGCAGGTGGCCACCGGGACAGGGGTGGAGAAGACTAAGCGATGGGCACGACGCCTCGGGCGGAAAACAGGAAGTAATGACGGAGCGAGCCAAACGACCGAGAGGGCAGCGATCCGCCGACGCTGGATCGAGCCAGAATGTGGAAAGAGCCGGAGACAGTGCCGGGAGGGGAATGAAAAAGCCGAAAAAGGCAAGCAGAGAGTGGTTGGACGCCTGAGAAGCGGTGGTGTCCACAATAGAATTTGTTGAAGCAAAAGGAATGGTGATCTGGAATGTGTTATATAACGACGAAGGAACAACGCGAGAAGACAATGAGTTTTCGGCGGCTGCTAATCGAGGGAAAATCTGTAGCAAGTGAGTAACGAATAAGAGCTTCATAACATGGTCGCGGGTAGCAAAAATCGAGTAATGTGAAAAGGAAAACTATGAACAGGTACGTAAACGAATTGTAGGCCGTGTCAACCAAAAAAGGGCGGATTCGACAAAATAGACACCGAAAAAACTACCACCCACGCAATAGCCTTATAGGAATACAATAAGACAGCACTGCACGATGAAAACGAGTGCGTTAAATTATGCATGCAATTGTTCTTGCTTGTGCTACGAGGCAAGGGCTGTGACAAGTAGAATAAAGGGCGGCAAATACAATTCAGAACTGAGAGGTTTGCAGCTCGAAAAATCTTAATACATTGCGAGTGTTTGAGAATGGGAATAGTGAAATTGATGTGCTTCATCCAGCACATTCTTTTGTATTATTTGTACCGTTCGTAATAGTTAAGAAGAGGCGAATTACAACCCCCAATATATTTGATCGAGTGGATTGAACATATTCATTAACGCGTTCCTAGCTGATGAGCCACAGACAATCACACTCAATCTGCACGATAAAGGTTTGCGTATAAATAGTTCACTGTATACTTTTTAGAACTAAAATAAAGTTTTACTCTACTAAAAACTTTACTAGAAGCACTACTATGAAACAGACGGATAGTCAGGCAATGGTCCAAAAATCACCTTTTTGAATCAAGGGTAAACAAATTGTCGCTTCTGATACATATGTATACAATAAAGCAATTTGCACATACTTATACAAAACAAGTAAATGAATCCACTCTTTTGAATTAGGACTCACAAAACGAGTTTTTTCTTTCGAAAAAAAACATACTTCTTTGCTGGACCGTTCCAAAATTCAGATAAACACACGAGAGCTGAGTATTCAAATAATTCACGATCAGAACCAATAATATAAGCGAAAATTTCTCTTCATTCGAGTAAATATTACATAAAAAAAGTAGGAGCCATTATTAGATAATTTTGAAAATGCTTGCTGGTTTTTTGTAATATATCCCCAAAATCAAAATATCCGTTCTGATTGAAGTGGCCGCAACACCAGCCGGATCTATCAGAGAATATCAATTTGGATGAAAATCCTAACTGTGGTTGCTAGCGGTAGACTTTCACAGATGGTCAGAGGGATGAAAGGACAAACGGACTGATTTGCCATAAATCAATTTTTCAGGTATCAAGAAACAATAAAACGTGGATCTGACTACCCACATATTAAAGCGAAGTTATTTAGTACCACATAGAAGACAGCGAATTATCTGTTTTAGAAAATCATTGAAACCACAATAAAACGTTTTTCTGTCTAAGGATATGTCATTTTTTCCCGCTAGCATTTTACTTTCTACGTTTCCACAAAAGTTTATTTCGAAAACTAAAGAAATGATTTCAGAATGTAAACAGTCGAGAGAGGATGTCTTGCGAGTATTTGAAACCTCCTGGGAATTTGCTAACGAATGTGTTGAAAAAAACTGGAAGATGCTAGTTAAGCGCGACTGTTAGGAATGACAGTGGAAAAATATTCTAAATCGGTAGGAGCACCTGTAGAATTAATATAGGTAAAACAAGAGCGACCCGATCGCCGAAATTACAACCAACCCAAACTGCAGCGAAACTGCAGGATAACTAATGTTTAATATCCACAACAGAATAGGTTGCATGGGGGTGACACGGGGAATGAATACAACTAAACGGGCGAGCAAAAAATAAATAAATAAATTAAAACAAAAAGATAGCCCGACAGAGTAGGGGGGGATTATCGAGAACGAAAGAGCGGCTGTGGGTGGTGTGTGTGGGAGGGTGCGGTTTGTGGGGCAGCACTGCCGGGGGTGGCGTCGCAGCAGCGGTGCCCCAGCCATAAACCGGCGCCATAAACGCCACCGCGTGGCCCATAAAGAGACGAGCGGCGAAAACCGCGCCGCGCTGTTGCAGATCTGCTGGAGGCTGCAGCAGGAGGGCGATGACGAGGAGTAGCGCTGCGACTTAAAAGGCATGGATGCCCTTCATTATACAAGGGTGAGTACCGCGACTTAAGGCTTCTACTCCATCAAACACTTTCTGACTTGGGAGTGAATTGACTTCCTCCGTCTCACATTTATCAAATAATCCTTAACGCCAGTGCATTTAGCCAATGCGCAGTTGAACCATATCGATGTTTTATTGATTCACTGCACTGGCGAATGAGATGAAAATGCATTTCAGTTTTTGATCCAAGTTATATAAGTAGATGAAAAGAAAATACGGGTTGTCCGATATTTCTTAGAAACAATTTTTTGCCAAGGAAAGATGAGTTTTATGTCCCATAGTCAGCTTACCATTTAAATTGGATTGGCGTCAGTCAATATTACGAACCTTGATGCATTAAACCTTATGCATGGACTATAACAACTGACTGTTTTAGGGTCATGTAGTTTCTTTACCACGTCTGTATTCATAAATAAAAATAATTCTTCCCCATGCGTTTTTATGAAGCAAAAACTGATAAATTTCTCTGTATATACAACATGATCTTACATCTCTGATATGAAAAACGACTGCCCGTTATTAGGTCAATTTCCGTGCAACATGTGCACGTTTCTTGTTTTGTTTGACGACAAATGAACAAACACAGAAAGCAAAGGAAGGCCCCGCAGACTTACTATTCTGTTTTAATTTGTTGAGTAACGCCCAACTGTTATTTTCAAATGTGTAACGAGTGGCATTGTTATTCGCTTTATAAACAGAAAGATATGAACATAAACTTTCTTTACTTAAATAAAAAATCGCACTAAAACTCGAAAATGAACATTCTTTGCAGTTATCCTCAAATATTTAATTTTCAAACTCGTAAGTCAACCCCAGCCAAATTGACGTGGATATTAGAAACTGTTTGACCTTTATAAATAATTTGCTCTTGACGATAAATACAAGCATTTCTAAAAAGTCAGCATCATCTTCTTTGATTCTAGTTTAATATTTTATTGTAATGTATTTATTGTATATATGGCATATCATACTTTGTAGAACAATGCATTGTTTATGGGACTGAAAAATTGTTAATGAATGCATGATTAATTTTTCTGTTTTTTTCTGCAAGATAAAACACAGACAAAGAAGTATAAGAAATGAAATTGCTTTATTCTTAATGTTCTATGATATTCTGTATATATTAATATATTCTGTAATTTTACAAATATAATTTTCAATCCAAATTAAGCAATTACACATACCATTACAAAAATTCAAAATAGAAATAAATTTGAAATAGATATATATATATATATATATATATATATTATATATATAATTATATATATATATATATATATATATATATATATACAAGAATTTCATTATCAATTTCAATTAATATTGAGCCATTGATGAAATCTAGATCTTGATTTTACCGAATTACGGTCGGTGCATATTCAAAAATGGATCCACCCATTCATCAGATCCATCACCATCACTGACACAATTAGGAAATTCTTTAACCCCAAAGGGAGTCGTTTTTGGACTCCTTTGAGAACCGCTGACTTGATCATTAACGCACGTACTGACAACCTTTCTTATTACTTGTATGCCTGCAGATGATTCGCAGAAAGAGTCCAACGCAAACTAACACAAGATATCATATATTTTCAAAATATTCAATTGAAATCGATTTCGATTGAACGACTGCATTATACAGTTATGTGCCCAGCACGAAATGAACGTAATTTTAGAATGTTCACGCAACAAATAATTCGCTTAAAAAAATTCTAAATTATTGCCCATGTGGACCTTTTATATACAAGTGCATAGAATATAAATTAGTTTCCTTAGTTCTTGATTTTCATTAACATTTTTTTTCAGAAAAAAATACTATTAACTTGTCAGGAAAACTAGCCAATAAATTAAAAGAACAAAAGGCATCCAAGAGAACCTACCTGCCAATAGTATTCTGTTTCTGAAAATTGTAATTTTGTGTCATTTTTAAACCAATGAATATGCTATTAGAGAAATTCCTATCTTGCAAAAAATAGCGACTTCCTTATTTATAATCATGGGACGAAAAGAGTTATTTTTTGCCAGGGCATACAGCAAAAATACCTAAAATTAGTTCACAAGTCAACAAAGTCGTGGAAAATGCTCATGTCACCAAGCAGAGTTTACCACAACAAGAAATTAAGTAGCTCAGTCTTCATTGTCGAATTTCACATATACATCTCGCGAGTAAAAAACTACAAAAAGATTTGAACGGGTCGTAATGCAGGTTTGCGGAAACTGGAATACAAATCAAACGTCCATCGTAGGATTATTAACAGATCATAATTTATTTTAAACAAGCGAAACCAGCCCTTCCTATTCAATCTTTAGAAAACATGCCAGATAGACAATGTCTATTAACCTTGTATTATACCACGTTCTTAATATATGTTTGCAAATAATCGATAAACCATACTTTGACGTGTTTTGTCAAGTCTATGTACAATTGTTGACAAATACTAAGAGAATAAAAAGTATACAACTAGTTTAACGCACATACCGGATTGCTTTCTTCGAGCATTTCCCATTGTAATAATATCTCTCGAAATCTTTGCATTTATTGTCTTGGAAATTGCGATACCTAAACAACATTAGAAAATTTTTGAAGCCCATGCATTCTGTTTGCAAACTGAAAGGTGATTCCATGACGAGCTTTGATTCTCGCTAAGGTTAACTTCTGAATAACAAATAGGAAGAGTTTTTAACCAATGTGAATCATTGGTAAAGATAAAGCAATTGGAACAGTTCTTGACATTTCAAACCAAATAAAAAATCTTAGTATTGTTACATTAGTAAACTAGACAGAAAAATATTTTATAACAAATTGTGACTGAGTAGTGACACCATAGTGTTACCTTTGTAGGATTTTAAATATTCATTGCGAATGTTGTTCTTGCCCAGTTTCTATGAACTAATGATTAACCCCTATCTAAAACCAAGTTCCGAGATTATCTATTTCTGTTGTCGTTCGCAAGCGTATCAGAGCAGATTTTAAGCATCGGTTGACAGAAACGTTCTGTTAAAACTATGCAATATCTCATCAAAAACAACATGGTAACAAGCCTGTTAATTTTGCTCTTATCCAATTGATCTCGTTTTGACCGGCTGATAGACTCACATAGCACTCATCAGTATTCATAAGCAATTTGCAAGTGCAGTTTTCAGGAATTCCCATCTGGCATAGCGGCGAAGTTTTTCAGCATTGCTGGGAAACAGTGTTCGGTGTCGATTCAACCGAACGAATTTCTCGTTATGTACAAGCAATCAGTCGGACTGCAATACGGCAGAACAAGAAACACAAACCGGTGTTTTCTTTTGGTTGTTATACGTTCGATCGGCGTCTCCTGTTTGACTTACAGGACGGAGGCGGACGGCGAGGCGTCGTACGGGTTGCGATTTCTTCTTCTCGTCCCTCTCCCTCTCTCCCTTTTTGCTGCTCTTCTCCCCCTGTTTTACTTCACATTCCCTGCTCACCCTGCTAAGAAAACAACTGCGCCAGTCATAAGAACGCTTACTGAAGGCGCCCCAAACAGTTGAAAAGATACAAGATTCGGGACGCGATATGCTATAAATCGTGAGTCTAAAGATTGTTTCGAATCTGTACTTTTTAATGTAAGATACGTGAAGTCCCTTGCAACACCTACTTTGAAATTGCTGTACAGTGCAATGCGGAACAATGCGGAAATATAAGGTACAATACATTGCAAAAAAATAAGATTCCATAATGTAGATACGTAAGAACCGACATTAAAGTTAAATCTACAAGGCATAACTTTTCCAACAATTTTTCTACTAAATAATACTCTTGTTTGCTTAAATGTAAGTCATCTCTCACTTCCGGAAGTAGCACACGTAATATATATATATATATAGTATACATATATATATATATATATATATATATATTATTATATATATATATGTAGTATATATATATTATTCTTGTATGAAATGTCTAACTAAGTACATTACATTAACTACGATCCACAAAATACCGCTTTAGCTAACATCAAGCTAACATCATGTCGTCTGAGAAATTATTGTAATTCAAAACATGTAATAAAAGCGTCGGGAACAAGAAAACACACGAATTTCAACCTCATTTACAAAGTAAGCTTTGTTGAAAATCTAAACACAGTACCAGAACTACAGCGATTTAAGAAGTGTGATGGAAAAAAAATATACCCCATATCAATTTATATTTATTAAACAAATATGAATAGGCGTACATATTGTTTTCGTTTTTTGCTCCATTGCAAGTGGACGACCTTTTCCGGTTCGCAGGAAAACGCATGGCGTGGGACGCAAAACACCACCAGCCTGCAGATCAAGCATGGACTGGGATTCAAGAGCAAGGCTACGCGGGGCTGACTGACGTGGGCCGTGACATGGATGACTTTACCGGCGGCCTCTGCGGGGCCAAGGACTCCCTCTAATTGAAGGTGCTGCCAACGGCATGCGCGGTGTGAGTATGAGGCACGCCGTCCCGGCCACCACGCTCGAACTCCAGAATTGGGTTATGTTTTCTAATATCGAAGGAGATACATTTAAGATAAAAATTTCAATTCAATAACGACGGGATGCCAGTACCGTGGAAATTATGTAAGGTGTCGGGCTACTGTAGCAAAATTAACCGCGATGTATAAAGCACTGACTTATATCAGCTGTACTTTTCATTGTCTTCTTCTAAATCTGTGACATGCTTAACAAAGAAATATAGTAGTCTTTGAATTGTTAGGAAGACTGCTTTGATGATCTGGTGTGGTTAAGAGACTTACTGAGGATCTGTACAACAGGTCTACCGGATGAAATTTTGATTATACAGCACGGTTACCCTCTGTTACTTAGGACGGTCATAGCGAACATTTGAAATTTATTTGTTTTAAGATTAGCTATTAATTTTAAGAAATAGAATAATGTTTTAAGATAGCAAAAGGCTCACTTAGAAACGCTATCCACGGCCCCAAACCGCTTCGCGAATAAACGATCGGGGTCGTGGCGTTCGAATCACTTACGCAAGCAGTGCGATATGAATGTGTTCACTTTGTGTTGTGTCAATGTCACGAAAGGAAAAGGCCAATCACCAGAACGCATTATCGCGTGAGGATCATCGTCCATTTATTCAATCAGATGCTGCCCACTCTAATCATTCAGTTAATCAAAGGAATCGAATGTGAATTCATAAAGTATTGCCTAAATAAAATAATTACGAATTTTAGTTATTAAAACAATACTAATAATGTTACTCTTTTAAGAAGTATGACATCAATGTACAAAGGCCAAGGTTTCATTTCTGACGGAACGCGCCGCACGGCGTTCCTGTACCTTGCGAGTGAAACAGCAGAAGACAAATACTTTCGCAGAACTTCCGATTTTTAATTCCCACCTACATAAATATGTAAATAATTTTCCATTTAACGGTATACATTTTACGAATGAATAATAAGTTAGTAGTAAAAAATAAAACACTCTTAACTGTTTATTTAACTATTATTATTGTATCTACGAGCAATGCTACGCACTGAATATTGTTAATATTATTGTTACAACTGTAATTATATAATATACTTATATTATAAATAATATAACTATTTCTATTAAATTATATTTAATTGAGGCGCGTTCCGGACATCTACACATTTTATAATCAAGTGTGCAAAGCAATTATATAAGTCTTGAATAGTAATTAATTAAAATTCAGAAACAACTTTTTTTCCTTATTTTTTGTTTTCTAACATCTTCAATAACTAGGTTCTTTTTGCTCCAGATATTTTTCGCGTCTCAAGGCGATTGGTAGTTTTGTCGGATGTTCCTTTTCTTTCCGTCGTCCAGCAGCTGAATTTCCTCTGCTCAACATTCAGTTGGATTTGTTTATGTCGCACTGGGAAGCCTTGGCGTATGTCGAAGCGAGGGTAAGACCGGAGTTGAAGATCTGTTTGCTTCTGACCGTGGCCAAAGAAATCAGATTTGAAATAAGTTTTTAAGTTTAAAGTCTCAAAACACACAACGTCGTTTAATATTATTTCGATTATTTCATTGCATTTCTGGTTACGTTCGAAATGCATTTTTATTCAAGGTAGAGTTAAAGCTCGTCAAGTAAGTATCGACCATTAATTGCCACAAGAATTTGCCGTTCTGTAGAGCATCATGAGTTTGAAATACAATTAGTTGTCTGAAAGTATCATAAGGCAAATCATTAGGCAAAATATAGAATACCATCACTCAACTTCAGAAGTTGAATTGATTCTTTCATGTTATTTTGCTTTCAATATAAAAAATTCTAAGCACAACAAAAATACCAAAGAAACGGTCTCCCCGTAAAACTCAACAATTTTTTTTAGCAAGATATCGTTGCACGCCACTTAACTTCTGTTAAGCATTTCGCTTATTGTTCTGAGATGATTGTACACAGCATTTTAATGTTTTTCATGTTTTCTTCTGCTATTCTGCGAAGGTAGTCTTTTTTCCATCGGTCTATTCAAATTCCATAATTTACCCGATAATTCATAATGTTCTTCTTAATAAAAACACACATGCACCAATCTATTTTGTCCGCCCACGTTCATATATACACGCGCCACCACATTTAATTTCCTTTCAACAAAAGATTATTTCATACTTTGGAAAATAAACTTCGAATTATACTAGAGCCGTCTTTCTTAAGACATTCAGCTACTCATACATTTAAACAAAAAAAATTGTCGATAGTTTTAGAGAAATAATTCTCGGATCCTTCCGAAATGGTGCCCTGATGTGGAATTCGTGGCCAATATTTCACTTACTTTTCTATTTTTCAAGCAAGACTTTTCATGAATTATAAGAGGTGTATAAATATTCACATAGACACAAATACTTTAATTCATCTTTCACGTCATATTAACGAAGACACGGAACGTCAAGAAAGATTATAATTTACACAATTTAAGCCAAAAACTCGTCTCTTCGTCGGTGTTCAATAAAAATGCAAATTATTTTACTTGAACCTAGTTATTATTCCATTATTGACTTATAAATATATAAATTATTATTAACCACCATTTATAGGCCCTGGTAACAAAAAGTGAATAAAATTCCACTTCTCATTATTAGTAAAATTACTTCCTCTAAACACGTGCCGTATACTCTCGGAACCCGGGACAGACAGACGCTTTTGACGTCAAATCGAATTTTTGCCTTATCAAAGACCCACAAAACATGGATACTCGATTACAACAACGACACAACGTGTTAAGAAGTAATTAAAATATACATAGAAGACATCATTGATCCCAATTTTTATTCCTAGGCCCGAAATAAAGGTTTTTACTTTAATCACCTTTTTCAGGTGCACGTTACAATGCTTTCTCTTCTTACGAATAAGAACAGAAAGTAAAATTGTAATATTCCAAATACGCCGAGAACGTTTTTTTAATTATAGTAATATTTGCGTATTTTTTTATTAAAAGTAATTTTACACTCTCAAAAAAGGGCTCAAATTTTGTTTCTGAAAACGAGGAAAGTACGCTTAAAACAGCACAAGTCTATGGTTTGTATAACTCTAATTTTCAAAAATGCAATTGTTACTAATAATACCGAATATAAATAAATCAAATATGTAATTAAAGTAAGTACAGTTTTGTAGAATTAAAAATTGTAAGCAACCCTTCAAGGACCAGCATATCGAGTGACCATACTAATTGAAATCTCTAACCATTAACCAAAATTGTGCAAATTCCAAGTGGCCACTTCTATGAGGAAAAATCAGGAAATAGAAATAAATAAAAAAATGAATCCTGAAAAAATTAGTTCGGTCTTTAGCAATAGACTCTCAAAGAAGTAAATAAATCGCGACCGTGGAGTTTCACAAAACAAAAATTTCATTTACTAGAGACCAAGAAATCTCAGTTATCTTCGGAAAATGTGGTTCTCCTTGGCTTCTCTGTTACTTTTACATAGTGTTTAAATCTTCCACAATACTTATTATTCTCTTTTTACGTGGGCCCTCCGTCTCGCATCAGTTCCTTGCCCTTACCAGGCGACGCCGATCGAACGCCCCAGTGACACGCTCGTCCGCCCTCGCCCGCCTGCGCCTGCCACCTGCCCTCCTCGCCTTAAATGAATGCCAAAAAGCCGTCGCTCTCTGCCGTCAGTACGGGACGCCCCCAACAATACGAGACGGACCGCCGCGCCCGCAGGCGACAAGGCCCCCCAATCCGCCTCAGATGAACTTGCGCCTCCGTGCCCCCGCCCGACCCATCCGGCACCAACCACGCCTGCCCCGCCCACCAACCTCCACCACCCACCCGGCGCCGGCACCAACGGCCACCAACCACACCACCCAGGCGCCCCGCCCACAGCACCAGCCGCCGGGAGGCGGCGGCCGGCGCGGCGGGAGCCGTCAGCTGCAGCGGAAGGAAGGCCGCCTTCGTCCCGCATCAACCAGACTGCTCCAAGTAAGTGACACGTTCAAATAGCTTAAGGCTTTGTAATTTGGCTTCGTCTTGATGAAGAAAAACTAATCAAATGATATAAATAATAATAATAATAATAATAATAATAATGATAATATAATAATAATAATATAAATTGTTTTCACTGTTTTCAAAATATTGTTTGCCCTCTTCGGAGAGTCCAATTCTTTCAATTATAAAATAGCATTCATATCAATATCATGATAACGAATGCCAGCGGTATACAACAAATTGACTCTCAGTGAATCGGAATTATATTCCATGATTAGTCCAGTGTTTCTTGAACGATAATATTTCATTTATAGGTATGTCCAGTAATGTTATACCATTGATCAAACAATACTTTCAATTCAATGTGCTCGGTTCAGGCCAAAGTGCGAAATTATTTTGGACAGATTCCTAAACAGCTTGTACATCACCGAAGATCATATTCTCCACGAATATCGCGCTTTCTTCCGCCAGGCAAATGAGCCAAAATCGTACCTTATTACGCCTCGAGAGTTGAGTTACATCGAATGCATTAGAGATTAATGAATTAATTTTCACGAGTATTGGTTCGTTCTCATATCATCACCTAAAAACTGTAAGATACAAATAATATCTAAAAAGCATAAGAGAATATTAAAGTGAATCCTTTAGAGAGAATTTAAAGGGAAGTACTCACATGAAGTAGGGACAGCCACAATCACAGATAGTCGAAGAGATCGAAGGCTATTTATTTTTAGCATCTATTCAACGAAATAGCAATGTCTATCATTTTAGTCAAAGGATATTCAAAGTAAATAATATTTCATAAAATCAACTTTCATGTGTATATGCCGAATTAATTTTCTTGACTGATTTTATGCATTTTAGCAGCATAAATATTTGTTTTCATTCTATCTATATTTGAGATTGAATTCTTCAGATTGATAAAAAAGAGTACAGTACCACAGCACCGATCACAAATGAGCAAACATTGGGAAAATGAATACAAATTACTTAACGTTTCTACCAAATCTTCCAGATCTACAACTTGATATTGATTGTCACATAATACGCTCCGTGACTGAAACAAGAATTTCATACCTTTCCTGACTTTTCGCACTACCTGTCATCCATAGCAAATAGTTTACACGATTTAATTAGTCACACCAATGAATCATATAAGATTAAACAACTAGAGAATAAAATTGCTAGAATCCGTAACAATATTTACATTTACACATAGCATCACCATTATGATTTTTCTACCAATTTCACAAAATGTTTGGCTCCTTCACTCTGAAATAATCCTCACGGAAATCATGATGAAGCATTGAATAACGCATTGCCCGTGTTCTGTGAATTGCTACTATCAGTGCTCGTACGGAAGCGACGAGAGCAGTGCCTGCGGCACCGTGTTCAACCCACCTCAACATCATGCGATGGCCGGGAACGTTGGAGCGGCCCGGTGCCAGTGCTCCGCGACGCTCACCACTACGCGCGCCAACTTGTTTACAACAACTTTAATACATTTATTTTCTTCTATACGTCGCCTACGCTTTTGTTCATTTCTCTCCAGATGTTGACTTTCCCGTTCATTACTCCTGGACCAAGCTCCCAAAACTTAACGAGGCTTTTCATAAAGGAACTTCCATTGATGAATGATCGTAGTGACCCGTTGCTGCGTTCAGAAAACTAGAATGACAGATACCAGAATAAAGTTGTAGAAAAACTGGAACAATGAATCTCTGAAAAAATATTTATTTTCAAGAACTCTTACAATCTGAAGTTCAATTATGATACTTAAGAAACCAATACTTATTTTTTCACAGCAAGCACAACACTTCTAATTTAAACCTATGTATTTTATTATAAAGTACCATTAAAGTCTTTCAAAAAGTTCTGTTTTTTAAGAAAATATTAATTCTCTTATAATTGGTTTGAAGACTTTGCAAACAATTGAGTGAAGATTATTTTCTCTTTACCGATAGGCATTATTCTTCAAATGGTCAGAATTTCTTTGTAAAGTTGCAAGTGCATATTTTAAATATTCGGAGAAGTGGCGGTGTTCCCTTTTCTCTTTGGAGACGCTTTGCACCCGGGGACCTACCACCCGTGGGGCTTTAGCGGGGGGGGAATTTGTTTCCCCCTCCCCCCAAAAAATTCCCTCTCCTTTTCCCCCGGGGTGTGGGGG
>BOPP01000019.1:3832578-3889973 GCA_017312745.1 Gryllus bimaculatus | reverse complement strand
AGAGAGAGAGAGAGAGAGAGAGAGCTGCACCGAGCCGCTGCGAATTGAGCCCGACTGCGAAACTCACTTCTCCATTATGCAAATAGCCCCTAACACTGGGCAGCCAATGAGACCACTACTCTCAACACGTTCTTTCCTCACTATATTCCTATTCCAGTGTAACCAGTGGTCCATTCAAATTGTACTGATGTAATATAAAGAACAAACATACTTCACATAATCTGAAATATTGTTTACTTTATGTAACCTTCATTAACAAATCTTAACAAGTCATCCTTTCTTTTCTTCTTACTTATCTGCGGATATACGGCAAAGTATTATCAGCCATTGCTTCAGTTAAATGTAAAAAATGGACAGAAAATTATATGAAACGACATTACAGAACAAAATACGTTATAATAAATAAATTATATAAATAAATTATAGGCTAAAGATTTAATTTCATAAATGATGTATTTTGACTCTTTTGTAGTCCTGTAGTTTGGTTCTTCTTTGTATCTACCTCCGATTTGGTCTTCCTTTGTACTTAACTCTGTACTAAATTAATACTGGGAGCAAGAAATATTTGATGTTAGGGAGTTTGCTCGTTGAAGGCTTTCTCCACCCAATCAGGTGAATCGTGAACCATCGTAGGGTCTACACTACAAAATTTGTTAGCTCTTTGAATTACGTGTCATGAGAACGCAAGATCCGCCGCGGCAGTGCATACTCGCAAGATACTGAAAAAGTATCAATTTTCAGGTTGAGATTCCCTCCTACAACACGTAAGCAAATCTGTTGAGTTCGTATGCGATCTTCACAATTTTAGCCGGGTACATAAAGATAATGTAGAAATAAAACAGAGTGCTTCAGAAACATTGGTGCGTACGACAGATAGGAGAGACGAAGAAGATCGCCTTTTACCAAAAAGCCTATTTCGAAGTATTACACCAGCGTTTTTTTATAGCGCGCTCATGATTGGTGGGCAAGTTATAATAGACTGATATTTGATACCTACACGAACTTTTCCAGTGGTCAACCTGTCACTTGAGAGTTTGTATTCGTGTCAAACATTGGTGCAGAATTGGCACCTACTAATCGAGGGCGCGTTGTAAAAAAAAGCAGCTGTGTTACTTTGTTGGAAGTTATTTTCCACAACATGTTCTTTGGCAAAAAGTTATCATTTCTGTTCCCCTACATGCCACAAAAGTTTTTTTTAAACGTTGATGTATTCTCAACTATCATGTGTAAGTTAATTGTCTCAGACAATGCAGCTTGTGTATGTTGCACCATGCAAGGAAATATCGATCGCGATTTCTACGCCGGAGTCGTGAAACTGGCCGAGCCGAGCTGCGATGGGGGAGGAGAACGAGGATTGGGGAGGGGAGGGTGGGAGCGGTCGGGCGAGCGCACTGCCTCGTCCCGCCCCGCAGACGCTACGACCCTGCCGCCTTTTCTATATAAAACGCCGAATTGTTTTTATTGCGGGAGTAAAGCTGCTGGAGTTCTCGGAATTGCGTCAAAGTGGACGGCGGAAACAACGGGCGACCCGCAGCGTGCGTCTGTGTAATTATAGCAGAATGGCCGCGTAACCTTGGCGGGCGCTTGCGTTCTGCCGCATTAGACGGCGCTCGCGCCTCAGACTCCCGCGCCCGAATTTCACGGGCATTTCCGGAGTATTGCGCATGCGCTGTTTGCAGTTTGTGTGCAAAGTGGGTGCTAACAAGGGGAATGACGGGGGGCTCTAATTGTCGATATTGTCTTCGCAGAATGATGGCTTTCAGGCTATTCAACTAAACGCCCACGCTCACTGGGGAGATCTCAGTGAGTTAATATCATGTAGGACAACAGTAATGAGTACACATTCAATTTTCTGAGAAATTATAATGAGCTCAAATGATTCACAGAACATTATTAATGTTAAATCAAGTTTTTATTTTAATAATGGTTGGCTTTGCGAGTACGTTAGTTGTAAAGTTATAAATCATCTCGATTTCATAATTAATTTACATATTTTTTCTCATATTTCGATGTGTAAATATTAAATTTTAATCTTTCACAAAAAAATGTTTTATGTGTGTTAATGTTTTGAATAGCACTGTCTCATATTTTTTAGCGAGTAAAAAGAGTAATATCTGAACAAAAATGATTCTCATCCTTATATTTTTCTCAAGTATTTGTGTGTTCCCAACCGTCTAAGTGAAACGAAGGACATATTGCGAATCCCATTTGCCCGCAGTACATTTGAATCTAGCGGGTTGCCTAAACGAATTATTCAATAGAAAATATTCACTCCTGGAAAGTGGTTCTGGAATGTGATTCAAGAGGCTCGAAACACAACTAGAAGGAGTGTTTCAATTACTTCACAGTCTCTTACTATACTTGTAAGGTAAACACATCAGTATTCTGCCTTAAAGTCCGAGTCGTTTACGTTTACGTAAGTTGATGATACCTCAAACACGTAGATATTAATCGAAATATCATTTCTTCAGGATCTGCTACTTAAAGAGTGTGACGAAGACCTACATTTCAAATTTGTTTACATTTTAATACAAGTACAACGGTACTAATAATATTTTTGTACAGTTAATTACATTGTCATATACGTACGTATATACGAAGTATATAGAAAGTAATGTAATGTAGCGGAAACTCAATTTCGGAATTTCAACGTAAATACACTTTTGGAATCTCCTGATTCCGAAAAAGGTTTTTTTTTCTAAAACATCCATCCATCTATGAACACCACTGGTGCCTAAATCATAGGTAGGAATTTCTTTTCAAAATGGATTTTCCTCAGTCAATCTGGCTCGACTCGAAGCATTGCTATTGCATTGCATTGATTTATATAGCATTGCTACATAAAATTTGGGGGTAATTTACATGAAGACCCCGGGACATTTTAAAAATTTACTGAAAAATGGCTCCAAATTTTTCTTTATATTTTTTGAAAGAATAGAATGAAATGCATTTATAAAGATAGCGTAGGTCCGATTTTTACTGAATTTTTAAAAATCGCAAAAGTTTGAATTTTTTCGATGTCTTCCTACTTCTACAAACTTATTACTATACATATTTTTCCTTCAAGTGAAATTTGTTGTTCATATATAGTTCTTGCATTAACGTCACGTACATTCTTTTGAAAATATATATTATTTTCGCGCAATGTTGCGTGCAATAGGTGCAATATTTAAATATAACAAAAACACGATTTACTAAAAAACGGGCTAACATTTTTTATCTTAGCAGGGATAATGATAAATGTATTCTATCAGAGAACATAAATGTCATTTAATGCTATTCTATTGTTTTTTTCAAAAATTACCAAACAATTTTTCCCTTGTCTCTAAGGCATTAATATTTACATCGGCGGCGATTTGCTCACATTATTATATTTAAGAGTACATGTGCTTTAGATAATGTTAACTAACGTTTTTCGTGAACTGAACCGTTTTCTGTGAAAATGAGTTCGAATTTCCGGAATTTAAGAAACGCTCAAACAACATTTTCTCAAAAACTGCTCCAAATATTTTCTTCAAACTTTTCTAATGGATTTTGCTAATTGCACCGTTTAATATGACAAAGTTCTTTTCGTATATTGTTATATTTTTCAAAAAGTACATAAATGTATTTTTTAATAAGTCTCAAGCCGTTAATAAGCATATTTCCAGTGATTTGTTAATACTGTTGCATTTGTGAGTTAAAGTGATTTAAAAGATTTCTAATGAAGTTTTCGGAAAACAAGAATATTCTGTGAAAAAGAGCTTCTCATTTTGCATTAAAGCAAAGAAAATTCTTGTTTATTATAAAAATTCAATATGGAATGGAATGTAAATGGAATATAAATATGACATTGCTTACATGGATTAAATATTCATATTTTAAACATCGCAAAAAATCCATGAATATTTCTCCAAAATTTGCTTTCTAATTTTATTAGTCATAATTAAATGTTTTTGTTTATTACAATCAACAAAAACAATATAAAAATGTAGCTAATCTTCAAGAGAAATGGTAGATAAATTTTGTATGCGGAAACAAACAAGGGACTATCACATAATGTGCGCAATGAATGGAGGGAATCTGAATGAATCACCTAATGATATTAGTTCATTGGTCAAGAAGCAGAAAACAATAACCTTTAGTGGTGATAATTACTAAAAACGTATTAACTATATACTGAGCATTTACAAATATTTAACATTGTTTTCTGTATCGTTGAGATGTTACTTTGACTAACATATATAAAGTTATTAAAGAAATACTGCTCTTTCACTTTCTCACACAAGATCATTTTCTCTTGAAAACGTTAGGCATAAACTCACATAAGGAATAATCGCAATGTCACAATTAATGTCGTAAAGCTATTGGTATTTGAAAGCGATATAGGTTTCAAATTTTTCAAGAAAATAATAGTGATGTTATGGTTCTGCAACGCAAGTGCTTTAGAGAAGCTCTTCGAGCCGTTTCTTGCAAGTGACATGCAGGGTGCATGGAATTTGGAAATAAACAGGATTTAACGCGATTCCCTCCAAGCCGGGAGGGGGCGAACATAACGGGAACTTTGCTGCTCTCCAGCGCCCGCTTCACAGTCCCGTGATCGGCCTTGAGAGCCCCCTTTGCAGAACAGAGGTACGGGTGAAATTCGCCCGCGCACGTGCTGGGCGGGGTTTGCACCGGAGCCATCTGTGTCCGCACCATCAGGCGCTTTAGCACCACAATCCAAACACACGAGCTTTCTCTAATTCCTTCGGAACTCTCTAGCCAACAAGCTCTTCTTTTCGCTGTTCCTCGAGAATATCACATCTCTTCTGTATTAGGAAAATATGACGTACTCCGACACACTGATGCTCGCTCACTCTCCTCTCTCCATCATTCATGTCGCTCTTGTTACTAAACCTCCAGTCACTAAAATCCCCTCAACTATCACTAATTAGTCTGCCGAGGTTGTCCATATTATAACGATTTCATTGTTCTTTAATCGCATTAACGTCGTTCGTTACCCTCGATACTTTTAATTTCTCTACCGCAATAGCTCTTCTCACTTGCGGTCAGACATAAAATGTAAGGAATTCCATTTTTAAGGTATAAATTTCCTCGTTTCTCTATTCAAAACACTTTTTGCGTAATGTTCCATTAATACTCGCTTTTCCTAATTATTTCTCCGGTTTGTTTCTGTTTCTCCACAACCCTCCCACCTCCACATCGTATTTGAACCGGCGTTGAAACCTCTATTTCTCCCAGTTGAGACACCTCTTCATCGTCCGGGGCCGCCCACGCATATGACGTTAATCGTCTCCGACCGACGATGTACGCGCGCGCCGCGCCGTGGCGCTCACGTCGATGTGGAAGGGTTGACGCGCACGCGAGTTGCGAATGACGCGCTGATGGATTTTCACGGAAATCTACGAGCGGCCCCGCGCGGCGCCCCATGCATTTCCTGCCGACGAATTAATTCGAAAATTCGTCGCTGTGATACGTGTCCCCGTGACAGGCGATTTATTTCGGTCGCGACTTTTCTGTTCCTCCCCTCCTCTTCCCCCTTCTGGCTTCCCTGGCTCGGCGAAAGGGCAGTATATTTATGCTCTGCGCGGTGAAATGCGAGCTTATTCACGCCCGTTCAAATTGCGATTTGGAGATTTTTGGTTTTTTACGCTGCTAATTTAAAACGAATGAGTCTGTTTCTGATTGAATTGTGTGTCTACGTAAACGGTGAGTAAGATAGATGGTTACTAAACTTTTGGTAGATAGTGAGTGACTGTCTGAATGGTCAAAAATCAATTAATTTTTTCCTGCAGTGATATTCAGAGTATATATTTTTAGTGAATCAATTACGTACTATTCGATTTTTAGGTTTAATTTTAGTTTTTAATCTCACTAAATATTATTATTAATTTATTATTTCTAATGGACGAAGATATTTTTGATTAGAACTCCTGCTTCTACATGAAAATTATATGATGAGCATATATTTTTGATAAGGCCTATCAATTGAGCTAATTTGCTATTTTATTACGGTGGTCGGGATTTGTTTGTAGTTAAACATGAACTTATACGTTGGGATCGAATTATTGCCCTGACCCGTCTCACACAACAACACCACCCCACACAACCACACACATGATATGATATATATATATATAATATATTATATATATATAGGGGCTGTGTTTTCTTCCGTTTATTTTAAATACGTTTATATTTGTTTTTCTTAATTTGTAATTATGTTTTCGTTCATTTCCCTCTGTCAAGCAAGCGTACGTCCAAGTACTCATTATTGATTTATAAATAGACATCCAGGTCTCTACTTCGTTAAATGCTCTGAGTGCATGTAATTGGGATCATTTTGCACCGATTGTGTGAATGTGTAAATCCATTAATCGAAGAAGGACGATTACCTCATAGTAAGCGAGGAAGCCCTTGGCCTGCGTGTAGTTGCCGGGGCGGCCGCCGCCCGCGTCCTTGTTGATGTAGGTGCCCATCTCGTAGTTGTTGTTGCTGGCGGAGAGCGTGAAGGTGCGACCGTAGAAGGGCACGCCCACCACCAACTTGTCGGAGGGGCAGCCCATGTCCTGCCACAGCTGCAGGCCGTCGTTCTGGCGAACAGAGCACAACCTGCCGTTTGTAAACCAGCCCAGGAACCAGGATTTAATGAAGGCCTCTTTGGTCACTTCACCGCTTTTACCAGCTCATAAAAAATTAACGAGTTTTATAAATTGTTTAAATTGTTGATTTATAATTAGTATAACTAAATTATTTATAAAATTATGTTTTAAAGCTTTTACTTATCAGAAATTGTAATTCACAACAATTTTTTGTTATGGTTATGTAACTATTCTAAAATCAAATCGAACGAATTAAAAATTAGTGATGTGAGTAATTAAAGGGAGAAAACCCCTACCATTGACGTAATGAGAGAAGAGTGCTAGCAAGGGAAAATCAGCCTAACAAGTTTTTGTTGAAGTGATGCCTTTTCTGTATTTTTTATTATTGATTTAACATTCAGTTGTTAATTTTGACGTAATCTGTCTGACGTCTATGTAGTTTTTTCTCTGCAAATACTAATTCTGTATTACTGAATTAGGTATATTGTCAATCAACATTTCAGAAATATAGCAATTTAGCGTATTTTACCTTTGATTATATTGTACTAAAAACATGGTCCACTTATTAGAAAGAAGTGAACACTTTGCCTCAGTAAACTTTTGAGTTTGTGATGTCAATATGAACTTAACCTACAAAAAACTGTTAAAAATTGTGCAAGGACAACTTTTCTTGAATCCGTTTTCAAATTCCCGTCAAACCCAGAAGAGCATATACCCGCGGAAGCTGTAGCAAGGAATCTTAATTACAAATCACGCTCGAAATATGAAGAAGTTTTCTTGATACGAAAATATGTTTGATGCTGTCTGTCAAACAATCTAAATTAGAATTATGTTTATATTCTTTACTTGTTTGATTTATTTCTTTATTTCGTGTTTACTCCTTTTAAATTCTGAAGTAAGAATGTGTGAATTCAAAATTCCTTTGTTTTTTATTTTGTTAGATTATTTTACATCATTGTTATTTGTTGTATGTAACAACAATGTAAAATACATTAACAAGTATATCTTATGGGCGGACAGATCTTTTGACAGAAAAATATCGTTGCGTGTTAAATCTGCATTGAGCGTAGCACTCTTCAGTAAACGTGATAACAATTAAGATTCTTTCGATTCAAAATGTTTAATTTTACTCTCAACTGACAATTTGTTGTATTTCTACTTAATTTTAATGGGTATTTTTTTTACTTCAGTAGAGGAAATGAAAATTAATGTCTCTTTGAGGGCATTAACTGTCAAATGACTTGCTGTCATGGCTGTCATGGTGCAGGTATACACGGATTATCAGTTCGATGCACTATATGTAGACCCGTTTCTTTTAAATTTCTCGGCAGTTGCTCTGGACGCAGTGTCTACGAGCTGTAACTACGCTAATGACCGAACTGCTTCTCGGCTAGCTGCTGTTAAAGTGTTTTCCACGGGAGGTATGTTCCTGGATGCAAGGACGCAACCCTTCTTATGGACACCGTCCACAGTTAATATTGAGTTAGTCAGGATGTAAGATGAGCCCACATGAAGCAATTGTTCAGACCCAAGCTTCATAGACTGACAACTTTTGTGACGTAAGGTCGCAGTGCTTGCTTGCGGCCGGCCTTGCCCTGCCCGACCTACCACGTTGAGCTTCTCGTAGGCCCACTGGTCGTGCGGGCGCTTGTAGAGCGGCGAGTGCGTGTCTGCGAAGCCGGCCCAGTTGCCGCGCAGGTCGTACGCCATCACGTGGATGGCGTCGATGCGCTCGCACAGCTCGGGTACGTGGTAGCCCTCTTGCAGGCGGAACTTGGCCAGCGGCACCGCCATCGTGATCTCCCAGCCCTTGCCCGCCGCGTCGAACGCGCGCCGCAGCTCGTCCACGAAGAAGAAGAAGTTGTTCTTGTCGGAGAAGCTGCCGCCGCGGTCCGCCGCGCCCGGGTACTCCCAGTCCAGGTCGAAGCCGTCGAAGTTGTACCGGTGCATGTATTCTGCGAACAACAGCAAAATGAGCGTAAAACTGTACGATAACATGATATGCCGGTGAAGTGAGTATTGACGTTGTACACGTAGACTTGCTTTGATAACCAATTAAGAATTATGTTAAATGTACGATATTCGTATAGTAACATTTTATTCTCTTGTAAAAATGTTTACAATGAACCTTCAATTTTTGTTTAAATTTGAGTTCTTGTTTTGCGTAATGTGCCGGTATACTGCTGATAAAATTAGTAGGAAACCATAGATTATTAGAAAACGTGTGGGAACACTTTTCATTACGAAACTGAAGTAAGTTTTGGTTTAACCGGTAAGTAAGCTATTTGTTACTAGTAAAATTGACGAAGTGGCACATTTACATTAGCCAAATATTCTTTGCTTTCTTCCTTGCGGTAAATCAAAAGATGACAACGACACGCAAACATGCTCAACAATTAAAAGAGGGGAACACATCAACTTGAATTTCGCAGGATCATGCAACAGATCTCAACAATCATCTACTAAAATCTTAATTGTCATTTAAATAATAACTATAATATTTGGGGCTAATTATATTATGTTTCTGGGATACTTTCGCTCCAATAACTTTCGCTTTCAATAATATGAGTGACTGAAAACTTGGGTTGCGTTTGGGATATATAAAACTTCCTTAAAATGCAACTATATCCAGACAGTAGAATACATTGTGATTATCAATAAGTTTATAATTATGTTAATTATTGAATTTATCAAAATAAGCTTTGGTTCACGTGCACTTCAATGCACACGCTTCAATGCATGCTTCAATTTTGGTTCACGTGCACACGTTAAAGAGGAGATAGTAATTATTTATGTAATTGCAATCGCCTGTGACAAAATACTTGGACTTTGAAGTTTCGGTACTAAACATTGTTGATTTGTTCACCTCGCGCTGTTTCGCAAGAATGGTTGACACATTACATAACAAAAACAAATTGCTTAAATATCAGTCACTTTTATTACCAAAGTTTGGGCGAGTCCGGATATCATGTCTATCTGTACGAAATCACTGCCCAATACGGGCCATATCGCCCAGCGCGCCGTGGGCTTTACGAGGAATCGTAACGGGCGAGGGAAACGACATGGCGTTCGCCGCCCCACGCTGCAGAGCGCGCCCATCTCGCCGTTAATAGTCACCTCGTTCCGCCAACTATCGGCGCGCACCTGATCAAGTCTCCCGGTGACTGGCGGGCGCGAGCGAATTCAGCCCCCTGCACCACGGGGAACGAAATGTTTCGGCGAGCCCGGAGTTCGGTGGTATCATGACGATTGTTGGGTGATAAAATGGATATTTACGAATTCATTTATAACTTTATCAGACATTTTATCACAGTATGGGTTTAGATAATTTTCAAACAAGACCCTAGACTTCCTCTGATAACCGATTAAGAATTACGTTAAATGCACGATATTCGTATCGGAACATTTTATCCTCTTGGGAAAAAGTTTACAATGAACCTTAAATTTTCGTTTAAATTTGAGTTATTTTCTTGCGTAATCTGCCAGTATATTGCTGATAAAGTTAACAGGAGACTATAGATTATTAGAAAACTTATGAGAACTCTTTTCATTAAAAAACTGACATTTTTATTAATTGTGGATTATGGATTAAGGAACAGTTGTTCTAATAACTTATTATAACACCGATCACAGATTCGTTAAGCTATACTTCAGATAACTAAAGTATGTAAAATAACATTGAGTTGAATTTATCGCATTATTATAGAATTGAAGACGCTAACAGTGGCTAACAAATAAGTTTTATTTCTAATTCGATCAAAATATCAAATCTTTAATTAACGCGAGATGTGTCTAAAGTAGTAAAATTTATTCTTCAGTGTAAAACGTCCTTCAGATATTTAAACCTGATTATCCTTTTTCAACGTTAATTTTATGACTTTACTTACTTGAATTAGCGTCAATGACTATTTTTTCATTACATTCTATATTTTTCTACACATTTTCTCAAAAAAATTCTCAAAATCTACTTCCTGATGTATTTTTCTAGAGTCAATAAAATATTTTTATTTATTTTTTGTTTTAAAATGCATTTATTTTCGTAAAAGCTTGAGAATGGGCAGCAATTAAAATTAGTGGTTTTAAATATCTTGGGGGTCATTGTTAAACGAAACATAGAATCTGCAATTTTAATGTTACTATAATTCCTCAGGTTTAATGAAATATGTACGCTTTGAGATGTTTCTCGTGACATTCTGGTTCATTAAAAACTCTGATATCACTTTTAATATTACAAATGAAAATCTCTCCTTGAATAGTAAATATGCATGTTGTTGTGGTATGATAAAAGTTAAGTTTTGACTTCAATGAAAGAGAAGCGTTATTTTCCCTTTTAAATTAATTTTATTATTTTTCGGATACCTTTTTAAGTGCTTCATTACTCACATTTTTCTTTGAGAGGAATTGAATAGAAATGTGTCGACGTGCAAGTAAGTCATAAGGTCGTAAGTCAAGAGGCTGTAAATGAAAAAAAAATGTCAAGGGATCGGGGGGTCCTACGGCTTTTGCCGCATCCCACATTTCAGCCTCCAGTCAGTGCTGCTTATATGCCCAGAATCTAAGTTGCCCGTAGTCTCCTGCCGTTTACCGTATAGCAAGTTGGTTAAGAAAAACATTGTTTGGAATCCTTGAAACAAAAAAAGGCGTGACAAAATTCATCTCCAGAAGGTCCGGTCACATCATGACTTTATATTTGGAGTCGGAAAGAAACATCTTTCGGATTCATCATCCTATTTTTTAAGTTTGTATAATATGATATATTTAAGTTTTAGAAATTGTCTTCGGTAGGTGATAAGAATGATACTAGGTCCAGTGTTTCCATTCATCGTTGGCATTTTTAACAATATTTTACATTAATTAATAAAAGGTAATTAACTAAAATTGAGAATCAATAAATAATACAATAACGAATATACAAACAATGAAAATGAATTATTAGGTAACGAATTGTGAGGAAATGAATGAATACATTGAGATAAATGAATTAATGCACTGTGAGAAACGAATGAATACGCTGTGAGAAATTAATGACTGCATTGTGAGCTATGAATGAATGCTTTGTGAGAAATGAATGCAATGTCAGGAATGAATGAATGCATTATGGGAAGTGAATGAATTCACTGTGAGAAATAATGAATGCTCTATGAGAAATTAATTAATAATTAATTGCATTTTATTAATTAAATAATGAATGCGTTATGAGGAATGAATTAATTCTTTGCAAGGCATGATTGAATGGCAAGACTGAATGCACGAATGGTGAGGAATGAAAGGGATACGTACCGACGATTGACTTGATGAGCGAGCACCTGCGCGCGGGCACGCCCACCATCTGCGAGTACTTGCGCCCGCCTTCGCCCCAGCCGCCGATGGCCAGCTGCGTCTTCAGCCCCGGGTGCTTGTGCTTCAGCGCCGTAAAGTTGGCGAAGCCGCTCTCCTCGATGTCGTTCTGCGAGCATGCGAGACGCTCATTTTATTCGTGGTCATTTTGTTGTATTTGGGTCAATTGAGGGATATAATTTAGATATTTAAATTGCCTTTGTAGCATATTTGTACGAGTCTGGTAAAGAAAGTACTCGCCCTTAGGTTTGTAAATAATTTTCCATCAAAAATATCACGGCAATGTAATCATGGAATACCTTTTTTTAGGCTCATAGTAAGTTGCCATCTTAATTGCAACAGTGCTGACTGAAAATCTGAATCGTTAGACCTCTGTAATTTGAGCCTCTAGTTATTTATTGTATTCACGAAGTGAAAGTTTTCTTAAAATATCTTTTCAGAGGGGACGGAATTTTAAAACGGCTTTTCTTCAATTAACAGTGGCTTCATCTATTAACTGTATTTGGGTGCGATGAAGATAAATACAACAAATTATATGAATTGTGAATAGTTGAACAAAGAACGAATGGATATGAGAAGTTCTACGAAGATAAGTACACGGGTTGTTTCTAGCAAATTTTACATTTTGTTTCTCTCTCAAATTCGATCGACATTTATTATTTCTTGAGTGAAGAGCGTAAAATTCACGACTTGAACTTGCTAAGCTTAAAGCAAGTCACGAATGAGATTTGACGGTTTATGAAATACTTTGTGTAAAGTACGGTTTTAAAAAGTACGTTTCTTGCACTCACTTCGGGATCGATGACGAGGATCTCCCAGGTGACGTTGCTGACGCCGACGAAGCTGTAGATGAGGTGCGTGCACAGCTCCGCGGGGACGTCGTCGATGGCGTAGCGGCCGATGCCCGGCCGGTAGATGGCCCAGTTGCTGAAGTAGCACACCACGCGCCCGGGTTCTCCAGCCGCTGCGCAGCAAGCACGCGCAAATATGCTTAGAGAAATGAGTGACCTTTTAGAACCTACATTTGGTGCTATGTTGGCTGGCGGAGGTACGTTTGGTGCTATAAGGGCTGCTAGAAAGTGGCATTTCACGTACATCCTTGACGAAATGGCCAAAACCGTTTGGTGCTCTTCCCAGAAAGAGTTGTTTTTTTCGAAAAAAATATCCAATTAATACTAGGTCAGTGCGGCCATGAACGGATTAGTTACACTAAAGAGTATTTGTAATGAGTGTATTTTTTCTATGCGATCTTTATACTTCTGTATTGTTCAAAAATAGAAGTAACTAATACAGACCAGAACTAAAATTAAGGAATTTCAGTTTTTTATAGAAACTGTTTCTGAGGATTTCAGAAGGGGAAATTACGGATAAAATGAGATAAGCTTAAGGTCAGTGAAATGATTGCCCACTTATATTTGAAATACTTCTTAATTACTTAATTTGTTGTGAGAAGGTGTGGATGTCAGTTCAATATTGGGGAGATAAATATCTATGTAAAGTTCTTTAAATGTATTTATATTATTTCTAGCGCTCGTTTTTGAGGAGAGAGGATAGTCTATGAGTGTTACATCGATATGTTACACTAATGAAACTGAAAACAATGTAATTTATTAATAGAAAAATCGAAAATAATTAAACTAACAAAGTAAAGTAAGAAAAAATATTTTGTGAAGAAATACTATTAGGAAAAGGCTACACAATGAAAATTTACGGACACTACACACAACTATGAATGTCGAAAAGCCTGCGTTAGTACAGCAATATTTAGGAATATAATAGTAGGAGATCTGTAAAGTACTGGACATCATTCCCGATATTTTAATTCTTGCTATAGAATGGAGGACGAAAAAAGTGAACGAGCTCTTATGTGACAGCAGAGTGAGAATAAGGAAGAAATATGTTTTCAATCTCTCACAAAACCAACTTATTACACATAGTAAGCTCAGAGAAACACAATAATAGAATATTAAAAATGTATTAATATTATACGCAATCAAAGAGAAATTAATTAAAAATAACAACAGTAATTTGAATACAACGTGGATATGACAAAATTATCTGTATCTGTTCGTGCACTTAAGCTTATTATGAAAAAACTATTAAGACATTGTGCGAAAATACACACGAATGCAACATAAAAATGTTAAAATTAATTTTGTAACGTGTTCGCTTTGATTTCAGTATTCGTGTCGTCACATTGCGTGGTATAAATCATATATCAATCACAGAGTTTCCCCACGTGTGGGAAATGTGGTCATAAAATGTTAATCAACGAATACAACCGACTCCTCGAAACAAAGGAACGACGCTGCGCGAGGCGAAGCGGCGCTTGTTTAAACGCTACTCCGGTGAGTTGAGCCACCACCAAGTCAATTCTCCCCCGCGACCATATTTCACGCGAGACAGCCCTAAAAACTCTACGCCAGCCACTAAAACGCACTCTCCCACATCGAGCGGGAAGCGAGTCTCACTGCACGGCCCTTCAAACTCTTCCCTTGCGGCCGACCTGCGACGCCGAGGGAAAACTCACCGATTTTCAGATCACGAGGGTTGAACTAGGCGACGAATACACACGGATGCAACGTAAAAAGTACTTTTGCTTTAAGAAATTGTGGTTTGACGAATTAGCGTAGTACTTTTGTCAGTCTGGATATTGTTGTGAGTTGTTACCATGCACTAGGCGAAATGAAATGCACTGTGTACAAGTGTACGCACATTTTCAGAATTCATGGGAACGGAAAGCTTTCAAAACAATAGAATTTGGAATGTGTTTAGTGGAATAGAGGTGTATTTTCTTTCTCCAATCTTATAATTTGCATATTTACCCTGTCTGTAAAGCATGTAGAAAAACAAAGTATGTAACTAAGATTTAATAAATGCGCCGGGAATTTTCAGAATTTTCAGTAGATCTATGTAAATTTTTCACCGTGAAGTCGGTTTAAAAAGTTAACTTGCCGAATGTTGCGGCAGAACCAACGACTCAATCACTGCAGGATATTCGCTGCTTCGACAATTCTTACTGTTGTTATTCTTCTTCTTCTCGTCCTCCTCCTCGATCTTTTATTATTGTTGTTATTCTTATTACAGTTTAATATTTTTACAATTATTTTTTAGTTTTTAAGCGTTGCTATCCATTAATAATTTTGTAGTTATGTAGAATAAAAATAAAAGGTAATTGATTTTGTACGTTGACTTTCTTACAAATATTTTATTCTATTTTTTTCAAAGAACAACTGAAATGAGCGATCTCTTCTTGAAGCCAGCATCGAGTAATGAAAGTCTCCAATTTACGGAGCGTTTAGCCGCGGTGAGGCCGAGTACATTCACAAAGGAAAGGAGTATCTGTATTTAATGGCCGTGTCGCAACCGCACGAGACAGCGTGTCGGGAATGGTCGCTGTTGCACCACGCATGCACACACGCACTCATCCATACACACCCACACACTCAACTCACGTACATACACACATACGCGCGCACACCCAAAACAAGACAGATACACACCTCGGACATGCGCTCAGACATAGTCAGACTCGCACCGAGGCAGTGGCGCGGAGCACGTGCGTGCGTGGGCGGTGGAGGCGCGCCGGGCGGCACGTGTACACGTGCGCGCGTGGGCGCCGGGCGCGCCGCATGCAGCCGCAGGCGCGCGAGGGAAAGCGGGTGAGGAAACGCTCGTAAATTCGCTGCTGCGCCAGGGAACGGCAGCCTCGCGCGAGCAGGCAGCCTCACGCATGCGTCGACTCCTCGCCGGGGAAGCAAGTGGGCTTTGGGAGCCACGATCTTACATCTTACGTTTGGAAGAGTTCACATAATGTTTATACATTTTAAATAATTTTCAAAATATTTAGTTGTAAATATATAACAACAGCTCCAATGTAAAAAAGAACAAATAATTATTAAATATAAAATAAGACGATACACATTCTAATTTTCGTAGCATCCTACTGCCACAAAACACCTAAAATCACTATAAAGAAGGACAGTATTTTCAGAGCAAACTCGATCAAAATTTCATAAAAAACAATGGGGCCATTTTTTGAGAAAATATGTCTAAACAAAAATAGAAATTACCTAAAGATAGCTGAAAACACGAATGCAAATTAAACTCATTTTTGATTTTCGCACCGATATCTTAATACGATATCATTTACCGAGACTACAGCATTTAATGGAAGTTACATACTTTATAAAATAAGAACTTACATTTATAGTTTAATAATATTTATTATAATTAAATGTTACAGAACTATTTCGACGAAAAAGGTTGCTTTACTATTGAATATACTTCATTCTTTTTATTTTGCGAGGTTGTGATAGGTCGAATACGATCTCCTGAATAAGCCAGTTTGACGAACTAGGCAATTGTTATTTGCAGCATTAGTGCACTGAATTGGCGAGAACAATGTATGCCGCACTCCCCTCATTTGCCATGTGCTGTGCTACAGCGATGTGCTTTGCCGAAGTACCCCGTCAATGACCGTTGGTAATCGATCTATCAGGGGGATCAATTTACACCGGCTGAACCTAATCAAGCTCTTTGACCGGGGCCCTTGATTGCGACCTGTTGATTCCATAGAGCTGGGCTCACAGAGTAGCCATTCGAATTCTCTTATTTTAATTCAATGTGTAAAGCCTTGCAATGGCTGCAATGGACGTAGCAATTCGGATGCTGAATCTCTGTTTATAATCACACAAAATTGATCATAAAAGAGTTGTCCTTACATTTTAAACAATGCAAAGTTTTTGAATGACTGTTTTACATCATTATTTCATATTCACGTCTTCATTTAAAAAAAATTAACAAAGATATACCTACACCACTCCCATAGTGTAGCATAATTAGAGAGTGGTCAATAAATGATCTGAGTTTATTAGCATCATTTTATCAGTTTAGTTTCAAAGTCTACAAAAAATTTCTCATTATTAATAATTGATCAATCAAATATAGATTGAATTAAATGCAAAAAACTCTCCTACTACTTAATACAAAAAAAGGAAAAAAGGCGCGTAGCTTTACAAGAAAATGGAGTTATGAATCGCACGAACTAATTTTATTTTTAAAGCATAATATTCATAATAGAACCGATCGTATGATTCAATCTACCTCTGCATCTTTTAGAAAAATGTAATAATAAATTCTTCGAATTAATAAAAGTGTAATTTTTGGAGTAGCGCCAATATATACCACAACATATACCACAATAATATTCATGAATATTATGTTTCTATTCACGGAACTAATTTTGAATAATTAAGATGGTATGCTTAAGTTAATACAGCTGGTAAAGCATAAAGTTTGTATTGCGAAGAACTGAAGTAAGCTTGTTCGATTAATTAACTTTTTATACCGATTATAATTTTTACCGATTGTCATTCGTGATAAGGGAATCTACGTATATGTAAGACATAAATTCGAAAGTTGTGTTTGCTCTTAGAAAATTGAGTAATGCACTTAATAAACTCCTAACTAATTTTCGACACAGTTTACCCAGTCGAATACAGCCGCTGTCTACAGGAGCTGTCAACTCTTCTGACCGATAATTTTCCGTGGTATCTCCGATCAACACCAACCAGACGAAATGCCGGAGCAATACTCTCAACAAACGCGGCAAGGAACGCGCGCGATCTGTTATTCCTCGTCCTTGCCCCTTTCAGCCCCCATACACGCTCACATTTACGTACGCAACACTACACTTGTCCGGATATCAGTCAGGAGCTAAGAGCTCATGCGGACTGGGCCAGAAGATTTTGATTTATTTACCCCCCCCCCCAAAAAAAACCAGTAAAAACACTGTGTGGCGTATGGGGGAGAAGATTATTTGCGCACGTTTTCTTGAGTTCATCAATCCCTTACCGTCATTTTAACTATAAATAATTGAAAGGTAAGTACAAGTTTAAAATAAATAAATAAAAATAAATTTTAAAAATCACACGATTAGCAGTATTTGAAAAAAATAGACATTTTTGTTTCCAAGTTATAGAAAACTATTTTGCAGCGGTAAACGAATTGCAAGTATGATTTTTCTGCATTGCTAACAAAATAGTAACTAGCTCTTACCATTATAAGCAAAAGGAGAGTTCAACAAAACGTGCGGATAGTGAAGCTTACATTTACGTCGAGAGGCAAAACAAGGGGCCATCTCAGCATTTGCTCAATGGATCAGGGAAACTGGACAAAAGCCAGTTCAAAACCTAGCTGGCACATATATATGAAGAGGTAAACCCCGCAAGCCGACACTTAGGTTTTCGCCGGATCTTACGTTTCAAGGGAACAGGAACACCGCCCCACTGGCCGTCTATAACACGCACTACACTCACGGGACGCTTGGCCATCGTAGCCGAGGCGCCTCGGCGCTTCGCGGAGCAGCACTCACCTGCGTCAGCAAGCCCCGCCGCCGCGCACAGCAGCAGCGCCGCCGCCGCCGCCGTCGCCACCACCGACTTCATGGCCGCGCTGCCTCTCGCCCTCTCGGTCGCCTGCAACAGCGCAAGCAGCCGGGGATATCAGGACAGCTCCTCTACAGACTCTGGTTGCGATTACTGGTCAGTTTTGATTAACGTGAAAAGAAATTAAGTGCTTGAGAAAGATTGTGCAATATTATTTTACATTTAGTATAATTTAAATGAATCAATACCCATATAAGGTCACAATTAAATAAGAATTGAAGATAAATAAATGTATGTTTTGAACAACTACGTTCTGTTGAGACAAGTGTGTTGATTTGAATCTGAATATCCTAAATATAGCAAGTTCGAAAATTATTAGAAAGTGAATTTACTGAAATTTTCAGGTAAAGAATTTAAATGATCAAGTTGAAGGTCTGGAAGATAAATTTTGAGGTTGTTTATTAACAAATGTACTCAAGATAGGTGAATGAATTGTTTGACATTGACAAATGTACATGATAATTGATATTGATAAATGTATGATATTGACAAATGTACTCAAGATAGACGTTTTAGTCAAATAAACCAAGAGTTTCCGTTTTCAAAGACGACCAAAAGATGTAATACAGTAGTCCTAGACTAGTTAATTTTTTGGTACTAACTTTTGTTATTGATACTAATGCTATTGATTATTTATTTTTGTTTCGCGAATCAGCCATGACGAGGCCACGCGTTACGTACATCCCAATGAGGCTCAGACTTGATAATAGGGGTAGGTGCACGTTACTATTCTGAAGAGGGGAACCAGCATTTCAATGCTGATTTCATTTTTATACCCCTGGGTTGTTAGCCTGGAGGAAAACAATATGAGATTGTAATAAGTCAGTTATATTGAGAAGACACAGAACACTTCAATTTTTTTATGCAAATGAAAAAGTTAAATAAATACCGTTCACCTGCGCTACTAGTTTCCAAGTGAAGTTCTGGCTATTTGTCATTTTCGAGACGATATTGGCCCGGCGCGTGGTGCTGATGTAGAGAGAAATAGCCCTGTGGCGTTGGCGATCGATCGTCTTATTGTAGCCTGTTGCTTACGTCGCGGAATGCATTTGCATAAATTTGTGCCACCAGAACTGATGTTCTTCTTCGCGGGTTTCAAATGCGCATTTATTCTGAATGCGGCTGACGAAAAAAATGTGCTTAAAGAACATCAATCTTGCCGCTTAGCCATTCTGTGAACCTTCACATTACGTTTCAAGACCGTTCATCATGCATCTTAAATGCTTGTATTTTTCTTCATGAAAGTCGAAATGTAAATTTTTAAAAATTTATCTCTGAATTTATTTAGATTCCAAATGGCTCCAGTAAACAGTTCTGAGTATGCCTTGAGAGGAAAATAAACAAAGAACCTAAATCCAGTGTTTTATTTCCGGGTTAGCGAAAAGGAGCGTATCTACCTACTTTTTGAAGTAAGAAAAATTTTAATATATCATAATTTTGGGCCGATTATTTCATTTCACAAAATGGATGGCTTATGGCATTATCACATAACATTATATAAGTAATAAAATATAAAAAACGAGTAGATCGGCATCCGTATTATTCTAGAGAATCCAAGTTAACTTACTAAGTAATGTAAAGTCAGAGCTGCTGTATTTATTTTGCTAGAAATTAAGTACTCTGTAAATAAATTAAGAATAGCGTTGGCTTTGTTGTGAAAACAATGTCGGCGCAAAACAACGTAGGTGAAATAAAGTATTGTTTAAGAAAATCAACAATATCCAGGACACTCTTCGATAAACGCGTAAGTTGTTTATTGTCTTTTTTATATTTACCGCACAGATATATTAAATTCTATTTAAATTCTCATTTGAAGTTTTGAAATGTAATAAATAATTTTAAACACTCGTGAAAACTGATTACAATGAATAATTTATGTATTTGCCCGTACTGTGCCAGCTTCAATATTTGCCATTGCCGAAACTGTGAGCCCATCACCAGCTCATACAGTTTTTTCAAAGGAATTTACATTTGATGAAATGGAGTTAAGGACAATTCCCTTTGTATTACAAAGCTAACATTTCAAAACTACAAAATTGAAGATAGAGATTTTTGCCATAAACAATGCCTGTTGTAAAAATCAGCTGTTTACAAGGTCACTTACAATTTTTTGAAGAAACGAATAGTTTTCACGTAATCTGTACAGGAAATAAATGCAATTTATTAAAAAAAATATGAAAAACCCTTTAAAATAGTTTCTACGGGTGGAAGAAGGGACGCTTAAAGAAATGGCGCGGGCAATTTTCTTTGAATTCTTTGAATTTTTGAAAATGGCAAATTTGTAAATAGTGCAAGAAAGTGTGCTGTTGTAGAACCACTAGCTTTCATGTACTTTCCCTGCTTTAATAAAAAGCATGTTTTTTTTGTATTGAGTCTATATATTTCATTACATTGTACAACAGATAAGTTAATTTTTGACATGCTCGTCGATATACTTCACAACTAGTGGTGTTACAGAATCGCACAGACTCTCTCGTACTAATTGCTTTTCTTATTTCTTTGATCTGCGTTAGGTTTTAAGTACTGTCCCTGTCGCTTAAAAATATTTTTAAACGACAAAAGAACTATAGTAAATACATTCTATGCATTCTCTATATCCTTTCTCCTTTTTCCGAAATACAAATCATGATAATCATTAACACTTAATTCATTTATATGTTAAAAGATTTTCAACCATTTGCCTAATTTAATTTCAAATTATAATATATCCATTGGTGTGTATTTATAAATCCAAAGAAGCTCCCATTCTTGCATAGTTCATATAATAGTATATACTGTACGGGAAAGTGGAACATCAATTCTTGTCGAATATTAAAATCCAATTTTTAGGTTCCCGATCACCAAACATAAACGAATTTTCATGTTACCATATAATCACGAAAGATAATGTAATTTTTCAACAAGACAGCATCTTGAATGAAATCTAATTTTTTCATCATGTACTTAAGGATTGGTGAAAGTTGAAACGAGACTAAAAGAAACTTTACTAGTTCATCAAAAGCACATTGAAATGGTGACTTTTCTTCATTAAATACTATTCACTATTTATGAAAAAAATATTTCTTTTTCCACACTTGGAGCCCTTGTGTGACTTTGTCAACCCTCTTGAAATAATTTAAAAAATCAGGAGTGTTCTGGGATCCACGGGCAGCCAGTCATAATCTGTAGCCAGACCCCTAACCACTTTAATCTTTGCCATTGATTGACCAAAAATCCGAAACGTGTCGCACACTGTCAACAGGGTTTCCAACTCCAACTGAAACTCGCGCTGCTGTAGCCTCTCCGGGCGGCGGCCGCGGCCCACGGAGCGTGGAGCACTCGCAGAGAACACGCTCGCCCGGCGGTTGAGCGCGCGGGCGGGGCGGGCAGGCGCGGGCGGGGGCGGGAGAGCGAACGGGGCGCCCTTTGCCACGTCGGCGCGCCACTGCATTATTTTCAGATTACGTTTTAAAAAGGAACGTCCGCGCCGGGTTAAAATAGCGAGAAACGCGGACAAAAAGCCCCGGCCCGCTCCCGCCCTATAGGGTTAATGCTGGCCTCGATGCAAACGCCGCCCTCGCCGCGGCAGTGCCCGTTCACAAATTCCCCTGTCGATATTAGCCCAGTGGGGTCTTTGTCATCGCGCGGCGCGCGGGCACGTGGGAGGGGTTGGGCGGCGCGCGGCGAGCGGCGGGGATGACAGAGAGGGCGTGGTGGGGTGGCAGTGGGGCGGGTTGGGCAATGGCGGAAGCGGTGGTGGCGACAGAGGCAGTGGCAGCGGGCAGCGGCAGTGTTGGAGCGGGCGGTGATGGCGGAGGCGGAGGTGGCGGCGACAACAGCAGCGAGCGCGCGGTGGCGCGCCGTGGTTGCCTGGGGTGGTGGCGGCTATTGTGGCTTTGGAAGGGGGGAGTATTGTTAAATATGAAGGGAACTGGGAAGAGTGAGGAACAGAGAGAGAGAGAGAGAGAGAGTCTTGGGGAGATGGGAACTGTGATAGAGGCAGTCTGCAGAGATTGGATGATTGCACTTCAGAAGGTGGTGGCGGAGGAGTGTTGATACAGTGATAGCGTGCGAGGGTGTCTTTATGCAGAGAGCGTGTGGGAGTGTTTGAGCGCTGCCATAATGGATATTGTGGCGGGTAACGGAGTGGGTTGAAGCTGGAAATGAAAAAATTCCCGGGTAGGGAATATTGTGGTGAGTTGTGTCAGAGAAGCAATATTCGACTACACGAAGAGTCGTGAAGTTGAAGGGAGACGGTGTTCTGAATCAGGGTGAAGGAAATGGTTACTCTTACTTATACAATATATTCTTATTAAAATATCACGCTGTTCTTAATTAGTAATAATGTGATTAAGTGTTGCATAAAGGTTGGCACGTGAAACAGCATTTTCTATGCAAACTAACAAAACTCGTATATCACCTTTAATCGACCACAAGTAGTCAATTAGAGCTTCTGAACGTAATTACTTATAATTCTTTATTTGAAGTATGTAAAATTCTGAATGAATTCACTACCTCCAAAATTACATAATTTCAACAATTTCTACCATTATTGTTTAAAAAATACTCAACGCATCAATTTCATGCAAGAATTGGAAACAAACTGTGCGAGAATTATTGCATGAAAATATACTGCACGTGAGGAGGGAACAATGTCGAAGAAAAGTAGTTTCTTTGTTGTCGTTTGGATTTGGAAGTTTTCCCTGTCTTCGCTGATTTTATTCAGCAATTCTGTTGTATTCCAATAATATGGTTAGTTCTTTTATTTCTAGTTAAGAGAAAATTAACAAGTTATTCTTGGTATTTGAAACTATTATTTCCAACTTTGTTTGTCATTATCGAAAAAGAACAAGGAAATTCTTATATAACGTTTAATGTCAGTGAACAACCTACCCAAATGCTAAAACTTTTGTAACTAGGATGTTTTTCTTTGCGCATGGTCTAACGTGACAGACATTCGACAAACAAGACGGTATACAATTTCGACGCCTTGTGTCTTTCGCTAGGAATGGCAGTGAATGTCTCATTCATGCGGTAGCTGTGTCGGCGTAGACGTGGGCGCCAGGGTGGATGGGCGGGTGTGGCGTCGGCGGCTGCGGCAGGGGAGGTGGAGTCGGGCGGTGCCTGGCTCGAGAGGGGCCCGTGACCCAGATGCCTCCGCCCTCGCAGGGAGAAGGGGTCGCGAGGGGGAGGGAGGGCGGGGGCTGTCGCGCTGTGGCTTCGTCCCCGCCCGCGCGCCTTTAATATAGCGGCTGCGCCCGCCCACGCGGCGCCCGACACTTCCAGAGGAGACCTGCGAGTGCAGCCGGAGCCCGCTCCACCACGCAAGCTGCCTGGTCCTCGTTCGCGTTGCACCGAAGCCTTATCATGCAATGCTACGGAATTACTTTGCAAGATTTACGAGTAATGTTTATGTAAAAAGGGAACAAAATGTAAATCAAATTCATTTGCATGAAAACAAATACGAAATTTGGCTCTTCGCTGATCAGAAAGAAATAATGCTGAATGACTACTTTTCTAATGTAATGAAGAACCAAATCATCTCATGTTTCAAGCTCAAGCAATACCTTGAGAATTCAAGAGGATAGAAAGACAAGCTGTTACAATGTGCACTTGTCTAGAAACCTAGCAACTGAGAGTATTGGCTTTATACAAGTTTCTATGTATTTGTTGAACAATGTTACTTAACTTAAATAAACATAATTTTTATGGAATTTTTGATACTAATTAAATTTTCATTTTACAAACTAAACGTAACGGGTAAATTCATTTCTTTACGTATTTAAAATGTATCTTCATGGAACAATGAGCTGAGAAGTTATACACGAGTTTTGGCATTCTAATTCTACAATCACTAATAAGAAAAATTTACACTTGTTCTAAACTATTGAATTTCAATTTTAAGAGCATCCAAGAATTAAACCCATTAGGATCAGTTCTTAAAATGAGAACGTTTATAGTACCTACTGCACGTAATTTTCTTGAAACATACTTATCAGCAAGCATTTGCAAAATAATTCTAAATTAGGAACGTATGGGATTACAATGCTGAAAAGTTAAGAAACGATCGAGTCTCATTTTATTATATCCCATTATTCATGCGCATAAAAAAATACATATTTTCTTTAGGTAAAGTACTTGATATTTAGTCATGCAGCTTTCCTTCTTAAATATTTTTTATAACAAAAATATCAGTTTGCTTACCACTCTTAAATTTTAAATATTAATATTGTGCATAAGGGATTTTAAATTTCTTTCTTAGAATAAGATCTCAAATATTTCAATGAGACGTCTGATTGTAAGAAGTTGAAGTGACTGTGTGAGAAACAAAGTTAACGTTTTGAGTGGTGGAGGAACTTTCCAGTATTCCCTTTAGGAATTGCCTCAAACGATCCGAATTCTAGAAAATTTACTTCTCTTCCATTCATAATGACAGTAAAGTAAAAGTAATGTCCTGAACTCACAAAGTGAAAGTGATTAGCTTTATCACGATGGTTTTTATAAGAGTACAAATAAAGGAGTTAAGAGAAAAGTTCTGTTATACTATGGATCTAGGAAGTTTCTTCCTTCCGTCAGCATAACGTTCGAAGTAATTAACGGATTTTGACAAAGGACAAAATATTTATTTTCAGTTTGAAACTTATGAAGGCTATTAACGTCACATACAGGATATTAGTGTCTTTAGGCCAATATAGATCAAATTATGGACCCAGATGAATTTTGAAAGCAGAATCAATGGCCAAGATTTGTAACAAAGTCCATTATTTGTGAAATCATTCGTATGTCGCGCAATCCTATTTGTAATATCACCTTCTTATAATTCTTATAAGAATTGTACCGTTTTCGTTTTCATCCTTCTTAACGTACCACAGTCGATGAAAGTGGCTGTTCATTTCTTTGCTTAAGTCGAGTTCACTCTGTTAGAAAAAACAACATAATTCAGGATGGAGTGCAGTGAGTCGGTAAAGTGTTGATAGCTCGGCTCAAATGTTTGCCACTCAAATATTTCCAACTGATATTGACTATATGTATAAGTATAGTATCGCCTTTATAGATGCACAAAGTAGGTGAGCTGCACTTTTTTCGAAGTTCCTCTATTTGCTCTGCCTTTTATTCCATCACTGATACATTATTAAAATCTTAATACTGTCATCATTACCATGTATCTATTGAAAGTGATTAATTTCAGACATTTTCGAAGAGGCTAGTAATAACAGATTGTAATGAAAAGTACTAATTAAAAAAAGATTCATTTCAGGCATGTTCGGAAAGGCTAGTAATTAAAGATTATAATGAACAGTACTAATATCGCCTGTAGATCCTTAAACAAAGGATGAGTTTCAGAAAAAGGGAGTTCTATATAACATATTAAAATACATATGCTACAAAGAAACATAGCTTTCTATACGGATTTCCTACTTCCTAGCTGATTTTATTAATAATAATAACCCTTTAAAGGAGTTACATTTGGTTTCATAATTAATTGAGGTGTCCGGAAATAACTTGTTCCATCCCTATGTTCGATCGAAAAATCATACGTTTTATGACTGAGTTCTGGCGTACATTGAAAAAATCTATTTTACTGGTTTTATGCATGGAATCTAATAGTTATCTTCTTTGTTTATTGATTAAAAAGTGTTACTTTGCCGCACGCGAATAGCAAAAACATCATGGCAAAATAAAATAATTGAGTACTGCAAAATAAACAAAACACTGAGGCGTCATGACTCAACATCCCCGACGCCTCGCTTATCGAAAATGACCTCAAGATGAAATGAATCGGAGAAAACGTTCGATGCCCATGAGCTTCAAATTTTGAAGAGCAAGCAGAAAGGTTCTAAGATCTGGACATCGATAATTTTTTCTTAACATTAAGATTTGAAGGACACTTTACAGACGTTATCGACCTCACGGACTACGAACTTTTAGGCATAGAAAGTTTAATTTATATTTTAAGAATAGTTTCCCCACCGTTAACGAAAAATATGACGTCGAACCTTTCAGTTTGCACCGATTCAAATGCTTGTAGAGTTTTCATGAATTCGCGCAGAAAAATAATGCTCGCAATCCATACGAAAATGTCTTTGGCATACTCATTTCAAAATGTCGACTCATCCGTTAACGTCGCCTTATCGTCGCTTTATCCGTTAACAATTCATTTGTACGCCAAGTATTATTTCTGTGATAATTACTAAACAACTATTCTCAGCAGGGAAAACCAAAAGGGAGAAAGGAATCCAAAATAACGGTGTATCTTCAGCGGCAAAAAATGCATTTTCGATCCCCCACCACAGCGTCTAATTGTAAGTGTATCAGCGAGTACAAAGTGTGCAGGGCCCGTCTTGAGAAGGAAAGGGATTCCTGGGAGGAGGCGGGAGCGAACAGGTGCCGCGCGAGCGGTATCCCTGAACACGTTTATAACTCCGAAGCGCTTCCACAAGAAGCACCGCTTCCCACAGCGCGGTCTCGCCCAGACCGCGCGCACGCGAAGGAAACGTCGGCGCGGTTGAGCAGGGCTCGTCGCCATAACATTCACCTTGAAATACATCGTCTCAGAGGGAGGAAAGTGCTAAGTTATTCTGTTATTTTCTATTTTTAAAAAGATAGGTTACTGTAAGTAATTCTTAATATAAATACGTTGTTACGACGATAATGATGGTTGAACAAATGAACAAAGAACATAAAAATGCTCATGATACAAACTCTCATTGCGCTATTTTTTAATCATCTAAAAATAATTTAAAATTGTTTTTATTAAATTTGTATTAAAAATATTCATAAAAGTGTAAAGTAACAGTTGTTTTATGAATTGAAATATATCTATTCATTGACATTACTTTTCACTAGTTCTTTTACATGCGTTTGTATTTACTTCAGCATATCAATGGAACTTTTAATGGCGCTAAGTGGTTCTTTTCTTAAATTTGTGACATTCTAAATGTTAGGTTTTGAATTTAATTTCAGAATACACAGAATCCGTATTCTTGCTTGAACTCGTGATAGAAATAAAATGTGATGGAATAATAACTTGTTTCTTTTGAACAAGTTAAAATTAGATATTATGTTTGTTCCATTGCAAACCTCAAAAGCTGAAACTTGGAATTTTCCAAAAAAATATATATGGAAACATTTTCTCTGAATCTCGATATTAATGGTTCTGTCAGAAGCTCTCACTCTGACGAGGACTGGGATACTGTCGAATAGAGTTTGGATTGATTGAAATCCCTGACTCAGTTTTTAGCGAGAAGCCATTGTCGTGAAGGTGAAGCCTTAGAAGAAGACCCATGCTTCTCACCGTGCTGTTACGAAAGGACATGCGAACAGCTACCAGAAAATAACTATCTGTTGCGATTCATTGCAATTTAGTGATCATGAGAAGATATAGAGTATTGGAATAAAAAAATGTTATAATGTTCAGTTCAGTTTACTTTCGTTGAGATCATTTTTCTGTTTAACTTTCAGACATTTCTACCTCAAAAATACTACATATGAACGTAGTTAATAATTGAAAAGCTTTCCTGCGTTCTTTTGGAAAATAAAAGTCTGTAACTTTTACTACAAGCAAATAGGAATAGAAAATTATGGCGGTGACGATCAAAATAAGATATTTAAGAGTTTTTGTACAGTTTTTATCTAAGATGTCACGTGTATGGTATGCTGCTGTAACTGGAAGTGCCCATTTCAAATATGTTAATTATAGTTTTTCTCATTCAATTCTCTTTTCAATTCATTATCACCTATTGATTTCCAATTCCAGGTAAATAATTTGGCCGAATTACTCTTGTCGATTGCTTCAATGGTTAATACCAATTCTTTCCAAGCGGATATCAGAGCAGTTCCTTTAACAATGAGCTACGAGATGCGCACGATCTTTCCTTCCGCATCCTGCCCCACTTTTATCCTTCGGGCCGTGTAATAGGATGGCCCTTCATTCCCATTCAGTCCATCCTTCGTAATATCGAAAGGCTCCTCTACGATGGCGTATTGACCTGAATTTTGCTTCTGCAGCATCGTTGACTGGGAGGTACTAAGATTTGCTAACCACAAATTTAGGGAGACCACTAAGGAGCTTAGACCTTGTGCCGGCTAGTCCGGTCCCTTGTTGAGGGGAGATACATGTACAAAAAACACTTTCTGCCCTGGGAGGAACACCTCGACACATACCACATGCAGTACACTTATGACACAAATGATCTACAACGCGGCCGAAATCAATCAGTACTCTCACTCGACCGACTCTAGCAGTACTGCTAGTGAGCGGTCATGAGTTCGAAGCTCGAACTTGGCAGAAGCGCAATCAAGGAGAAAGAAAACAAGGAAGTCTCATGCAATACGTCGACGGACGGAGGAGCCACCACGAGGAAACGCTGCGAATTCCCGAGGCTGCGCCCGATCTGGAGGGCGCCCGTAACTCAGCTCCCCAGACGCCAATGACGCAGCTCGTCATGTCCCGCTACGGGGCGGTGACCTAGGCGACGAACACTGCCACTGACCCACTCAACTCGCCTCCCACCGACGCCCTGTCTGCGGGCCGCTCTTATTGCGGCTATAAAGCCAGTCGACCGGTCAGCCGCCCCCCCTCCCCGCTCGACCAACCCACTCCACCCATTGCCGTTACTAGGCCGCCGCCGCCGCTGCCGGGGCGATTGTTTACTCGTTGGCGAATACGCACGTGCGCGGAAGTGCTCGGCCGGCCCAACCGGTCGTGGGTCCCGAGTGCTGCTCGAAAAATCCATATTGTAGCTTTAAAAATCGCGATAGGGTCGTTATTTAAGGGGCGTCGATTGCCAACGAGGTTTATGGTTGAATGATGAGCTGCCAATGGATATCACGTGGATATCGTGACTGAAATTCTCTTCATAAAATTCAGATTGCCCCGGTTTTTCTTACCACGGAGGATCTTCGCAGTCATTTAAACGAACCTGTGACCATAACCCGAAACGAAATTGTGACCATAAATATCTACTTAATTCTTTTGCCTTTGGTTGTTTTATGTTGCATTGATTCCTTTGAATTTGTATAAAGATATATTTTTAAAACAATATTTCAACCAATGAGCAACAAACAATACTATGTGATCCATGCCAAGATCTTCTTCTGGGGACGTCTACAAATTCAGTCTACATTCAACACGAAATGTAGTGAAATAATAAAAACTGATGCACCTACGAAATATCTGCATAACAGCGATAATTCGACATTATTTTATTAATACGTTGAAATAGTGAGTATTATATCCCTACATAAAGGGTAATTATTATGAACCTTGTTTTGTAAAGTTAAAATTAGTGTGCACATGAGTGTTTTTCGAGATGCAAATAAAATCTATTAATCATGTAATAACAAAGAATTTGAGAAATGGCTACTCTTCAATTTGTGGATTATAAATGTTTTCCTGATACTTACAATTTCATATTTTTCCATCATCTGATTCATTCAATTCTGAAATTCATATTCAATTTGTGAGGAATGCACCTCTATACTTTTACTGAGAAAGTCGATGCATGGGCTTTTGCTCGTATTCTGCGTGAACCATGAGTTTTTGAATTTGTTCTTTTCATCCAGTAATATTACCCCTAAATCAAAGTACTGTAAAAAGATCAATGACTGGCCTCGTTTGAAGTTCTTTTACGACACCTGATTCACTGGAATAACGGGGTCGTCTCGGCTACTATTCCATTCATACGATTTTTTGTTGTCCTCTTTCTTTGTTTTGATGTTTCTTTATATCGTCTTCAAAGACTATTGAGCTGCATTACACTGTATGTTCATTGATGTGGTATTATCGGTGGAAACGGACTATTATCATGATTATAGAGCAAGGCAATGATCTACGATTTGAGGATCTAGGATGGCAAACAGAAACAAAATTAAATAACGTATTATTAACATATAGCATTGTTTATTGTTTCGTTGATAGTTTTCATTCTTAGATTTGAGTAGAAATTCAAGGCCTACATTGAATTTTAAGTAATTAATTACACATAACATGTATATTATTATTATTCATTAAGCATGGAGTACATAATATTGGTTTATAATACTCTTATTCTCGATTATACTTCTGACTAAAATGTTTTTTTCTGATCTTCTATCGAACCTTGTTTCAGAAAACTAACTTGTTTCTTTGTATAGCATTAAGTAACTATATCACACGTTCAACTAATAGAATATATTTTGCTGATACATTTTTTTTTATTTCTACAAATGCAGCGATTGGAAATTCCCAATGTTTATTCAGAAAGTTCCTTAGTCACATGACTAAACTATCTATGCCCTCCTTCGATATCGTAATGTAATCCGTGAAATAGATAAAACAATATTATAAGCAATGACTTAATGAATCCTTCATTTCTAACATGTCAATTATAAATGCAGCTTCCAGAGGCAAAACACTGACTCCATTTACATTTACAGGGAAGGATCTTTCCCTCGCCGCCTCACCATCTCATCACCTCGAGCTCATGGGCATACGATCTTCAGATATTACCTGAACCAAAGGATACAAGAGGAAGTTATTTATTATTATCTAGTCCGTTAGGACTAGAGGTATCTAAATTGATTGATTACTTATTTGCCAGGCGAATCAACTATTTCATCGGTCCTTTAAGCCTCGTGCATATTTTATTCCGGGAAATGGCAATGATCTTACCCTACTGGATGATTAGATCCGGAGGCGGTGTCTTCCTTCACGTCATTACGACTAGACGACCACCATATCATGTATCTTTCACCGGCAAGGCACCGCCCCAGTCGGGAGAAGCTCTTAGCTCCCGACCGGTCTCCCGAAATGAGAGGTAGTGTAAAGCACGAGTGTCTACGGGATGAGGATATGTCAAGGAAGGTAAGATCGCGCGCGGTCCGTGGCCCAATTCTTAGGGTACTGCTCCGACATTCGCCTTGTAATGATCGGAGAAACCACGAAAAACTACCAATCAGAGTATCCAGCCACTAAACTTCTCCTGCAGACAGTGGCTGAATTGGACCTAGGTTTGTAGCTAGTGTCGAAAACCCTGTTATCATTAAAAGTGGAGCCTATGGTTCGCGTCCTAGATCCTCTCGACCAGAGTCTCTGTAGTGACATCGTTGATGCCCTGAGCCGGAAGGGGATCTTGAAGTGTCCCAAATCACTCTCCCCCAAAAAAGTCATGGCGCTCGTTGTCCGCCTGCCCTCTCGTGCTGCGTGATGCGGCGCGGCGCGGAGCGCGTGCGCGCGTGCGAAGGACGAGCGGTGTACGAGGGGTGTTCCGAAAGAGCTCCCGCTTGTTTCTCTCGCCGCCCCGTTGCGCACGACGCCATAAAACGCGCGTTCCCGCGCCGCTCGCGCCTGTCTACCAAAGGAAACAGCTCTGGGACTTGGGCCGGCTGAGTTGGCCCAGCGTAACGAGTGCCTCTGTAGTACTCTGTAGACTCTGACCGAGACGTCCTAGGTGTCAAGCCTGGACGCGAGCGGATGCATTGACACCAACAAATTAGACCATTTTCTGGAGAATTCTAGAAGCCCTTGGCTCTTGTCCGCAGTTTTCTGTGGTATCTCTGATCACCAAGCGGATGCCGGAGAAGAGATGCATCAAACAGGACACGGTTCGCGTGCAATTTTTCCTTCCTCTTCCTTGTCCTATCATATACCCTTATTATACACCCACACACACACATCTACAAGTACTGCACTACCACACATTGTCCAGTGGGCCGCTTAGAGCATGTACTACGTTAACTTTCTGACTGGCGTGGACCTCGGAATTCAACGTGTAGGTAGGTGTCGGATCTCACTTGTCAGCAACGGGAGCAATCCGCCATCTCCGGAATTTTACATGCATAAGATTTACAGGTTTTGTTGATTGATTAAAGAGAGTGGGGATTGATTAGATTCCGAGAGCGTCAACTGCCATGGTCATTAGTTCAATAGGTGTAGTGCATGTGCTTGTCGCAGGAGGTGGGGGTGATCTTCCCCCACTGGATGGCAAGGTCCTGCACCAACCTACTCGTTGACTTGCGGGGTTTTCCTCAACCAGGTATCTCCCACCAGCGGGGCTCTGCCCCAGTCGGCACAAAATGTATTCTCCCGAATTCAAGCTCTAAGTGCTATCAATACGTAGTAATTGTTTCGAATTAATTAAGTAAAATTACAACAAAAGCAACTGGCTACATGGAAAGGGATATGCTTCCTGATATCCACTACTGAGCCGCTCACTGCCTCCGGTACAAGTCTCGCTTAGTACTTATGAGCGAACGAAGCTATGAACCGAAGAGCCCAAGACTGAAGTCAAAAGCCACAACGAAGTCAAGAGTCCAACTGGAGGCTTCTCGGGTTGTTAGGAGCCCCCACTCCTTCTCCTCTCTGTAGTTGCCAGTCTTAACTTTGTATCACCGGGAATCTAGGCAGGAGATTCCAATTCCTCGCCAAGACCTCTGAGTGTAAGACCTCCGCACAAGTCTGTGACCCCGGTCCTCCCGCGGGGGGTGGGGGGTGGGGCGGGGGGCGTGGCCCAGCGCTGAGCGCTTGGCGCGCCGCTCTACCCCTCGCGTTCTCGAGGCCCGGCGATGGGCGTGCCCTCGAGGGGGAGGACGCGACTGCACCGCATTCCAGATGGAAGATGGGCCAGTTGCATCACGAGGAGAAAGTGAGCGGAAGAAATCGTGGCGGGCGGAACCCCTGGTGCGGGGCTCCCCAAAACACGTGGGTCGCCTGCGGGGAATCACTAGTCGCCATCGCGCGGTCGACCAAACGCCCCACAAAGATATTGAGTGAGCCCGAAATGAACAGCATACTGATTAAACGCACCGAAGCCGCTGGAGAAACGATCATCGGCTATCACTATATTTTGAAGTGGTCAGTCTCGCATCAACGACTTTCCATCGCGTCATGAATTTATTTGGTTTTTAACATCTATATAAGTTAAAATTAATTAGGAGTGTCATTGCATTGATTTCCCTTTGCATGTGAGATGTGTAAGAAGACTTAATGGATATGAGAGATATATATTTTGAAAGGTGTTAAATTGTTTGAAGAAGCAACTGGATTTTGAAAAACTTATAATCATTGCCTTGGCTAATTTAAATTAAGAACATAAAGTATCATTTTGCAACTTAATCTGAGGAAACTTGACAGTTGTGTAACGATTTAAAGCGAGTATAATCAATGTAGAAGTATGGTTATTTTAATAGAGGTGAACGTGCGAGTCATAGCATATCAATGAATAGAACGATGAAATAGATCGATAAAATCAAGTTACAGAATACGGAATAACAGAGTAGAAGCGGAATATTTTTGAGTTAAAGTGAACAAATAACTCTTATGAATATTGTTGACGAAGGAATAAATAGATATCAATGTACGCACACAAAAACCACGTAGTTGCAACTACAATGTGTGTAAGTATTGTAAAAATATTCATCACTGATTTATTTTTACAAGGTCAAACTAGTTGTATATTTCTTAATTCCTATCTCGAAATTATGTAAATAATTTATATGAGAAAAATACATTGTGAAATGGAATTTTCATGACAGTAATTTCTAATGCCTATCATGCTAAATGAAAAAGACCAATATAACAAATATAGCGGCCGAGTAAATATTTGTAAATATTTTAATCTTCGAATAAAACCATGTTCAACATTTTAAGAATTCAATTTGCGATCTTATATTATTTTTAGGACCGTTATTCTTGCAAATTTTGAAGTAAAAGTAGTCGCAGAATGCCATAGTTTTTCGTACTTAAGCCACATTGCCAGGTCAGTGAAAGAATCTGAACTCTTTTCTGGCAATTGTGTTACAACAATGGAAGCGATCACAAATCTTCTAATACTGTGCAAAAATCGGTTTACAACGAAATTAACATTCCGTTTACATATTCTCTTATCTTGACTTGTAGTTCATTTATGCGCATAATACATAGTCGTGTTTTCAGAGAATTGGAGCGACGGAAGGCTGTTCTGAGTAGGGACTTCGATGAGCTCTCCTGGGTGATGCATATTAATGACATCAAACTCATGAATAGCGCTACTTTGTTTAAAATTATACGTAAAAAATGGGGTCGCCTTTCTTGACTAACGTCGTTTGATAATGAAGAATGAATACATTGATTATTTTTATCACAAAATAATAGTTATTGGTAAGCAGACAGTTTGAGATGAAATGTATTCCGGGAATGAATTGTTTGTTTCTCAATACTATCATCTTCGCATATCATCTTTCCATATTAATAAGCCATATTATCACATTCTAATTACTTAAGTTAAGTAATAATTCACGATATTTTGAAATTAGTTCTTTCCGGTAACCTTTATTTTCATTTTTTATTAGATTACATTATTTTGATATTTGAGACGTAGATTTTCCAATGCTTATAATGCTAAAAAAATCTCCTGTCAATATTGTGTATAAACCTCATAATGAAAAAGAACATCTTTTAGATCTAGCCAAAATTTTTAGCTCCTATTTGTAAATAAAAGCAATGTTCAATACAATTTTTTTACCATTTTTCGGAATTTTACGTCTCTGCGATGTGAAGAAGAAAGCTTGTGCTATTCACAAGTTTTCTTTGTGCATATGTTCGTTAGTTCTGGAGAATATGTTTTCAACACAATAATTTAGTTTTTCAACATAATAATACACCTTTTCTTGTTGTTACGTCGAACATCTTGTTTCCCTGAGAGACGCAGACTAGTGGCAAATGCTTCTACTAACAGAATACGTAATTGAATATTGTTTTTGAAACAAAACTTTAATTATCCACTGTTGTTTTGTGTGGAACTTCACAGCATCAAGCAACAAAGGATGTACCCAGAAACCTTAATGACGTGATATTCTGCATAGAAATCTCACCTGATAAACGGGATAAAGTAAGTACTGTGTCAACAAAAAATTCTAGACTCCGTGAAACAGTATCAGTCATGGTACGGTGTGGCACGCCGGCGTCGTTTGCAGAGTGCGCGCTATCTCTGTGTGCCGCCTGAGAGCGCGCAGAGCGACGTGGGGGTGTGGCCGGGGGCGGGGAGCGGCTTGCAGAAGCGTGGGGGCCGGGAAGTTCGGGATGCGGACAAGGCGTGGAGAGCAGGGCGCGGAGATGAGAACGGAGCGGAACGGAGTGGAGCGGGGCGGAGAGGAGCGGGGCGCAGTGGAGCGGGGCGGAGTGGAGCGGGGCGGAGTGGAGCGGGGTCGAGTGGAACGGGGCGGAGTGGATAGGGGAGAAGTGGAGTGGAGAGGAGCGGGGCAGAGCGGAGCGGGGACGAAAAGGAGCGGTGAGCGGAGCGGGCAGGATTGTAGCGTGGTGGGGTGGAGGTGCGCGGATTGAAGCGACGTGGGCATGGGAGGGGAGCGGAGGCGGAGAGGAGCGGGTCAGGGATAGGGTGGGAGTGGGGCAGAGTGTTGGACGCCAAGCCCAGGTCGTGAGGTGCGAATGCGGTGCGCGGGGAGCGTACGGCGTAGGGCGCCGGCTGAGGAGCACGGGGCGTGGAGCGTGGAGCGTGGGTGGACGTGCGCTGCACTGCGAGGCGCGCGGAGCGAACCAGGGCAGAGAGGGTCGCCGGCGCGTGTTTTCGGGGTTGGCGAAAGTGTGCTCTGCGCGCGCGGGAGGTCGTCGCCTGCGCGCCACAGGTGGGCGGCGGCGTGGAGATAGCTATGCTTCCAGCGTCGTTGGGTCGAGGTTGACTGTGGTGGCTGGGGTTCCAGTTTATTATTACAATTTTGCTGGAAGATTGAGGGAACAACATATTGACCTCGATTCTGGAGTGACAGAGTCGCCTAGTAGCGTAAAATTGTAGAAAGGGAAAGATTAGGCGCTGTAAAGGCGGCGGCGTTGAAGGCAGAAAACGGGAGAAGATGGAAGGGTGGAGCGAGGTAATGAAGGTGCTTGTCGAAGTCACCGAGGGAGACGAAAGGAGAGATAGTGACACGGGCAGGAAAGAGAAGAAGATATGACGTGAGAGCGCGAGGAATACGAGTCGAGGTGCCGTTGCCCCAAGGTAGGATCCATAAAATATTTCGGGGGGCAGGGGAATTTAAATTCGAGAACCAATCTCTACTCCCGCCTAAAACATTTATTTTGAAATATACAAAGAAAATATTTTCTTATAATAAAAATATCTTCTTTCAAACTTACCGTAGCCTTTCGTAATGATGCAATAATTAAATTTACAACTGGTGAATCCTAATGTGTAATATATCTGTGGGGCGCCATGGGTCCGCCAATGCCTTGTCGAAGGAGCACCGCCAGTGGCAGCGGCAAAGGTTCCGGCAGCGAGTGCGGCGGCGGGGCCGGGGAGGCGGCAGCCGGTGCTTAAGCGCGGAGTGCGCGGGGGGGGGGGGGAGGGCGGCGTCTCGCGTGTCGCAGGCTCCGGTTTCCCCGGCCTGAGCGCGCGCCCTGGGCCACGGCGGTGCCGCTTCTCCCAGGCTGCGAGCTCTCGGAGTTGGCGAGCGCCCGGCGGAAGCGGGTCCCGTTCCAGGACGACAGTTAATCGGCCGCGGCGCTACGTTTAGTTTCACGGCACACTGCAGCGCGCTCGGGAAGTCTAAATAGGGAATAATTGCCCGTCCTGGCAAAATTTGTCGTGCTTCAATGTTGTAGGAGCGGCATACTTTACAGAACTTAGCAATTACCGTCGGCAGAACGTAGCAATTACACGAAATGACGTTTCGTGTCACACAAAGAGTAATATGGAATCCGCGTCACAGAATATTTTTTTATAAAATAACATGTACGAATTGAACATTTAAAAATAATCAAGTATGTGAAAAATGTCCTGATTCGTATTGATTAAATGGTTATTGGTAAGTGTTGTGTGCACAGCCATTGCACAACATAATGTTTCCTCCCAAATTGATCGCTTGTGTCCGTTTTTGAATGATTGATTCATTTAAAGAAGACGTTATGTGCACTTAATCTAAATAACTCCAGTAAAATGAAACGTTCCTTAATGAGGCGAGTACGAGTTTACATTCCTACTCTTCAGAAACGCCATTTTGTCTTTAATCATTTGCTGTACAGATTCTACCCATGAACGACGAAATAACAAGAGCAATGACTTCTTTCGTAGCAAGTAGATACGAACGGCCGGTTTCACAGGCGCTTTGGGAGCGGGTGTTGACACCAACAGTTAGCAGCAAGAGTAAAGGCAACGCCGAACGGCTGAATCGTACAACTGATTGGGAGGCCTCCGCCAGGAGCAGCAAATTTACTTGACACATCGATTAGTTTGTGGCACCTGACGCAAGAATATCTTAAGCCGAATGCTCCGATGAGTGGTTTCCTGATCACTTCCAGGCGATTCCCGGAGTATCATCTTATCTAACGAGCTATCTTTTCCTTCCCATTCCTTTCCCATCGCCATTATCTCATTCCCTCCCCCATTCCTGGCGCAGAGAAAGAGAGAGGGGGAGAGGGAAGAGAGGAAAGGAGAGGGAGAGGGAGGAAAGAGAGGGAGAGAGAGGAAAGAGAGGGAGAGAGAGGAAAGAGAGGGAGAGAGGGGGAAGAGAGGAAAGAGAGAGGGGGGTGAGATGGAGTACGTCCTAACTTCCATACGCCGGTGAGAGGGCTCGCAGCCGTGCGGGAGCAACGCTTGCAGCGGGTGCGGGCGAGGGTGTGGCCGGAAGCAGCGGCGAACGGGAGCGCATCGCCGCTTCCGCCCATTGGTTAAGCGGCCGCCCCGCCCCCGCCGCGCCTCTCGGCGGTGCGCCCGTGGGAGGCAAGGAAATTTTCCGATCGACCCTCTGCAGTCAAATATTCATTTCACTTCAATAGTAATTTTCTTGTTTTCACGAGTGGGGCTACAACAGTACATATTTTCTCACATTATTTCTAAATTTGCAATTTTTGAAAATTTAGAGGATTCAGCGAAAATGAGAACCACCTCATATTTTAAGAGTTCATTCCTCTATCAGTGGAAAAAAATTGAAGAAAAAAATTGCAGCGGGTTTTGGGGAAACGCGTTTTTATAAATTGCATTAATTTCAAACACACATTATATGAAAATTACTCTACTTAAGAAAATGTAAGGATCTTTTTTAATGAACTCGGTTTTTACAATAAATTTTGTCTAAGCAAAAATATTTATGTTCGATTTTGTAGTTTTGAAATGTTAACGTATTGCAATTTTCGAAAATATAGAGTTCGCCAAAAATGGGATCAGCACAATAATTTGTACCGAGATATTTACGAGGAGAAAATTTAAATAAGAAATTGAAGGGATTTTTGAGATAAAAGTTGTTCAAAAAATTGCGCAGATGTCACGGAATATTACTAAAACTACTAGCGTTGACCAGAGACAGACGGACTAACAGACGCGTTGCCGTAATCGATTTTTCGTTATCAAGGACCAACAAAACAAGAATTCTGGCTACATCACATGTTAAAGAAAGTAGTTTAGTACGAGTAGAAACAGGATTTATCCACGTTTTCGTTAATTTAGTCGGCAATAAGAGATTTTCTGCTTAAAATTAGCCGTTTTCCGTCGTACAATTACATACCTTTCTCTTCCTACGAAATAAGTGCAAAAAAAGTAAAAATGGGGCTTGTTCATTTAATTTAATTTCACATTTAAGTCTGAAAATAGTCAATCGATTAATAATATTATTACTATTAAATAATGGAATTAGATGTCTAAGGAACCCTAAACTGGTTATGTAACAGTCCTCTTATTGAAAATTAAACAAGAACCAACTGCTACATTGGCAGACTCAGGAAGGTGAATTAAAATGAGAATTCAAAAAATGGTTATTAGTCGAGAACATAACCAGTCTTTACAAATAAACTTGAATATATGAACGTAAGTATCATCTAAAGCATTGGTTACCGGGTAGTATGTACACAGTGGTTATTAAGTGAATACTAACAGATTGCGAATGCTGTTAAGAAAACAGATGCTTTACGGGACTAGCGAACGCCAAATAGTGTGTTGATGTACACCAAGGAAATGTGAGCTTCTCTTTTAAGTAGTAAATTGGCGATAGTGAATGGTGCTCATTGGACATGAGCAAATACGTTTTCTAACTGTCAGTTTGTTTCAGGCAAACATTACAGACTCATGTAACATATCTTTGTACTGTGCTGGTCGTATTTTCTGAGGGTACATTGAATTGCATAGTACCATATAAGATATGAAAAGAACATTGTTAATTTAGTTTGTGCAGTGAAACTTCTCTTAAACGGTCACTAATGGTTCCAGCTGAAATTGGCCGTTTACTGGGGTGGTGGTGTTAGGTTATGACAATATAGGTGGCACACGTCTGATCTAATTGTGTTAATTGCAGTGAAATCAAATGTTTCCCTAGAATCATTTTATGTACCTTACCCTACAAAATACTCGTACAACGTTTAGAACTACATTTGATTTTTTAAATATCAAACGAAAGTGTTCATTCATGGTTTTTCTCACCCCACGAAGGGATTCCTTTGACAATGACTTTCAGATTCAATTCGCAAGCGAAGTCTGCTCCGACGTTGCAAATTTCTCACAGAGGAAAAAAAACAGAACATTTTACTGATGCAAAATGAGCGAAGCAAACACATTGCTTTTTTATCCATATATTTATTATAAACATTTTGTAACTTGAAATACAAGTGAATCCCCCTGCCAGTAAAACGATTGTAGATATCAGTGTTCTAAGTAATGCGACAATCCTTCCGGTCGCAAGAAGATCAAATGTATCTCCAAAACGTTTTTTGTACTTATTCTGTTACAGTTCCAAACAGCTAGAGGTGATCGCTTGATGGAGGTCAACCCATGCTTGGCCTCAAGCTCAGGAGGCCGCTGGAAAAAGGGAATTTTCTCACGTTTCTTACAGAAAAATTAATCGTTTGCACGGAAAAATTACCACTGTTACGATTGATGTAACCGCTTAATTGAGGTGACCGTTGAGTCACGTTTCACTGTATTGAAAATGAAATACAGCCAATTAAATATTTAAATTTTTCATTCTGCTGGCGTTCCATTAACAAGCGCGTTTTAATTGCTCGGAACCTGAAATGAATACGAGATGTAAGTCTCTTCAGGAAAACGAAAAAGTAAACTCATTGCTCATGGACAAAGCCGTAATTAGAAGGTTCAGTATTTGAGAGCATTGACCTCTACCGTAAACTTCCTGCAACATTCTGGAAAAATTTAAAACGGGGAAAAGGTATGTTTTGGATAGGGGTAAAGTATGTCAACAAATGTGCGCATTAGCAACCTCTCGTTATTAATCATGATAATGGGGAGTGATAAGTTATGTTTTCAGATTTTCGTACATATAGGAAGCTATTTTATTGCTATCGATTCAATGTGCTGTCATTCATCGTCATATCCTTGTGATATTTACGTATTAGTTACTGCGTAAGATTTGTTAATCTTTTCCCACATAAATACAAAATATTTCTTATAAAAACAACACCCCATCGATAAAAATATCCCTGCGGAGGTCTCGGACGTTCCTGCTGCGCACTTTACGGCCCTCTCGCCTTTTTGCTCGCACAGAGGAGCGGGGTTTTAAAGTGCCGATTTGCATACTGGCGCCCCCGCCCGCTCCCAGGTGCGCGTCGCGCTCCACGCTCATTTGTCCTCGGAGCGTCCGGTTGGTAAATCACGCAGATGTGTGCGGCGACGACCGCGACAGCTCCTAACGCGTTTATCACTCTCCCCGCGCGCGCCCGCGCGTGTGCGTACACGCATGCACACGAGCCCCTTCTGCGAGAGTTTCCTCCGTGACTTGCTTTCCAGTGGCTAGAACATTTAGCGTGCGAGCGTGTCATTACATGAGTGGAAGCGTACTGAACGTCATGCTCATTGAGGTTTTGAAAGTGTGACTGCAGTAATATTTTTAATGGTGCTGGAGCCCTGGTCATTTCAGATATGAATTTTCTCTGGGTGATATGAGCAAGCCCGTCGGAAACAGTTTGCGAGCCACTTGGTTTGAAATCAAAATTTTGACTTTGTGAAAATGCACGGCAGATTCAGTTGTTTTCACTGACCATTTGTTATTAATCATATTGGCAAGAATGATGCTTCGAAATCTGTAAAATTCTGTGTATATTGTAATGGAATAACTGTAGGTAGAGTCACGAGGTGGGGATTTTGCAGTCACATGCTGAGAATATAAATTAAATATGAAATTTGTTGTTGAAGATTATATTTTTCGATGGGAACTAGTGTTCATTTTAGTTGATTTAAAACGATAAAATAAGATAAAATGATAAATTACACCTGATTTAGGATTCATTTCTAGCTCAACTTCTGTGATGTGTACACTATTAAGAATACTTTGTACTTGTTCGTAATTATATTTTTTTTAAAGTAATATAAATAAAATTCATGCCATCCCCGTGGCGCAAAAGGTTGCGACAGCTGTCTTCTGCGCCAAGGAAGATGCATGTAGAGTAGGAATGATCGTATTTGTGATTGTCCCTTCACCCCTCATTATCATCGTATCACCTCATTATTCATAACTCAAGTAGAAAGAACCTTGTCTTATCAAGGGATACAGCCGTAAAAGGTTGATCTTCATAATTACACATTTTAATCGCTCCGGGGCCTCGGAAGATAACGTGCAGCGTGGTCATAAATGGCCAATACGCAAATAAATAATAATAATAATAATAATAATAAACTTAATTGGGTTTGAATGTTTCCAATTAATGTTGGAACATACTTGTGCAAGAATGATCGGTTTCCAGACTATGGCGTGGATGGAAAAGGAGGACCAGCAGGTATTCATAATACGAACTTACGTGTGTGAACGTCCCTACACCACGGCCACGAAACTCCGTCTCCCGGTCTCCGGGTACGCAACACGCACGTCGCACGCAGCGGAAGAGGCGGCGCTCACGCTCGCAAGCAGCTCGGCGCCTCGAGGCCGCGACCTCACCCACCTGCAGGAAGGTCCTCGCTCGCCGCGGCGTCTGCCAGGTGGCCGCGTGCCAACGTCAGCGCGCTGTCGCCGGGGGGTCGCACCGTCGCCGACGTCCTGCAGCTTCGGGTCGCTCTCCCCTCTCGGTTCGCCGCGCCACAGACGGACCCGTCTCTCGAGCCCGCGACCACCGCTGCCACGCTTATATACGCGGCGCGGCAGAGGTAGCGGCAGCGGCGGCGGCGGCGGCGGCGAGCGGGAGGGCGGGCTGCCTAACTGGCGGTGGAGGAGGAGGGCGAGGAGGTGGGAGCGAGGCGGTGGTCATGATGCGAGCGAATCGGCTGTCGCGTGGGTGTGGCAGGGAGGCGAAGAGACTAGCTGAAACGGGTACACGAGCGACGGTGGGGGCTGTCTGGGAGGAAGTACGAGTACACAGTTAGTTTGTAAGAGTGCGTACTGCAGAACTAAAGAACAAGTGTCATTCGAAAAATATTTAAAAATATACTCGATTAAAACAGTTTATAATCCCGATGGCAGCGGAAGGGGGTTAATGATGAGACAGAATGGATGAATTAGAACCCGGATGAGCAGGAGACGGCGATATCCATCCGGCTCCCCTCCCCCACACATGTCGCCACCTCCTCCACCTCCTCTACCTGTGCCCCTCCACTTCTGAATCGTCTCCTTATCGCCGCATGGCGTACGCGCCTCCGCCCCGCCCCACCCCTCCCCAACCCATCCGTTTGGAGCCGCACCGCTCGCTGAGCTTTGTGGCCGCAGCTGTCACCTCCGCCGTATCGGGCCGTGCGCTGCGGCGTGTAGGTCTTTTTCGATATTTCTGGGCGGCGGCGTAGGCGGGCGGCGCGGAAGTGCGAGACCCGGGGAGCGTGTGACAAGCTGACGGCCAGTGCGCAGAACGCGTTATTTTGTGTCATGTGCTTTTAAAAGCATTGTGAGATGTAACATATAAACGCAATGCGCGTCTTGTCGTGAAAACCACGTGACTATTGACAGGGGGGGGGGGGAGAAGAGGGGCTTTATTTTGTTGTTCTTCTCTTTCGTGCGAGAACTTGAAGAATTAAATTGTGGATCAAATATCTTTTAAAGACCGTAAAAACGATTTTGCCATTTCACCTTATATTTAGGAAAGGAGTAGTAGACCTTCTACTTCTAGTTCCAATTTTTATTCTTTACTCATTTGAAAAGAAAAAGTAAAGGTATTATTTGATCTTGAGAACAGTTTTGATGTCTTCATAAGATTATCTCGTTCTTAATATTGAAGGTGTGACATAATATTAAAGGTACAGTTCAAAAAGGACATTAGTTTTTCGAATTTTTTTGAAAAATTTGTTGACATTTTTTTCAGTTCAAGGCAATGAGTACGATCGAAAAGTGCTGCTTTAGGAAGTATAAAAGCAAATAAGCAAAGGTTTGATGTAATATTATCGATTTACGAAATTCGAAGCAGAGCAGGCAAAAAATACACTATTCTGTTTATTACTGAGCTCAGACGATCCATTTGACTCTTATGCTTGATTTGTGTTGTGTACGTTATCAGTGTCTGTAATGTAATAGTACAATACTTTTAGCATGGCGTACACTAACTCTCTGTTATTTTTCAAGCGTCTTTTGCACTTTGTTAGTGATCTCCACACCTGAATAACATAAATGAGTATTAGCTATAAGAATGAGGACATTGGGTATGTGAGAAATTGAACTTTTTGTCATTCTCTTTAATAAAAAACGCCTTATAAACCTCTAAATTTCAAGAAAAAAATTTTGAATATCCATCACAAATCGAAAACAGCATCAAGCCCCTTAAAACGCAATTCCCAACTGTGTTTTGTAAGACTATTCCACAAAACGAGATTCTTTGGAGCCGTTCGTTAAGAGATATACTTAAGTGATTCTAATCGCTAGGGGAGCTAATGCACTTTCAGTCGCCGAAAGGTTTATGAGAGAGTATTTCTTACTCGTTGGTTCTCCTTTATATTTGAGTCGGACGTACCTTTTGAGTTTCCCCCACCCTCTTCTTCCAGGCTGTCATCTGGCGGTTGATTGATTCGTTAGTGATTCCGGGCGCGTCAACTGCTAATGTCATTAGTACTGTAAGTGTACTGCATGTGTTTATCACGGGAGATCTTTCCCCACTGGAAGGTGAAATCCGGAGGTGACCTAACGTCGGTAACGAGGTTTCCCCAACCAGGTATCTCCAACCAGCGAGGTACCGCCCCAGGTATCGCACCTCTGGGCGCACTGTCAGGCGAAGAGTCTTCTCGAGCGCTCCGAATCTTTTGAGCCCATATCAGTCCTGAAACTGTACATAAATCCCCATATGACTCGCTCTATGCTTGAAGCATGTTTCTGGATGTAATATTGCACAATTCTCAGACCGGTAACTGTTAAGGCAAAGGGTTGCGGTAAGATTAGGATTTAGAAATAAAACACGAGGGACTGAATGCCATCTCGACTCTTTTCAAATGCAAACATACACGTCTCACGCGTGGTACGAACTCACAGCCTTACTGTCAAAATACTTCAGCGCAATTGCCCCAAGCTTCTGTGCTATGTTACCGGTATATTTTACCATAGTAATTGTAATAGTTATATAAAATATAATAATCATAATAATTTAATAAACATAATACTGTAAGTAAAACTGACATTTTTGATACATACACAGACAGTGTCCTTTGCAACACTGGATCTCTTTATTTCAATGATATGTATCATCTCTTGATGCCATTGCAACAATGTTAATGTTTCTTTAGCTTTAAATCGAATCGATTTCCTTATCTTTAATGAACAATTTTTTCCAAAATTTATTTGACAAAAAGATATGAATAATATTTACAGGTCATATATTAACCAAATCGTTTAGTTTTATTTCCAGTAATATTTACGTTGAGAGAATTCTGGTTTACAAGAAAATATACAAACATTTTGACACATTTTCTCATATTTTTATTTCCATAATAGTTAAATTGAAATACGACTTCGAGAACAACATAGAAGAGGAAGGGAACGCACGGTAGAGAAACTTGTTATTTTTCACATGATTGGTAAACATAACAAATAACAGAATTAAATATTATACAAAACGAAAACGAGTGAAGAATTGACTTTCAAACATAGCTCTGCTCCTAAAAAACAAATATTTACACTAGAAAGAACTTAAAAAAGAAAATAATCCTGAAATAAAATGATAAGTAGTGAAGTATATAAATACATTTTAAATCTCGGTTTTCAGATAGAAAACATTAAATAAACATATTTTCGCAGGAAGCCACCATTCTTTGGTGTACTTTGAATATGCTCTGCGCTTACACTCCCAGCTTCAGTGTACACCTTTCTGAACTTTGAGGGGAAGTCAAGAGCGAAGTGAGGGGAAGTTTCTTGACCTCGCAGGAACGTCGCGCTTCCCAGGCCGGAAGTAGCTCGTGTGGACACAGTTCGACGTCCCTGATGCATCACATGGGCAACGCTGTTGCCACTGCAGTGTCTTTGACCGGGAGGTTCTAGGGTTCTAGACCCGAAAGTGGCGGAATTTCGACTCTGGTTCGATAGCTAGGTCAAATTCAGCTGTTGTCTGGAGAGTTCGAACAAACAGCTGCTATGATCGGTAATTTTCTAGAGATTATTCGATCAAATTCAGGCAAGTGCCAGAGAAGTATCCCAACAAATGGGCTATGGACCGCGATCTTTCTTCAGAGCCCTTGTCTCCTCCATTCCCGTTACTTACACACACACGCGCCATTCTACACTGCCTTGGACACGACTAGAACACAACATAGACTACTGACAGTAATCTTCTGAACCAGCCTTTACAATCCACAGGAAATTCTTCTCGAATTTAGTTGGGCATTCCGCATCTCTATGTCGTAAATTTTAACACTTAGATTGGAAGCGTATTCGCTAAGTTATTTTACCTTCCGAGAGGCAAGATAAAATATTTTATTTCTTTTTTGTGTTGGTATTAGGCTCCTAACTTTTCTTTAACTTTTCTTTTCATGTGTATCAAAGGACGGTAAAAATTTGGTGCTAGTCCCATTTTAGGTGTGCCCCCATTTGTTTCAAAAATTGCAAAATGTTAACATTTCAAAACTATAAAATTGAAGAAAGAAATTTTTGGTCTTAAAATTTAAAAAAATAGGGCTTTATAAAATGGTCATGTACAAATTTCCAAAAACTCTGTAGTTTGGTCAAAATGTATTCTCTAAACCTATTTCAATATTTTTCTTCAAATTTTGTGCTTGTTCAATGGAGGTAAAAAATAATGTACTAGCCCTATACTGGCGATAATATATATTAATAATATTAATTATTATTAATATAATTATATAATATTAATATAATAATAATAATAATAATAATTATTATTATTATTATTATTATTTTAAAGAAGGTCCCTCAGAATGTGCAAATGTAAGTTCATTTTTTTGGAATCAAGATTATTCCATTTTCATTTTCCTTTAGTGTAGTGCTCAGCTTGCTGGCTAACAGTAGTAAAACTAAGCCAAATCTGTTGCCAAATCTTTTGGAAAAGAAACTTCACATTTCTTCCTAAGTTAAGGATTACATTATTGTTTGTAGTGTATGAATATTATCTAATTTTAATTAAATTTGTCGAGATATATCATATAATTCCTGATCGTTCGCAAAAGAGGTTCAACAGTTTTTCAATATGCGTATATAATTTTGAAATTAGTTTGCACTGAGGCTAGATTTAGGTAGTTCATGGTAAGTTCATGGTAGTTCAAGGTAATGAATGTACCTTGAATGAATTCGCTCAATATTGATATTTCAACGTTCTTAACAGCGATAAGGTCTAACACAATCTGGCGGCTATCTAACACAATCATCTCGAAGTTCCATCGTCGTAAGTGGGAACTTCCGCGATAGTCTCAGATGCGATAATCCAACAGAAGCGTTAAATCTCTGAGAGAAGCCATGGTTTACTCCGACGAGGAACGCTGAGAATTCGTAATACTCGCGCAAGTACAAGTCCGAAAACTTCAGTATAATGGCGTGCTTTCCAATAATTTATCGTCTTTCTCAAGAAAGTTAGTTTGTCTTCTTAGCTCCCCTTTACCACCCTACTCTAAGTAAAGCACGCGATTATTATTTCAATGAGTGTAAGGTTTCATTCAAAGTTCAAGGTGCTCGGTAATCAATCATTAATAGTTACACTTAAATTAGATGTGAGTGAGAGAAGAAACGGTAATTAACCATTGCAGCAAATAACTAGAACTTCAGTGTAGAAAAAGAAAACAAGTCAATGTCAGTTTTAAGATAAAATGTCATAATATTTCCATCTTGACAGCACTATTAAATATTTGCTTATGATGGAATGCTTCACACGTTGCACCACTTCCCTTACTATTAAATTGCCAACAACGGTTTACGATTCCTAAAATGAAGTTCTTATTTTTCCTCATTAATAAAAAAATCATAGACATTACCAAAATACAACATAGCATACATCCGTGTTAATTTAGAAAAGGGGGTTAAGGCGGGGGGGAAGGGGGTCATTGTCTTTATAATTATAGCCCTCTTAGTTTCTTCATCTACATAAATATTACAAGCATTTGAACTAATATTCCAACAGCTATTTTATTTTAGTACTGAACATTTTTCTTCCAAAGGACACACTGAATATTCTTTTTTTGACTATAACAACTTAAGAATTGTTACTTCTGAAATATTTTTGCAATTTGTACTGTTGTATTTTTCTACTGATGTGTTGTATATATAACAGATATAGTCGGTAATAACCACGTTATTAATGCGTCTAAAAATAAACTAAAAAATTAAATAATATTATATAAGTATAAATATCACATTATAGAATTTTCAAAATGTTTTGAAGCATGTACATAGTTTCGTTTGTTAAAAAATGTAGTCGAATTGATTGCGTTTCATTTATCACATGTTAAAGATTCATAATTGTTCTTCCTCGAAAATGTTGCGAAGAGAACATCTGGCCTAGATAAGAACGAGATTTCTTAACCGTCTTTATCAAGCGGAAGACCTTGGCTACGTAAATAAATGGTGTTTCATCACTTCAAAGAAAGAATGACAAGTCACAGAAAGGGTAAACATTTTGAATAACAGAACAACATTTGAAACAAATTTGTGAGGTTGATTAATAGTTAAATTTATTAATCCTAGAATTAGCAAATATTATGTAGTCCAGTACATTACCAAAAAGGGTCAGAGGCTCACAGCTTCAATTTTAATTTTTTTACCGTTTGATAATTGTAAATTGATATAAAATAATAATACTGCATGCTTTTATTTAAACATAAACATTTAATTACTGGCTCCGCTAATGAAAAAAAACTTTCTCGCGTCAATTATTTATTAAAAGAAACATAGAAAAATATTTAAGTATAAAACTTATGAAGTTATAATTTCAAAACTAGTAGTTCTACGGCTGCAAATACGTTTTAGCAATACTATGTGTAACTTCTCAAAAAATGTACATGGTCGTATTTAAATTTTTATTTTATAGAACAGATTTCATTCGGGGGAAATGGATATCATTAATAGTGCACTTCTGCATTGTTAATTGTTTGAAAAATTCGAAAATACTGTGAGTTTAACTAAAATGAACCCTGTGCCGGTTGTAAATGACTTTTACTCTAGCCGAAGAAAAGGTTTAATTCAAAAAATGGAACCATTATTGAGAACAATTTAAAAAGTTGTAACATCTTGATATAAAGTACTCCCAAAAATCAACATATCCATTTCTAATTTGCAGAGCCCCAAGTTCGAGCAATTTGATCCGAGAACTTCAATTTTGGAGAAAATCGCCGGAACTAGGTGATTAGCGCGATGAGCGTGACATCGACAACTAGAGGAGTCGTGAACAAGGATCCACAAAACGAGAATTCTGACTACACAACGCTTTAGAAGAGTGATTTACTACATTCAGGAACAAGATGTATCTATTCGATATAAAGACCCTTCAATACAAATTTTTTGGTTGAAAGAATCAGCCTTTTTGCCTCAGCAATACAGTACCTCGTACTACGTAAGTACATAATACGACGAGAAAGTAACAGGTGATGTTGCAACACCACATACTTTCTCGATTTTGTTTAACGGATACCCGATATTATGAAAGTATTTGAATATGAAAAAGTGTTTTCAATATTTTCAACCACCAATATTTCTTCGCAATTGAATGGGAACTCGAATTCTGAAGGTTATCACGCCATTCACGTTACCTTCATGTGTCCAGCCTCACAGCTAAACTCAGCGTTCCCCACGCATAAAAATAGTTGAACATTTGCATTTGCAATATTTAAAATTATAGATATTTTCTTTCGTACTATTTACAGATATATTTATATTTATTATATATAGATATATACAGATTATATATATACAGATTTCATGAATGTGAAGTATCTATCATTAAAATAGTACCTTTTCAATATGAATTTGCTTCACTTACAGAGAATGTCGCTACTTCCAATCAGAATTTTATCCCGGAATTTTCCACTGGGATACGATCAGAAAAGTGTGTCCCCGGATAAGATGGTAAAAAGTTCCCTTAAACCAAATGACATTTTAGTAGTTACACTAGAACTCTAGCATAAAAATATTATTTTATTGGTTCTTAGCCCCCGTCTCATCACCCACACCCCTACAGCCAAAAACGTTTTTTTTTAATTTTAAATTTTTCGTCAATTTAACACCTGTGTATTTTACCTTATTAAAAATTAAGACAAATAAGAAAATAATGTACATTATCAGAAAAACTTTTCTCAATGCCAATATCAAACTCAAAAAAATATTTTTGAAAAAAAATGGTTTATACTATTTTTACCGTGTCTTAATAGCCTACAACAGGCACGAACAAATCTCAAAAGTTTCTTTTCAAGCATAAATTATTGAATTTTTAATTTTTTTTTCGCCAGCTAAAATAATACCACCAATACGCCAAAATATAACCATTTTTACCATTGTCTGACCTTCAAACATCCTTTATTTTAAATATATTTTGAAAATAACTGCAACACTTCTATGTATTTATTTGATTTATTATACATTCGTATACATTAATGAATTAATATTTTATTAACATTTAATTATTATTAATATTTTGACTTTAGAATGTAATTACAAATTAACTTATTTTTAAAGTTGCCTACTCCTTCGTATATCATAGGAAAGACGATAATGTTTGGCATTTAATGAGAAAAAATTCGGCCACAGATGAAGGATAAGGTGGAGACATGTGTGGAAATGAAAGGGAACAGATTGGATCCAGATTTACAAGAGTATCGTAGAACACCAACCCATGCATGAAAAAAAATCTTAGAACTTCCTCTCAGAACACTTATATTTTTCAGTTGCTGGGATTAAAAAAAGTAAGGTATTTGTAATCAAGCACTTGACTGTCCGGTAGACACCATGTCTTAGGCGCCTGCGACCTTCCTTCAGCAGAAAGGTCACCGAATGGCGTCTGAAACGTCGGCACCTCTGCCTAGGACGCGGCGTCTTCGGGCAGCCAAGTAATAACACACTCGGAAGCCTACGCTCTCACATCAGTAATTTTTTAGACCAGAGAAAAAAGTTGTTTTCACTTCCCTACGTATTTATTCATGCATACGAATAAATAAGTATACACAATCGGGGCATGTGCGAAAACTATGCGGTTTTTAAATATAAATTGCACGAGAACTGAAAATTAATTTAAAGTATCACACAAATGCAAATGCAAATTTCCAGAAATGTGAGTTACAACAATTTTCTCTATTTCTCTAAAGCAGTCACTAATAAAACTTTGTTACTCTCCTCAGCTAATAAAAAACCAAGTTTTATACTGATCGTTCAGCTGAAAGAATTAAAAATGATGTTGCTCGTTCGAAGTCTAAAATCAGAGAGAACTTGTTTTGCCTTTTGATTGGATCTTCAACTCCATTTTGTTGTTTCTATTTTTTTGTATCTTCCGGTCTGTATTCACCTCCTATATTTTCTATGCCTGTCTACAAGAGACTTTGCATGATCAAAATATTCATGAAATGCGACGCCATATTGTTTTCCTCTTCCCAATCGTAACTATAGTTACTCGCCCCTTTCATATAAATGTTTCTTGAATGAAAATTACATAGACTTCTTTGGTATATTACAAAGAGCTATACAAATTTTCTGTCGACTGTACAAGTTTTTCAGGGGATTTACAAATTAATTAGTTAAATTACAAGTTAATTAGTTATATTTTTGACAGAAAGTATTTGTATTAACTATTGTGAAAGTGTGAGAAAGAGAGGAAATAGTGTGTTGGTTGTGTGTTCTGGGGTGTACGAGTGAGGAAAAGAAATAAATCTATAGAGGTCTGAAATGATCTTTGGGGAATCGGGATTAGATTCTGCGTGGAAATGTGTTTTATTTATTTATTTATTTATTTATTTATTTATTTATTTATTTATTTATTTATTTATTTACAGGTTGTAACAAAGGACAAATAATGTTGACATTATTTCTCAGAAGACATAGTCTTGTGCGCGAACCTGCAATGACTAATCATGTACCATATATGTCTACCTGTATCATTTATCAATTTTTGAAGAAAAAAAAATTAAAGAAAAATGAAAATTATAAAATGAAAATAATGTAAAATATAATATAATTTGAGACATATTCAGACATCATTCCTTAGTCACTGCATGGGTTGATAGAATGATTTAATTACTGAATCATTCAAATCAATAATCCAGGATCTGATACGCTCTCGTTGTCCTCGTGTATTAACATCACAATTTTTAAGTTCTGTACTCAACGCGTTGAATATTTTGTAACAAATATAATACTGCCGACGTCTACTAATTTCTTTATGCATTTTTTCGGAATGATATCTGTGTTCCTTTTTGTTGCTGTAATAGTTTTATAATCATTATCTATAGACTCAAAGTTTGTTAATAACGCCTTTTCTATATAAAATATCTTCACGTTGATTATTTTATTTTCTCTAAATATTATTTCCGATGGAAATAGTTTGCTTTTATTATAAATGATCTTTATAACATGTTTCTGTATGTCATTTAACGCTTTCATATTATTATTATCGTAGGCATCACCCCATGCTACAATACCATAGGTTGCTATGGACCAAAACAATGCATAGTATATTGACATCAATTGCTTAGTATTGAGTATAGTTCTCAACTTATAAAAGATATAAATCAAGTATCTAACCTTTTTTTACAATTTGTTGAATTTGATGACTCCATTTATAATTACAATCAATATAGATCCCCAACTACTTAGCAATCGATGTTTTATTCATATCAGGACAACAACAATAATTAGTATCGCATGAAATGTTATGTATTTTTATCGAACAATCGATAGGAATGCTATCTTGATTACTACCATAAGTTACATAAACGGTTTTTTGGAAATTGAGTCTTAAATAATTATCTTTTAGCCATGTAGTTATCAATTTCATATTTTGTTCGGCTCGCAGAAGAACCTCAGGCCATGTTTTGCCTTTAATTATTACAGCTGTATCATCTGCAAATGATACTAATTCACCTTGAGTCAATATTCAAAAAATATCGTTTATGTATAATAAAAAAAGTATGGGTCCCAATATAGTACCTTGTGGAACACCGCAGCTTACAATTTGTTCCTCACTAATAACGTTATTTATTCTGACCACCTATTTTCTATTCATCAAGTGATGTATGAAGTCGATTCGTCAAGTTCGTGTATGAAGATGTGCAATTATTTTCGCTGTATCCTTTTGTTTTTTCAAAACTTATACAACTGTATTTCTTTTTAAAAACCTCTCACTTCTTAATATGGACATTTCCAGGAATTTATATACGTTTTGGCATTTGTTAGTAAAATATGTTGAAAATACTTCAAATGTAGTTTTTCACAAACAAAAAGATTCCTGTGAAAATATTGCACATACACCAAAGCTTAAATATATTTTTCTTAAAAACGACTTCAAATATTTCAACGATTATTTCCATGAGGTTCAATGCCTTACTCTTCTACAATACTTTAAAAGTACTATTTAAAATCTTCCACTAACCAAATAAATGAGGAATTAAAAAAACATTAAAGCGGTGATAGATGGCAACCGTCAAGAGGATGGGGGCACGACCTTAAATCTAGCCCATACAAAGGATTTGAAAAAGTTATACTACAAGAAAGTCTGTGCCATTCTGTAGCACCACTAGTTTGATTGTATTACTGCAATTCCTAAAAGTTTAATAGAAATCTAATGTGAATGTTTTCAAGGTGTTTTTAAATACAAAGTAGTGCACTAATTTTCTTTGAAGAAAAAAAAGCATTTGAATATATGAGGATACATCCATATCTCTAAATTTGCCAGGTTTTATATGATCCTATGACCTTTAACGATGGAGGAACACAAATATTTAACTATTTTCTAATATGAGAGGGGAAATTATTTCATACTAAAAATAAAAAAAGTCATATTTTTTGTCAAATTTGAAAAACTGCCAAATTTGAATCATGGGTCCTCTTAAAGAGAGTTTACTTTTCAAAAATTGTTTAGAAAATGATCGAGAAAATTCCAATAAAAAACGAAGTGGACGGCCGCCTAATTATATTTCGTGAATATATTGGTGAAAAGATATCTTACGTTTTCTTTTCCGGTTTAATGATAAGCTATTAGATTAATTCTCTACTCCCTTTACATTTCCGCCGCCTTGCATTGTCTCTCGTGTTACTGCATTGCGTGAAAGTGTCATTGCACGTTGAAGTGGGCCGACCTATGTATGTCCTAAGCAGGTTAAGGAGTTGAAAACGTGTTTTTGCGGTATCCGGTCCCGTTTCTTGTAAAGCAGTTGAAATACTTCGCACATCAAATGAACACGAACGATTAAATCTTTGTGAAAATCATTTAAGTTTCCAGTTGGTAATTCTAAATATTCCTCCCACAGTAGTTGAAAATATTCACTTAAAATATGTCTAATTCAGGTCCTCTATTGATATAATATTCATATATCCCAAAATAAATGTTACAAGCATTTAGAGTACGAAATCTTGATGGCGTCAGATTTTATGCCTGCCAAACACTAGAACATGATACATTGCCTACACTTTAGTAGCAAATATTACCTTACGGTATCGTTATATGATATTTATTACGCCAAGTTCATTGGAAAACGTGATCTTCGATTACTCTCGTAATAAATAATGAAAGGTATAGTCCTTATTTTTAAAATATCGCAAGGAAGACGCTTTGCATGATTTTCTAAGGGTAATTAAACTAGTTGCGAATTTTTATTATTTCGAATAGTATTTACGTAGTACTGAGAAAGCTATGATATGATGCGACAGACACATTTTTTGTCAGAAAACGTTGTATTGTGGGTCCTGGTACTGAAAAAGTTGATAATTCTTTTTCCTGGCTTCAGTAACGTCCTTTAAAACTTTTAGACAGAACATTTTAGAGGGTATTTACTCATGCTAAACAACTGGTTCATGGCAAAATGTCTGTCACTCCGTCTATGAACAACATACGGCCTAAACGGCAGATAGATTTTTCTCCAAATTTCATGTATCCAAATCTATCAGGCTGATGCCGTGGCTCCTTGAATTTGACATGTATGTTTTGGTTTGAGGGAGAATTTTACGTGAAGCTCCCAAAACATTTTCCAAAATTTCACAAAAATGGCTCAGATTTTTTCTTTAATTTTTTGGATAGAGCAAATAACGCTTATAAAAATGGCGGAGGTGCGATTTTCGTTGAATTCTCTAAATATTCAAAATTTTCAAATGTTTAAATTTTTCGACGTCTTCTTACAATTACAATATGGAAGGCGGAGCTTTTTCTTCTGAATTATATCTGTTCTTCAAAATCAGATCTTTCTTGTGGACATATTACTTCTTCAAAGTATGAGTAGTTTTGGCATAATTTTCACGAAATAAAAGCAATTTGAAACACTAAATTTTCTTAAAAAATTCTCTACAGTTTTTCTTTGAGGTTTTTGAATGAGTATAGTGGGGAAGGGAATACATTAATTAAAATGATATAAACTTTATTTTGGTGTTCTATTTCAATATTATTAGAATTAAATTAGTTTTCTATTCTTCTCCATTCGAATGGCTTATATTTTAATTACATGTTTAAGAACAGGTAGTATGAAGATTTTGCGTATTGAATTCTCTCCTTTCTGTGTTCATAATTATTTCGTTTAAAATGCGTGTGCTGAGGCGTTCCCGAAAATCGTACTTTTGATTAAGATATTTTCCATATAGTATACTCCAGCTACATATTCGTAGAAAAGTATTTCTACATATTGGAATTCGTTTCAGTAGCGAGTTGAATGTGCCAATATTTCACTATGTACGTATTGTGGCATAAATTACTTTACGCTGTTTCTGATTGATCGCGAAGTTTTGCCTTGTATTGTTCTCCTAATTGTTACGCAAATACAATTATATTTTACAAGTTCTTCTTCAACATAAATGACCCGTTCATATGATAGTTTACAACCTGTAATGATAATTGAAAATTTATTTTGCAAACTTGCATATGATCAGTGTTATTGCGGAGAAGCTCCATTTTAGGGGAATGAAATGGTATGAGTGTGGCTGTACATGAGCCGTTTTAGAAGTAGTGAGCGTTGAAATACTTTTAAAAGTGAATAGTTTGAAAAAAAATAACATGGAAGACTTCTCATTGCGAGGGTGGCGTGTTCTTGCAGTTTTACTTATCTTTATATTCCGTCCGCTTGAGTTCTCGCTTCCTCTCTGCAGTTAGTTTATTTTCGTATTTACTGAAGTGGCGCTGAGCGGTGGATGTAAAGGGAGTTCTCGAAATGCAATCTCATCAGCGTCACTCCCTCTGTGGTGGCTTCCCCTTCCTCATTCTTAGGACGAACGGGGCTTACCCCAAGAACAAAAGCGCTTGATGGGCATCGTATGACTAACAGTACATACATATATTTTGACGTGGATTTATTTTATCCAGTGGTAACCAACCACTACTCTTGTAAAGCTTGCTTCATTTTTTTGCCAAGACTTTCATAGCATTTTACAATTTATTGTGTTTTGGAGTGCTACTAGCTGTGTCATTCAAACTATTTATCTTCTATAAGACTGAAGATTAATGTTATATGTTTTGCGATAAAATCTCGTGCACTATAAGGGGGAGATAAGTATTATATTAGACAAGTTTTTAGACGTATTGTACTCCACTGTAAATAAAGTAATGTAAATAAAGATGAGCTTAATAAGGATGAAAAGATACATAAAGGGTAATCAAGCATGGAAAGAAATTAATCGACGGTTAAGTATTCCTACATACATCAGTAGAGGGCATCACGTTCACAAAATAAATTTAAGGCCGCAGAGGACGGATGTCGGGAAATTTTCATTCACAAATCGAACGATAAAAGAATGGAATAGATTACCTGCAAAAACCTTTATACCCTTTCCTCGTAGCGTTCAACAGTTTCGGAAATTAATATAGGGTATTACTAAGTAAATGAGGGGCTTAACTGAGAATAGTAGGTTATAGAGCGATGCGTAAGTGATATATTGTGAAGTGTCGTGTCGTGCAGTGCCGAGCAGGGAAATAATGAAGGAAATGATTAAAGAGTCATAGTGAAGTGAAGTGAACTATTGTCTTATTTGAATAAGCATTCAGTGAAACTTAGTTGAAGCAAACAGTCATTTTTCTTAAGGTAATTTAATGTTTTATGAGACAGTTTTTATATCACTAATGTTATTATTAATGTTATTTTTATTTTTGTAAATATTACTATCATGGTTTTATCAGCTATTTTTATTTTTTACTAGCGGACCCGACAGACTTCGTCCTGTCCAAAAGATTTGTAATGTGACAGTTTTTTGTTCCTTCCCCGCCCAATCTTCCCCACCGACTCCCGCCACAACCCCACTACCAACATAACGCTTCATACCGAGAACGCGGGACTCACCCACAACGCCCTCGAGGCCTCCCCCGCACATGTTAGTAAAACCTTCCCAGCGCCCTCTGCCACCAGTTCCACGCCCAACCCTCCCAATCGAGGAAAAAGGCGACGCTCAACCCCCCACGGCCCCCGAGGCTCCCCCACATTTAGAACCTCCAGCGCGCTCGCCCAGGTCCAAACCGCCCAACCCTCCCATCCAACGTCCCCACCAGCGCCTCCCCCCAGCGCCCCCCAGCTCGGGCCCCCTCAGAAGCCCCCCGCCCCCAGCGGGCCCCCGCTTTATTGGTCCT
>BOPP01000019.1:3801366-3828872 GCA_017312745.1 Gryllus bimaculatus | reverse complement strand
GCCTGGATCTGATGGCATCAGATATATCACAAAATTGTAATATGCAAGACGTTAGTTAAGCACCAACTATTGATGAAATTGCTATTCGTGGTAGTTGGAGAAAAAACTTGGAATCCCGTGATACTTGTTTACATCATCGAATTATCAATTAAAACGTTAAAAGGGACACGCCCTCACATATATGCACTGACAATATACCATGTATATTTTGCAAGGAAGATGCGTATTGATTTCTCAATAAAAATGATAAATCCCATTTAAGGTAATTAAAACTAGTTTAGCTATGCGTAATATCTCAGTCACGTTAACATGTATTTTAATTTATAGTTCAATGTATTAAAACAAAATCTATTTACAGTGTTCTGAAAACTAACAAAAAAGTTCAGTCAATGACTATTATTCATACCCCTAATGATTCGGGAAATGAAGACCAATCACATATTAAATGTCAGCCAAAATATATTGACATATATGTTAAAATTGAAACCGAGAGATGAAACTTTATCAGGTGAATCAGACCAAACTACCAGATCTGATAGAGTTATTCACCTTCGAGTCGATTAATACGATGGAAATGCACAGAATGTTGTCGGATACTATTCTTCCAGCAAACATACATCCGAAAAACCCTTGACATAGTACGAAATATTCTCAAGATCTCATGTCTCATGTTCGTCATTATGGTACAGCAAATTGTTCATACATTTAGATAGTAATCCGCACGGATACGAAATCAAGCAAGAGTATCTCCCTGGGCAATCACTCATTCATCATATATACAGCAAGAGTCTTTAGACAAAAATTGAAATCTTTAATGATTCCACCGTAAAACTTTTGTCGTATTGGTGAGGACACGCTGCTGGATGTATTCTTGAGTGGTCAGAAAACGAGATTGCCACATCACAACATTTTTGATGTGTTGGTTGAGAAACGGTTAAGCCAATGAATTCATACAGTGATATCAGCTGAAATCCCTGATGTACATGTAATCCTGGATGCATTAGGTATTATCAAAAATATCATACATGGTCCCTGTCGAACTCTAATCAAAAATTCACCATGTATATGGGAGTAAATGTTCAAACGTATCCACGGACATTAATATCGGAAAAAAATTACTGTAATGACGCGTTATCCCACGTTCCTCACGATCGACAGCCAGACAATGAAGATCAACAATTGGTCAAATTAAATCAACAAATATTGAAATAAGATAATCTTGGAATGTTCCATTCACCCAATTTATCAAAGACCTTCCAAAAGCACACATCAACGTTAATCTTCCATTTCAGTGAAATCTATTAAATACTTTGCAAATATATAACAGACTTTATTGAATTCGTGCACAGAGAATTCAATGATGAGTTACCCAATACCAAATGGCCGCTAATGTTATGTATTAAGCCAGTAATGGCGAATATTTCTTTTCCACTATTCATGAGAACACCCTTCCTTATCACTTGAGCTGTTGCATTTAGAAAATGACAAAAGAGTATTTTAGCAGCACAGGACCCATACACAAGAGCTGCCTCAGCCACATCTACTAACATTCAAACCAGTTTTTATTGACGACACTGCAAAACGATGACTTTGCAACAAACATTGCTACATTCTGAAATGCCCAAAATATTATACTTGGAATCAATCCTCCAGGAGATTTATACAACGAACGACAAGAAAAACAAGTTCCAGATACCCAGATGTGTATTTCCACGTAGCCATTGGTCCAATATTCAGTTAATCCAAGCAATGATGAATGTTTTCTATATACGACTCTATTAGTCAATACGTGCGCCCAACATCATTCCACATTTACTGACTGTTGATGGTGAATTGTTTGGCATCTTGCAGAAAAGTCTTGTCAACGTTTGCAATGCAAGAAAATGACGCACATTGGGACGAACTCTCTAATATCTGTATAATCATCACACGCTCATCAAATACGAACATCTGTTATTCATAATCAATATCTACTGATCTTCCCATCAACCACCATGATTTGTGCGATCAGTACAAATTATATGTGCTGATGATATTTTGTACAAATACGAAATAGATTGGGAAAATCCAAATATACAAAATCATGTGAAGAAATTACAATGAAGCCTTGATTTCATCACCTGTTTGTACAGAAAACCTTTTTTATTTCCATTAATATTAGCAAGCATTCGTTCACAAAATAAAATTTTGCACTTGCCACTCGCTTCCGTCCGGAATCGCAGCAACTTGCTTAGGTGCCGAACAGCACATCAGCCATTAAATTGCCAATTAAAGATGCAAAGCACATGAAACTACGACCTGCAACATTTACCGAAAACTCTGCAATGGAAAGGCTTGCAGCAATGTAAACCTTAAGTTTGGATGGAATGCACGATCACATAAAAAGTATTTGGAGCTTAGACAGAACCACTTAAAAGACCTACGAGTCAATCAAACCAATTGGTGAGTGCCAATATTTTATTACAGGAAAATTTCTCAAACATTCCCAGTGATTCACGATCAACACCAGGATGAATCAATGCAGTCTATAGTACTCCCAATTTGTGAAACATTCCAGAGTACTTTATTAAGCAAGAAAGCGGTCGAGTGCAAATGACCAAATCTCTGGAACATATCTTCTAACACAACTCATTACTGGGTAATGGTCAAATTTTCCTAGTAGACATGTGGACTTGCTGCAGTTACCTTTCCTCAAAAGTTTCGGTCAGTTAACTTGATCAAAATAATGAACTTTATCAGTAGTAGTTTCAAATTGTTTCTCAAAAATTATCAAAACCATGATTGGTTGAGCAAACAGAGCTATATTGCTGCAAAAAACATTGATGGTAAAAGAATTAAATTAAAAATTGAAGGAACAAATATAAGGGCGAATCAATTATAGAAACAGTTTGATTGAGCCTACTAACCAAAGATGATGTCAATAACTATCACCAGAATTTTAAACTCGCTGGATTACCAGGATTAGCCACCTCACAATCTGCAATTTAAATCGTTGGATCGTAGTTATAATGTGTTTTTTTTTGCAAATATCAACCAACCACGTCTTTGCAAAAGGCACACTTAGCGATAAAAAATTACTAAACAACGTGATAGAAGCAACTATACTGAAAGGAAAGTATAAAGGCAGAAGACGTTCTCATACCGCGCATCCCAATAATTCCGACTGCATGTGCCGTTTAAATTTAAACGACTACAGTTTCCAGTTCCGCTTGCTTTTGCTATGACTATAAACAAGTTCCAGGGGGCAATCATTAATGTTTGTGTATTATCTAGAAAAACCATGTTTCTTACAAGGTCAATTTGTATGTTGCCTGTTCCCGTTTTGGAAAACCATCGAAAATTTGTTGTCTGCGCGAGGTAATCCAACAAAAAACATTGTAATATCACCAAAGAGTACCGATGAAAATAAGAATTGATTTTTAAATAATTAATGATTCACAGATTAAAATAAAGCGATTACTTTACTTTTAAATGCTTATATATGTTTTATTTAATTATATTTCTTTCATTATCGGAACGCCAATACAACTAGGTGACGGTTCTGTTCAGGAAGTTTTTGCCCAACTATAACAATTAGTAAGGCGGGAGGTGGCGTGGTGCGTGCTGCCGAGAGTGTTGGGTAGCGAGCATGAGGATCGAGGGCGGGGGCTGTATGCGGCACGGACTCGAGGATTAGGGCAAAAGCAAGCTCCGCTTCGAGGAAGAAGAGGGGTGGGAACGAAGGAGACAGTTCGTTCTCGCAAAGGCTCATGTTGTCACGCGCCGCCCACACCGCACGTCTCATCTCGCTGCATCTTACGATTCGCTCATTGTCTATTTCATATTTCACGCTGACCTAGGCTTGCTTTTCTTGACCTGCCATCTAAATCCTAAGCTTGTTTTCTTACTGTAATTCCGTATGGAGATTTCATACCTTTTTTTCAAATCCTTTGTCTTTTTCATTCTTCCTCGTAAGGTTGTGTTTCTATTCGATACTCCGCTTATGAATGCACCAAGTTCGTCTTTCTTCATCTATTCAGTTACAACTCTAGGTTCGTTTCCGTTTGCATGGTGTTTTACTGTCGTCCCCGTGTTTTGAAAACTACATTTCAAGATAATAATTAAAGTGATAGTAATTTTCACGTGTTAAGTAAAGTAACAAGGAGTAAGATAACAATTATTTTTATACATACCACTATGCCTGCCGACTACTACTGCTCCGTCACGCCAGTCTAGTCTTCCCTCCATATGTTCGTTACATCTACTATTTACCTCATTCATCTCATTTCATGCATGACTAAATTTTTGAATCAGTGTGGAATCCATGGTTTTCCTTTTTTTATTTATTTCTTTCGTTGCTACCAGTTTTTATCCGACCCTTATCACAGATTCCATTCCATTCCTTTACTTATCCGAGACCCGCGAACCATCTCTCTTCCTACCCTCGTATCCACACGACTTGTATCCTCCCTTGCGCGCCGTCGTGTCCATTGTGCCCTGCACCGCAGCTAGACGAGCCCTGTCTCCCCCTGTCTCTGCGGCGCCCCGCTGCATTCCGCGCTTTCTCTCCCTCGCCCGCACGGAGCCCCGCCTGTCACTGGCAGCGCGCGGCGCGGCGCGGCGGCGAGACAGCGGTGCCCGCGCGCTAGCAGTGATGAGTTCGTGTTTTTGTTCCTAACGAGCGCCGGGGAGCGCCGGCCGCGAGATTACGGTTCGCGCCCCGCCGCGGCCCAGGAAACCGGCCGAGTTCCTCGTCCGGATTAATGCGCCCGCGCCTCGCCTGCTGGTGACGGGGCGCAATGGGGGAGGGTGCTGCGAAGCCGACGGGAGATGGGAGCGGGGAGAGACAGAGAGAGAGAAAAAAAAGAAATGCCCCCCGAGTGCTGGTGGTGGTGGCACACACGTAGTCAAAGATGTTCGTTAGAGGCAGCCAGGAGGGTGGTGGCTTCGGTTGTGGATGTGGTTGGTGGCGAAGACGGAGGTGAAATTGTTCGAAATGGATCGTGGCGGTAGAGATGAAGAGAATGAGACAGGGGTGATGATGCTAGTAGGAAAGACGAAGGTGTAGACGGGATAGGAGACAATGGCGCAGTTGGTAGTGAAGGTGGTAACAGTGGCTGTGGTGGTGGAGGATCTATCGTCACAGACAAAGAGAGCGAAGGCTGATGCCATGGTGAAAGATAGGAAGGCGTCAGATACCGTGTAGCCGTGAGAATTAGCGAGAATGAATACTACAAAGGCGTGTGCGGCCCACGCCTAGGCACGGCCGGAGGCGTGGTTGAGAGTGAAGCAGGGATAGCGGGGCGAGAGGCAAAAGAAAGGAGATGCGGCGGTGCAGGCCAGTGCTGCTGGAATGTTTCCTTTCCTCTGGTCGTGTACACATTGTGAATTACGCTTCGCTGCCAGCCAGGCTTTCCTGAGGGACATTGTTTTTTTCACGCTTAGCCTTGTTTAATTGAGTACTCTCTTGTGTTGGACACGGGAAAGACCTGCGAAAAATTTATTTTTCCATTACCATTCTCTAACGCTATTGCTATAGTGGTGCAGTTTTTAAGAACGTTTAATTTGGCGAGCGTCAGGCGGACACAAACAACAAGAAACATCCAATGCGCATGTTTTGTTGGACCTCGTATTGTGAATGCATACTACTCGTATATTGTACTCGAATCATAATGATACTTAACGAATTTACTAATTTCTCATAAGTGTGTTTGAAATATAGATTATAGAATTACTCGCGTATACCAAACTTCTGTGCCTATATATTGCAATATTTTAGTATATAAGAAGGGGTGAGTATGTTCACAAAGAAGAAACGTTGACGCGATAATGCAACGAACATAATTATTTCGGGTGTTATATTGCATGTGATACACTTTCTCGCTACTGTAGAATGGAGAAATTTAAGTCAGTGCTGCAACAATGTCTATACAGAGGTATTTTACAGTGAAATAAAAAAAAACAGCAATATCCTTTTAGCGATACCAGATAGTGAAAATGTCTTTTTATGTTGAAACTACTTTAAAGTTCTTTCTCTATATACACAGTGTAAATAGTTTAAGAACATATAATATATTATGAAATGACATAAAATATTATTTTTGCCGGCCCAGATGGCCGAAATCGTTAAGGCAGTAGTACCGTAGCGATCTCGGACCGAAGGATTTGTGTCCCGCCTCGGACATGGTTGTATTTGTGTTCGTCTTTTTACCCCTATCATCACCATATCATATCATCTTATCTGTTACCATACCATTAAATGCAATAGTGGTTACTAATGACCTAGATGTTGATGCGACCTTAAATAGCAAAACCAAAATATTTTTCGTTGATTTCATGTTAAGAGAGAAATTACATTTCAAAACAGGTGTAAATATACATTACAACAAAACTCCATCGAAAACAAAGAATGCAGGAAGCAATCCGCGAATGACTGAACACCCTCATTCTGTTTTGCGAGCGGTAGGTATTTAACAATAAAATCGGCTTCTCCAAATGCATGTAGAGAATTCGGATGCTGCAAATTTTCACTGATTCCTGTTGACCTTTCTTTTTCTGTCTATTTGTAATTAACATATACTGGAATTTTAATTATCATTTTCGGTTTACCCAATTTCACCAAAAGTTCTTCATATTCCCTATCAGTTGGTGGTACATAATCCCAGGGCTGAAGAATGTCTACGACAGCTGCGATCTACGGTTCGAAACGTTGTAGCCGAAGGTCGTACACTTACACAGCCCAATCGCACCAAATTAATTAAACTCTGACAGTATTATCTGCAATGGAATTTGTCCACGGATTCTTAGGCGCGTTCTCAGAGACAGCGGAATTGAATTGTGGCAACCTGTGACGCGGTGCGGCGGACCAGGTGCGTTTTTTCTTCGCACAAAGGGGCACGGCCTTTGTGTGGCGCCAGAGGGCGCTGTTTTTCCAGGAACACGCCCCGCGGGGACTCTTTGCGTATTCCGCGTGCGCGCGTGTGCCTGCGTGTGTGCGAGCGCGGGCGCAAGAGAGGTGATCCGCAGGGTTCAACGCGAAGGGCGCCGCGTGGCAAAACGAGCGAGGCCAAAACCACCCTGTGGCCCGGCAACACTCAGACATGTTCCGGACCAGTGGCGGCTTTTTGCGCTTGATGCTCTAGTTGCGAGGCGAATGTGTCTTGGTGGTTCAGCGATGGCGGAGGTGACTGTTGTCGAGGTGGTGGTAATGATGGCGACGACGGAGGTGGGGGAACCAACGACCACGACAAATCACTGCTTCCATTTGCATATTGAATGAGTAAAATTGTAAAGACAGTTGCTTTCAAAATTCTACACAGCTCAATGAAATTGAAACAAAGCCTGTTTTGGGAGGCAAAGGAATTAATTTTTCCCATGTTCAATCTTTTAGAAAAAACTAGTGTGAGGACACAACAATAAATTATAAACGCATTTTTTTCTTTGTAAGGAACATATAATGTAGTGCTTCAGTAGTATTACTTCTTCTTTAAGTGCTTATACTCAAACATAAACACTGAAGCCGCCTTGGCAAGCATAGGCTTCGGCCAAGCAGTAGCAAAATAATTGGCAATATTCTACAACCCAGAGAGCGCCATGAAAGTAAATTACGCCCTTCAGAATGGAAGCCAACGGCATCGACAGATTGGAACTTCAACAGCTATTTCAACCTCCAGTTTCAAGAGCAGCATTGCCCAAGGTAAGAATGTTTCATACCTTGACAAGAACTCTCTAATGTTAACGTTCACTCATCCATCACTCAAGAGAAATTACATCGATACCTCAAGCCACAACACGCCTCCCTATTAAGTGTCACCAGATTGTTTAAAAATAATTACCATATGCCGGGATTGCAACAGAATTTAGCTCACAGAACATAGAAACCGTTCTCCAATCTAAACAATTTTGTAATCAGCTCAGCTCAGGTAATCAGCTCAGGTAAGTAATGGAAATACACATAGACAAACCATCCCCATGAGGTATGCATTTGAAAAATTACAATTACCCACTCATCAACACAATTATAAACTCCATTTTTGGCTGTTTTATTTACTAAATTCAATCATCGCTTCTTAAATTACTAACATTCTGAATGCCTATTTGTCAGCGTTCAAACAATAACTTAAGTAATTCAACAGTGCAGTTCACCTCATGAGGAACTTCACCCTCATGTACTGAAATGCAAATGGAATATCAAGCAAGAAAGTCGAATTATCCTGTATCTTAATAGCCACCCACGTAAAAATATCCGCATTATTACAACGCACTTTCAATCTAAGTATGGCCTTATAATAATCGAGCACAGCACAAAAAGAGAGGATAAACCTTCACTGGTAGGCGGAGAGGCGCTATTCCTAATTCACAATTCTATCCCTTATAGAACACTAACTTACTATTACTTCAGATTTCGAGTGCTCAGAGATAAATCTACCGATTAACAACCACAGCTATACACTAATAGCTCATTATAAGCCACCGAAAAAATAAAGATTCAAACAACATATTTCAGTGGGCTATTTAATCAATCAGTCTCCAGTATGATATTAGAAGATTTGTACGCTAAAAACATATCATGGGGCTGTAGAATTTTCAATCCAACAGGTAGGTACTTACAAAAATCCACTCAGATCTTAAGATGCAAATAATAGTTGATGCTACTCATCTCTCGAAGGGTATTCTTGCCAACCTCAACATTGCCACATCCAAATTCCAAATTAAATTTTTCAGAAACACGCGATGGGAACTCAACTCAGAACACCTACCCGTAATAATCTCAACACAACAATTTCCTGCTACTCACTCATCCTTTTATATTTTAAATACAAGATACATAAACTGGAAAACCTTCAAAACCATACTGAATTCTACACCAAAATTCTAAATTCCAAATAATAAGATAGAAATAGAACAATCGATAATCATCCTAGACAACTTAATATTAAACACAATTAGCTCATTAATACAAATTAATTCTCCGGATATAAACAAAAACAACAACATTGTACTATCTAAATACATAATTCAAATATAATTCAACACAGAACAAAATCTAGAAGCCTTGGGATCTAGTGGTGAAAAATTATCTAAAAAATAATTAAATCACCTAAGAAATATAACACAAAAACTATTAATAATTATCATCCTCTTCCTAGGAACACCGTCTTAAAGTAGCACTGTCCGTGTGGGCGAGGAGGTTTGCGTACTTCAGTGAAGCTGACAGGGGTAGCTGGCCTACTAGGCGAGCTAAGTAGCTTGTAGGGTCTCCCACACTATACAGGCCTCAGTGGAGGAGTCAGACGAGGAGGTCCACAACGTCCTGATTTACCTTACCCATACCTAATCCTGTTATCCACACTTGACCAACATCCATCTCCTTGAACTTACCCCGCACGATTCATACTGGTGCATTGTGTGATCCCTATTCTACCTATTTGACATTCCTCATTCTCGCACCACACTCCTTTTATCTTTTCTATCCGTTTTGATACTCTCTTGTTTGTTTCGACACAGAATGGATTAGGTTGCATATGTCCAGTGAGTCTTATTTTTCAATTCTTTTGTTTTAACTGCACTATATTGTTCTTTTTTCTCTCTTACCTCCATGGGGAGAGAGATACTTCTTTTAAGCCATAGTAAAAGCAACCTTATATCTCCCTCTTCTCCTCCCTCTTATTTTCCCTCTTCTTGTGAAAATTACATATCTCTTGTACCCTTGGGAAGGCTATTTTAGTAATGGAAAGATTAACTATTTGTATCACACTCAGTCTTTCCAAATACTCTGACATCTTGAACTAGGAATATCTCTCAGAGACGTCTTGCAAATAATTTAGATACCCAAGATAATTTGACAGCACAGGGTTTTGAACGAAACTAACACCTGTACAATTTTTTTAAACGTCCTTTACACTATCCAATAACAAAGTGTAAGCAAAAACGTTGGAGCAATTTTTTTGAAAATTTTGAAAATGTTCCAGAGGCATCATTAAAATCAAATTCAAATTAAATTATTTCAATTAAATTATTCAAAATTCAAATATTCAAAAATCATTATTAAAAAAAATAATATATTGATTTGAAATTCAAGGAGCCGTGAAATTTGCCAGATCGATTGCGGAATATCAGTTTTGGAGAAAACATCCTGATCAGCTTAGCCTTGTTCACAGACGGACGGACAGGCACACGTTTTTGCGTCATTCAATTTTTCGGTGTCAATATCCCACAAAATATGAATTCTGTCTAAAGCACGTTCTAGAGGAATTTCTTTCTAAATTTAGCAACTGGATTTATCCACTTTTTCGTTACCACGGCCGTGTAATAAAGGTTTTTTCTGATTAAAATTTGCTGTTCTTTCGTGCAGCATTACCTAACTTTTTGTCTACATTTGTAGAACATTTTATGCAAAAACTAGATATTTTTAAGTAACTATAAACACATTTTCTTATATTATGAACAAAGTAAATTTACAATCAATTTTACATTAAAATAACTAGTAAATATGTTAATATTGATAGTTGACAATGACAACACAAATTTAACAATTATAACTACTTTTCATGCAGGTAAATCATATTCCTACAATAAGACGTAATTCACAGAAATTAGCTCCCGAATAATTGTTGCTGAGTCATTGTTGTATATATTACTTTGTAAATGTATAACAAAAGCTCGAAAGTAGGAAACGAACAAAGAAATATGAAATAATTTACAAATTCTAAATTACGAAGCATCTAACTGCCTGGAATTATGTTCACGTAGCGCAGTAAATTCTGAGCGAGAGTATATGTTCGCCGTTTTTTCGCGGAGTATTACTTAACTTTATATTCACGTATAATTACATAACATTATCTGTACTGCGTAAATTGTAGCGAGAAAGAAAAAGAACGTCAAAAGGCGAGAAAGTAAAAATAGGTACATGAGATTGTTGCTGAAACATAGGGGATAGAAATGGAAAGTAGGAAGATTACAATGGATAAGTGGAAAAGAGGCAATTAATAATAACAAGAGGGATTTATATGATCTGCCTGGATTCTTTAATTTTTGGGGGTACTTTACATTAGTCCCCTGATACATCATCAAAAATTCCAGAAAATGGCTCCAATTTTTTAAAATTTCTTGTAAAAATCGAATGAAATCTATAAAGATGGCGTAACTCCGATTTCCAGTGATAACTCTGAATTTTTGAAAATTTCGAATGTTTCTCTTCAACGTCTTCTTATAATTCCAAAATTGAGAACAAATGTTTTTCCTGGCAATGACATTTTTCTCCATAATTAGTTTTTTCATTATTGTATGTTCATTTTCTTGAAAATTTAAGTAGTTTTCGGGTATAAAGTATGTGAAATGTTAGATAACATCAAAAACACGAATTTATGAAAATCGGCTACATACTATTTTGATAAAATTTTTGTGGGGAATAGTTCTAAATGTATTGTATAAGATGACATACACTACTTTTGCTGTATTTGTTTTATAAACAATTACAGAAATGTAATTCTTTTGTCATCTCTCTCACGTCACTCAGTCGGACCTCGTATAACAAATCTGACGGTTCATTTGTTAATATTCGATATATATAAATTTTTCGATCACCTCATTTGTTTCAGAGCGTTTGAAAATGTTTTAAAGTTTTTCATTATAAATAAAATAAAATAAATAAATGTCTATTGATGGCGAGGCTCAGGCCATTTAGGCTTCTCATCCGCCTATTAGTCGAAAATGTACTAGCTTTCATCCCATACTTCTCTGCCGCTACTTTCTTTGCATATCACTGCCCACACCTTTAATCAAATTTACATTTTCTGCAACGTTACGAGATTTTCGTTTTGACACTTCGATCACACTGCGCGTAACCGCAAACTAAACCTGCCCTGATCTGCATCGTAGGGCAGGCCCATTAGACGAATGGACTTTCACATCGCTTTGGCGTACGCATTTCCACTGTTGACAAGAAGAAGAAAGGAGTGAGTTACCTTCATGAGAAAGCTGAGAAAATGACGGAGAAAACATTTGCTGTATTATAAACACTTTCAGAAGTTTCTCAAAACTTCAAAATTTTTGCATGAAAAAGAACTTCAAATTTTCATTGACAGTAACGCTTAAATTATATTTAATTCAAACGGTTTCAAATTTTTTAAAGAAAATTTCCATAAATGACGAGGTTTTTCTCTTCTATAATATTCTTAAAAACATATTACATTTCTACAATTAAGAAAAAAATTTAAAAAAATGATGTTTGGACATCGATAGATGGTAGCTGAGAAGACCGAAAAGCTAACTCAGACCAAAAAACAATATAAAACTAACTAGTACGAGAAACTACGGGCCAGTCTGTAGCACCATTAGTTTAGATTTACTTCGTTGCATCATTTTTAGTAAGAAAAGAAACAGATTTGGGGACCAACACAAGTGCAATAACTTTCCTCCAAACATATGCACGGTGTCAAATAAAGTTCCTAATTATATTACAAATTATTTGTTCTGTTTGAATTTAAAAGTTTGATTTTTCCTACAGAAATTACCAAATACTTAGAAGTATGTTATAAATGTTAAAGCAAGAAAGAGATAACTATGACTCTTTGTTTAGCTCCTTCTCTCGCATTTAGGTCATCGAAAATTAACTGCTCAACTGTTTTTCTTGGATTCATTAAATATTTGGAATGAGTACACGTCGTGGAAACGTAGACACGTGCGGACATTACGTAAATGTTTCTGACATTTCACCAAAGTTTCCTGACAAATGCGCTGAGGTGAATGCCCTTGTCTTCATTCTACCCAGTAGTTTGTTTCATAAGCAATTTCTTTTGTTTAACCAAGCAATGTTATTCTAGACCTCTACTTCGAGAACGGCATGTTTTTCATATTCGGTGACCTAGCTAACAATGTATTGGGTAATTAAAATACCTGAGCATGGAAAGCTTTTTACGCACGAACGCGCGCGCCACACACGCGCCCATCCACACACACACATACACACGCCGACGTACATACCTGCGCGGATGTATGAGCTTGTTCCCACGAGAATGCGTTCCAATTGGACAAACAAATTATATAGTTTCATTTTATCATACATTCGATTACTACAACTATGTGGTGTTTTACTTTCTTTTTAACCTATTTGTACACAAAAATGTAGTATTTAATATAGACAAAGTTTTGTAATGATGCGGAAAATCGATTTCGAGGTTTCAAAGGCCAATTCACGTTTTGGGGTCCCCTGATTCCGAAAACGTGTTGTTTTTACTTACTCGCTTACATACGTAAGAAATGAAAGTATTGTAATCGCGCACTAAAACGGCTAATTTTCAATTCAAAAACTTTTATTGCCGTGCTCTCATAACAAAGAAGTGGATAACTCTTGTTCCTACGTACCTATAGTAAACTATTTCCTCCTACACGTTGTATTGTGAGAATCCATGTTTTGTAAATTCTTGATACCGCAAAACTGACAGACGGTAATGCCTCTCTCTCTCTCTCTCTCTCTCTCTCCCTCTCTCTTTCTGTCTGTCTGCCCGTAGTAATCAACTCTAGTGCCTAAACCACTCAGCCAACTTTCTCTGAATTTGTTATTTCCCAATGGATCAGGCTGATACCGCGGTCCTTTGAATTTGAAACATATGTTTTAATTTTGTTTTTTTTTTCATAAAACCCCTGGAACATTTTCAACATTTAAGAAAAGTAGATCAAAATTTTTTGATTAAATTTTGTTGTCGAATAGCGTAAAGGACGCTTGAAAAAATAGTGCAGATTTATATTGGTTAAAATTTCTTTTAAATTTCAATGTTTGGCGTATTCCCATTGTAATATTGAAGACCGTGACTTTTTTCTTAATGAAATCTGCTATTAAAGACAGATTTTCAAATATAAACATGTACCATTTTTTGAAAGTTGGAGAAGTTTTTGAGTAATTTTGGGTGAACGGGAGGCAAATTTAAATTTTTTATATAAGATTTTTTTATCAAGAAAGACAATTTTTTCTTTAAATTTACTGCTCGTATGTATCAAAGTACATTAAAAAAGGTGATGCTATTCTTATTTCTGGCAAATCCTCTGTATTTTTGAAAATTCCAAAATTTTAACATTAAAAATTACAAAATTGAGGATAGACAATTTTGCTTTAAACAAAATTTGTTTTAAAAATTAGCCGTGTAAAAAGGTATGTACACGTTTTTGAAAAAAATTGGAAATGTGTGCTTAAATGTTTTGCAATTTCTAAAAAAAAATTCTAAACCTTTTTTCAAATTTTTTCTTCATTTTTTCACGGATAGAACAAGAAACGATTAAAAGAATGGCGCCAGTCTCATTTTCGATGACTTGTTGGAAATTGCAAACTTTTGAAATTTAAATATTACAAAATTGAAAGTGGAGATATTTGCTTTAAAACATCTGTTCTAAAAGATCAGCAAACAAGTATTTCATTTGAATAAGTACCAGCAATCGGCTCCACAGATTCAAAATCCGAACAAAATATTTTGAGGGTTTGGTTTAAAGATATGTTTAGCAGCGAGCTACAATAAAATCCACAAGTATCAAAGGATGGACAATAAATTCGCGATAGTTGTATTTTCGACTAACTCTTTATTTTAGAAAATTGCGAAATTTTCAAAACCACAAAATTGAAGATATATTTTTTTTCCTTAAACGAAATCTGTTCTAAGCATTCATCTCTTTAAAAAGGTCAATTTAAATTATAAGTGAAATTATTAAAACTTTCTCGAAAACTCCCTTTTTTCAATATTTCCTCGGCTAGAAAAAGGCACGACTGAAATATTGGTGCATGGATGGTTTTCGTTGAGCTCTCTGAATTTTTGAAAATTGCAAATATAGAAATAAATGCGAGAAAATATGTGATGTGGTAGCACCACTAGTTTAGTCTCTTAGAAGTCTTAGTCTCAGTCTCAGTAGAAAAAGATAACATTTTTGTTCACTGGGATAAATATTTGTTATCTCTAATTACCAAAAGTAGAAAACATTTATTTTAACCATTTTATTACTGCTTTTGAAGCTAAGTTATGAACTTTAAAAATCTTTGTATGTGTCTAATTTAATAATTACTCGTATCTTGTTTGAATGAAAATTACACATGATTATCAAAACGAAAGTATTTTATTGCAATGGTTCTTCTACCTTTTCTCTTCTTTTCATTAGCGGATTCTCTCGTTTCCGTTTTCCTCACTACGCATCTTGTTGCGCCGATTCACTCAAATACCCTCTAACATATACGACGATGTACAACTGCAGCCACCGGACAACTTTCAACCTTTGCCACAAGATGTCGCTTGAAGCGATTCTTGTCTGTCCCATAGAATGAGAAAAAACGAAGAGCACTTATTTGATATTTGAAAGGTGCCATATGCAATTCTGGCATGTTAAGTTATTTTTTATTTCAATAATTATTGTTAATGTTATTACTGAAGGGCTGACTTTTCAATGAAATAATTCCGCACCCCAATCATAAAAATACATTTTCAAAATTGATTGATCCCCATGGGTATTTTGCCAGTCCATGCAGTAAAGAGTAAAATTGGATCCAGTCGGGCAAACAGTAAATAGAAATTAGAAATATTAAAATAAATGTATGCATTAGTTATAATTTTGAATAAATTTGTATTGGCGATCATTTCCGAACGTTACATAGTAAAAATATTGTAAACTCAATTTAACAGATGTAGTAAACGAAATGATGCAGAACGTACCCAAACATAACCGCATATATATATATATATATATATATATATATATATATATATATTATATATATATATAAAAGAGATGTAACCACGCTACTACACTCGGGACCACCGACCAGTAGTTGCGCGGCTGGAAACAAAATACTCGCGAAAGAAAAACCTGGCGAGTTCTTCGACCTCGATCTCCAAGACGTGGGTTTCTTTTTTTTTCTCTTCCGCCCAGGAGCGAAGGTTGCTTTGCCAGCGCAGCGGGGCGTGTGGCCGCGTAGTGGCAATGCGCACACACTTCCCTGCTGTGGAGCCATCCTAATCCTTTCGGACATCTATGGCTGATCTGAAATGGAGAAAAGGAACATGTCAGGAAAGGACAATAGCAGTGCGGCGCGACTTTTTGGCGTTGTTTACCGCAAATTTTCATCGGCAAAGTATTGGCGCTCGCCTGGTTCCGGGCGATCACACGCAGAGCGCCTTTGTTGTCGGGTGGTTGCTGGGCGGCGGCGGCCAAACGCCACTGGCGCCTGACGCATGCATTCTTTGCTCTGGCGGATTCGTAGGCGAGGCACGGCGGCGCGCGGCTTCCAGCCGCCGCGGCTCCTGCGCGCATCGGGCGGCCGCCTGGCGTGAGTCAAGGTGCGCTGACGTCACTTCCGGATGGCCTGGAGTCCCTGGAAGCACCGCGCGACCGCCTCGCTGGACTGCTGAGCAGGCGGCGAGGGCGCCGCAAGAACACAAGAATGATGAGTATGAATAAATTTTGAAGGCGAAGTGAGAGACGAAACGCGTCTCATGTGCTATTCTATTCGTAATGTATGTAACGAAGAATCAGAGAAATACCCTTGGGCATATTTCGAAAAGGTTTAGCGATTTCGTCCTGCCGTCTGTTTTTTACCTAGAATGTTATTTACATTGATATAGCATGATATTGTAACGAAATTTAATAAACCTAGAGTGTTGGAACCAGATATCATACCTTGAGAAGAAGAGGTAAAAAAGAGAAAAATCAAAGTTTGGAGTTATTGCCTGTTAAATTAAAAAATATCCAGTTCATTCCATTTTTGACAAACTAATTTGATCTTTCCAGGCTAGGTAGATTAAAAGGCATTATTTGAGAATGCTATTCCAGATTCTTGAAAAACATAATTATTCAATATTTTTTTTACACTCGTGGCCATAAAATATTGCTGTTATGACCAAGTGCTTTCTTGCTAAAAATTTATATTTTTGTTTTACATAAATGAAAATATATTATAACATAAATACTACAAATTAAATTAAGATTCCATTAAATATAAATATTTACCTTATACACTAATCTTTGCAAGCAGTAATGTACTAATTTTCATAATTTCCTATTTTAATCGAACATTAAAACTATCATTATTTTATTGCACTGATTAGAAAAAATATATTTCCCGCTGACGTTACTCTAATACTACAGGTTACTACTACAGAGTTTCAATCATATCCTCTATCTCTCCGGAAACTGCCAGCTTCTTGTTGAAGTCATAATACTGTGACTTTATGTGATTTGCATCAGTTCTAGAAGGTCTTTTTTCTATGCGTCGTTGATGCCTGGAGCTGACTGTAGGCAGCAATAAATTCATGTGAATCAAAAACGACTCCAAATTGTTCTTTAAATTTCTTGTAAGAATAGGGTAAAATACACATATAAAAGTGGAATAGGTCCGATTTTCACGGATAGCTTTCAATTTTTGAAAATTGTAAAATTTGAATTTTTTCGGCGTCTTACTACAACTACAAAATTGAAGATAGAGATGTTTCCTTTAAATGAAATTTGTTGCCTATAACCAGTTCTTTCAAAAAGGTCAGGTACATTATTTTGAAACTTTTAGTAGTTTTGGAGCAATATTGCCAGCAATATGTCAAATTTATAAAAAAATACAAAAACAAGATTTTCTCAAAAACGCCTCTAAATTTTTTCGTCAAAATTTTGATAGGGATAGTGTTAAATGTGAGATGACATATATGCCATATTGCTCTATCCTTACGTTTTTTAACTGCAATTTTAAATGAAATTTGTAATTTTGTAATAACAACAACGTAATTTTTTAGACTTCTGTCTCATGTCGTTAATATTAATATTAGCGGTAATAAGTTATCTTTATTATATTTATGAGTACATGTGCTTTAAACAATGTCATATAAAGTTTCTCAAAAACCCAACCCTTATCTGTGAAAACTAGCTCAAATTTCCTCACGCCATTAATATGCACTTTTACAGCAATTTGTAGACAGTACTGTATTTGTCAGTTAAGGTTCTTAAAATAAATACAAATGAAGTTTTTCAAAAATTCAAAAATTTTCTGGGGAAAAGAGCTTCAAATTTCCAAATTACAGTAGCGCTTAATCGCCATTTTCTTAAAAGCCGTTTTAAAGAAATTTTTCAAAGAAAATTGTCATTTAGGACGAGCTTTTACTAGTCTTTAATATTCTCAAAATTATGTTTCTGTTCTACTACTAGGAAAGCAAAAAATTAAGAAAATTTCAAAAAAAAATATACTTATGGCTGTGATGGAATGCAGCTGACAGGAGTATGTGGCAAGTTCGAGAAGCTAGTCGAGACCAAAGGAAGAAGAAAACTGTAGGGACATATGTGTCATTCTGTGACACAACTAGTTTTTAGTGATTCACTGATTGCTTTTTGTTTGCAATTGAATAATGTATCTGGTATTCTGTACACTTCACACTGCCATATTATAATCAATTTCCTGTAACTATCAAATCCTTCTTTAGAAACACAAGTAACTGCGTTAATTACTGTTTCTATTTGTAAGAACCAATACTATTTCTGTTACTTTCTTACTCAAAATCCTCAACTATTGATCGCAGCTTGCGTCGCCTGTATTGTACAGCCGCTTCCTACGGGATGCCACCCTGGCGCGATCGACGAAAAGGTCGATTCTCATCCGCAAATCGCTCCATGGAACGGGAAAAGTTTAATGAAGCTTGTGCCGACAATTCGCATGATAATGACGCAAGTTTGATTGGATTCGGCACATTGATGTCTGTCATCATAAAAAGCTGTTCATCGTAGAATCCGCGTACAGCAGAGGCCACTCCTGTCGAATTCATTTCATAACAAAAAGTTAAAGAGGAAGTCTAAAAGGGAGTGGCTGATGAGTCATATTCATTCGGCTTTGTGTAGAAGTTGGAGCTGTAATAATGCGATCGGTTTCTGGGTTAGGGAGTGGAACAGGTCTTCGGAATTTTCCTGGCGTTATTAATTTGCTGCCTTCATGTTAGGTTTTGTGTCGGTGTGGAGCAGAAGTGTTTTGACCTTTTACAACCTAAACTTCGCAAATGAGAAATAGGTTTTCAATTTAATGAATTTTCGCGGTAAATAGCTCAAGATTTCTTAAACGAATATTATATTATCATTCGTGGTACCAAATCAATGAAATTTAAAAATGTTTGACAACGTGTTCATCCTTCCAAACCAGAATTTAAACAATTTATTCAACACTAAATTGAAATACGATTCATGTACTCTTACAGTGTTCATCAACTCGTTCATTAATTCAAAACATCGTACAGAGTCATGATCAAATACAATCTTAAAATATTTTAAATTAAAAAGATAAAATTAATAAATGGTTCTTTAGGTTCAAATTTTCTCTGAGAATTTTAAAAACAAATAACAAATTTAACAAGTAGTGCTACAGAATGGCACATACTTCCCCGCATTACTTTTCTATTTCCCTTGGTCTCGGCTTGCTATTCGAACTTGTCACTTACTCTTGCCTGCTGCCATCTATCGCCGCAAAAATACACTTTTAATTTTTCGGTTTCCTAATAGTATAACAAAATTTTATTTTAAGAATATTAAACTGTAAATCTTCGTCATAAATGGCAATTTTCTTTAAGAGATTTGAAGCCGTTTTTAAGAAAATGACGCTTAATTCCTTCTGTAAATTTGAAATTTGAAGCTGTTTTTCACAAAAAGTTGCGGGGGTTACGAAAAACTTCATTAGAAGCCATTTAAAGCATTTTAACTCACATATAAAATAGTGCTTAAAAATTGCTGGAATTGTGCAAACAATAGGCGCGAGAGATGTTTAAAAAATATATTAGTTTAATTTAGAAAAAACAAAATACCCCGAAATGAACTTTACGTCATACTAAAGCGTGTAAATAACACACTTCTAAAAGTTTTAAGAAAAAATTAATAGCCGTTTTTGAGAAAATAGCATTTGAGCCTTTCTGAAAATTCAGACCTAGTTTTCACAAAAAATGGTTGAATTTTCGAGAAACATTATCCGACTATATTTAAAGCATATGTTCTTATAAATACAATAATGTTGCCTCTAATATAAATATTAACGACGTGTGAGAAGTCAAAACATTAATTTTTTTGTAAATTTTGAAAAAAACAAAAGAATAGAGCAATATGGCGTTTGTCATTGTACAGAGTGCATTTACTACTATTTCTACTCTTAGGAAACCGAAAAATTAAGAATATTTCAAAAACATTAAATTTGAACGGTGATAAATGGCAGCTGGCCACTTCTTTGAGGCAAGTTTGTACAGCAATCCCGGACCAAAGGAAATAGAAAATTAATTCGGGAAAGTCTGTGCCATTCTGTAGCAATTAGAAACTCGAAAGTTTTCTGTGGAAATGAGCTCAAATTTCTGCATTTTCAGATTCGCTCAAACGCCATTTTTTTTAAAATGGCTCAAATTTTTTTTCAAACTTTTCGTACGAATAGTGATAATGGCAATGTTTAAAGTTACAGAAAATTAATTATGCTTTATTCCTTTGATATTTTTTCAAAATATACAGAAAGATCATTTTCTAAAAAAATAATCTCCCGGCTTTAGAATGCACAATTCTAACAATTTGTGTAGAGTATTGAATTTGTGACTACATGTGCTTCAAATGACTTCAACTGAAGTTTTTCAAAAACTCAATAGTTTTCTAAGAAAAATATCTTAGTAAATGTCGCATTTACAGTAACACGTAAACAGCATTAGCTTAAAAACTGCTCGAATTTTTTTAAAGAAAAATTGCCATTTAGGATAATATTTATCTCTTCGTTAATATTCTTAAAGTAATATTTCAGTTCTACTATTAGGAATCAAAAAGTTTAGAAAATTTCAAAAAGGTTTACTTTTGGTGATAATAGATGGCAGCTGGCAAGAGTAGGTGGGAAGTCGGAATAGCTAGCCGAGACCAAAGGAAATGGAAAACTAATGCGGGAAAGTCTGTGCCATTCTGTAGCACTACTATGTTTTGTTTGAAGAATGGCGGAAAAGTGAAAGTGTCGAAAGTTTCGAGTCCCGAGCCCAACAGGAGGTAGTAACGAGGTCTGCGTTTCCGATGAATTTCCCCCATGCGTGTGGTATACAGCATAATGAGGTAGGACAAACCCTTTCCTCATTGGGAGTGGGTAAGCCGAATTGAGTGAGTCCCGCAGGAAACTGACGTGTGCTGGGAATTACTTGTTTTGAAAAGTGGGTCTGCAATTCTACTTTCTCCCCTCCCCTTCCCAGTAATCCGTATGCCTACATTTCCTTGCTCTTGCATCAACCATGGCAGACGAGAAAGAAGGAATCTTACCGAATCGATTTAATATGTCCGGTATGCATATACTTGTGAGACTTGATTTTGAAATAGGAAATGTGGAATTAGAGCAGTTTAGTAAAATTATTTGAAGGGTTCGTTTGTTTAACACGTGAGACATGCATCTTCCCTTGTGTTAGCAACGCTCCAAATATTGTCAATACCATAGCAAAATTGAAAGCTTTTGAGTACAGATGACTAATGGAATGAATACTTTATATATTGTTACTATAGATGGATGATTTTATTTATTATCTAATATCCATGTGAGGGTGCTTGACTGAGCATTCATATTTCCTCTATTGTAATTGTTCTGCATTATTTTTGGACTTTATATCGCATATCTATATCCCATTTAAGCTGTTCCCAATATTTCCCTTCTTGTGGACCTTTTAACAAAATCGAAATAAATTGGTGTAATATAATATATATCCGTGGACCCAATATTTATCTGTTATTATTTTTTTCGTATGCATTACACGACTAAAACGTCTTAAACGACTAACTAAAACTTAATCGTAAACCATTTTCAAACTTTGATAAAACTAAAGTTTAGACTTGCAGCACAGCTTAACATATAAATTTGTAACGTTGAGAAAATGAATACAAAATTAAAACAATAAAAGAGTGCATTTATTCTAGTAACAGGGAAACAAAACATAATTCTTTAATATCAATGAATACTAACTGGTAAAATGTGAGGTTTTCAGTCTGATATATCAAATTTAAATATTCTGAAAGATAAATCCAAATTAAAATAAAATAATCAAAATAAAGATAAATCAAAATTAAAATAAAATCAAAATTAAATATTCTGAAAGATAAACTATTATCATGTTTACAAATGGGTCAAGAATGTCTACATATTGGAATGGTTTACCTATGTATTAGAGATGCACGGTCCAAGAAACAATTTGATTTTAACAGTCTCTATTAAATGGATCCAAATATTAAGACTGACATTTTATATTTTCACTTTATCAAACAAAATCGTGGTTATCATGGTTGCACAGATTTCAGCATTTTTACAGGGTTTTATTTTTGCATTATATCCTGAAAACAGATTTTGCAGTTCGCTTAATGAATTGGTAAGCAAAATGCTCAATTTAAATTTTTAAAACGTTAATAAATTAAAATTTTACGATGCAACTTGATTGGCTTTTTTAAATTGTGGCTTTTCTCATGTGTATTAAATCAATATCAATAATCATCAAAAACGTATTCAATAAAATTTGGTACGTTAATGACTACTGAACAAAAAGATATAATTTTCAGTAAAGATATAATTATTAATAAGCCAAATTACTATACCCAGTGATTCAGTTTCGTTGTCTATTCTTGCTTCAAGAATTTTCTATTCAAGCTATTTTTTTCAATTAAAATGTGTTTTAAAGTAATGTCAAAAGTTCGTACCATTTATGGGTCATATATTCCTATTTGCACTTCAGGTACTTAATTTCAATATCTTTCCAACAAAAATAAAGGTTACAAACAAAATTACTATCTTGGATTTACAGGTTAGATTTAAAGATATGTATTAAACTTGATTAAACAGACGCAGAAATCATATCGTTAACAATAAAAATCACACGAGATGTAATGTGATTTGCCAAAAATTTACTTTATGAATCTGAAATTACGTCTAATGTCGACGCGAAGCAATTTCCTGAGATGGATGTTCCCAAGTTAATAACAATCCACTCGAAGTGAGACTACAAACGTCAACTTACAAAACATTTCCAAGCCTGAGAAAATTTAGTTCATATGTCTTTGAGTCGAATATCCCTAGTTTGCCCTGTTGGATTTTTTTTATCAAGTAACATGCGATTTGTTTATGTCTGGAGCATATTTTGCTTTACATAGTCAATAATTAGAGTGTGACGTGCACCGCTGATAGAATGTGACCAAAAAAATGAAGATGGGATAATTTGTAGAATTGCATCAAATTATTTCAGATCTGCTATTGTCTGAGATATGAGAAGATAACTCAGACTACACGAGTTTCTGAAGTAATAGCACTCACTTGCCAGCACCAATGTATTATCAAGAAACGTTTGTATAGCCAACATATTTGTGTTTGCTGGCTACTCTAGGTACTGAACCGCCTCTACTCGTAATCAGCGTCTCATTGATATTTACGATCAATTTCTTACTTTCTAGGCGAATTATTTGGAATTTATTATAATAAAACTAAAATACTCAGCGAGATGGCTCAGTGCGTAGCGATTTGCAAGCAGGAGGTCCGGTTTCGATACCCAGACCAGCCATTTTGACTGAGGTTTTCGTGGCTACCTCCGGGCGCGAGGCGAATGCTGGGATGGTTCCAAAAGCCCACGAACACCTTCCACTGCCCCCCCCCCTGACACCTTCTACCATCATCCTAATCCTTTCATTCCTCATCACTGTATAATAACAATAGTGATAATTGTAATAATAATATTGATAATAATAATATCATCCTATTCCCCCTACTTGATATTCAATGCTAACAACTTTGACCTAACCAAGGGATGCAGCCGAAAGGCTGATTCCTATAATTCCACACGTTGATCACTCCAGGATAGATTACAACTGGGTCTCGGAGAGAGAAATGTGTTGCATGGTCAGCAGTGGCCCCACACGATTAATGATAATAATAATAATAATAATAATAATAATAATAATAATAATAATAATAATAATAATAATAAAAGTAAAATGTGCGTAACAAAATTGAATATAAGCTATCGAATGCATTTCCTATGTTCAGAAACTGCTGAGTTGAATACAAGCAAGGCAGAGTTTACGATTATTTAAGGCGCCTCTATCATATTTTAGTGGGTACACCTGGGGGCTGCATAAGCACGTAACACCAATCAATTAAAATTCTGGGATGTCAAATGTGTGTAATCAAAACTGAACAATGAAGATAAAGACTCAATATTGGCCCTGCAAGCGGGCAAATCTTTGCCCTGAGAGTTCGCATGCCTCTCAACTACCTGTTCAGTATCCATTTCAGTTAGAACATCGATATCAAAAATTCCGGATGTGTATCTTCATTATGAGATTTCTGATCAATATGTTACCTGAGCAAATGGACGACCTTTGACCCTCTACGTGTTTCCTAGAAGTTAATAACATCTACTCTGTATATGCAGAGAGGGGTGGATATCGTTGAGAATATTGAGGAATCTTGTTAAAAAATATACATGTGAAAAAAGATAATCTAAGGTATGATTTTGGCAAAATATAATTTACATTAATAAATGTTCAAGAAACTAAGATTCTTGAAAAAAGTTATTGAACTCATCGAGATTTGTGATTTTGTTTAATTAAATTATAAATAAATATTTATTATTTATATGATTTTGCTATATTTTCTTGGAACTGTAATACAACAGTAATTATTAGATTGCCAATAATAATAATAATAATAATAATAATAATAATAATAATAATAATCATAATAATAATAATGATATCCCTTCCAAAATCACAAGAAGGGCGAGGGGTTGTAGATCTCATAAATCTACACAGATCTCAAAATCCATCACTCAAAAGATACTTCGTGGAACATTGTGGGAGAATTCAGCAAGCAGTGAGCGCAGTTGATAATCGTAACTATAGTCCACTGAACTTGAAAAATTTTGATCCGCCTGTTCAACCAATCACTGAAACCGAAGAGAAGATAACCTCACAGAAAACGAAGGTACTGCACGGGTGGTACCCCCGTGGGGTGAGTAATCCAGATGTCGACATCTCTGTGTCGTACGCATGGCTCCAGCACGGGGATCTCTTTCTGGAGACAGAATCCTTCATGATAGCTATCCAGGATCAAGTGGTGCCTACTTAAAACTTCAGAAAACACATTCTGATTCCACCATCCATTATGACTAATGTATAACATGAGAGACACGTGACAAGTGAATATAGCGGCCACGCACAGTAGGAATACAAAATAAGGCATGATGAAGTGACGAAGCATATTATAAGCTAATTATTTGCAGTAAAAACGGGCGTACTCGCCACTTCCGTGCCGTATTATAAATATGTGTCTCAGAATTCTACTGGAATCGCTCCATTATCACTGACAAACAAGTTGGCGGCAATAGACCCAATGTAACGTACATCGATAGAAAGCAGCAGAAGGTTTTCCTTATTGATATATCAATAACCAACACCCACAACAAGCAAAATATCAAGAGAAGATCCAGAAGTATACCGATAATCGCTCATGAAGTCGCAGCCAAGTGACAACTGTACCTAAAATAATAACAGCCACAGAAGTGATCCTGAAAATGGCGCTTCGAGAACTAGAGTGTCTTTACTTGGATGCCAGGAATATATACAATATTCAGAGAGCAGTCATCTTGAATACATGCAGTATTGTTAGAAGCCACCTAAATCTTCAATAAAGCAATCGCACACCTGGTCCTTCCTGTGAGTGGTTGACATACCGACCAGTAAAAACTGTGAATATAATAATAATAATAATAATAATAATAATAATAATAATAATAATAATAATAATATTTTGAACATTTTCACGGAGCTGAAATTTTGCTCCTAATCCCTTCTAGTGAAAAATGAATTACTTCCTAAGAATATAAGACAAAAAATATTCGAACACAACGCACAGCGGTGGAAATTTCACACATGACATTTTCCCTTAATTGTTAGGCATACAAATACATTCGTGTATTGCAGAACACGTTCAGACGCAAGCAAAGATAATTTTTCTTCCTGCCAAACACCAATGCATGTTGAGCTGCCTACCAACCAGGGGCAATTGCCATTTGTGATTTTCTTAATAAGAATTCTATTGAATTATAATTTTTAAAACATATTTTCATTGGAAAAAGTTAACTTGACCTCTCTCCCTGATCTAGAAATTTGATACATTGATTACATGACGGCCTCTACATATTTCTCGCCTCTATAAAATATTAGATTTGCGTGTAGCCTTGGTTGTAGTATCTCTGAATATATCGTGCCGCGTCTAACGAGAATATTCTAGGTTTCAAGTTCGTACGTTGCCGTATTTTCGACGCTATCTAATTGCTAAGTTAATTCAATTACTGCCTGAAGAAGAATTCTAGCGCCCAGCTGCTCTGGTCGGTAGTTTCCGTTGTTTGACCGAACAGTAACATTTGATTGCTGGAACAATGCGCTCGCCCGCTCTCGCCCGCTCTCGCCCGCTCTCGCCCGCTCTCGCCCGCTCTCGCCCGCTCTCGCCCGCTCCCGCCCGCTCTCGCCCGCTCGCCTCCACACGCATGTTGCCGACCGTAATCGCAATGAAATTGAAAGGCAGCCGCCGCCATAAGTATGGCGCATTGGCAAGCGGTGTGAGTTCCACTTCTCTAAATGTAATGCATACATTTTATGTAAATTTACCCTTAATATAGGTTGAAGTAATTTTTTTTACGAAAACCAGTGTTAAGTTCATCGACAAAACGTACTTCCATACATTCATAGATTGTACATTACAAATAAATTCACTGTATTTAAAGAGCATATTTCATTCAGGAGAAAATATCTTCAGTATTAGAATTGTAGGAAAACGCCCCAGGAAATGCACTTACGGGTTTTTCTCAAATTTGGAATTTCAACAAAAATGAAACATACACCATTCTTTTAAGCTTTACGCTATCAGAAGACAACGTTTAATAAAAAAAATGATGCAATTTTGAGAAAATGTTGAAAATGTGAAGTCTTCAAGTAAAGTACTCCCAAAAATCAAAATATCTAGTTGAAACTCTCAAATCCTTGTGGCCGTTGAGATGGGAGAATATCAATTTTGGAGGAAGTAGTCTGCAGTGTTTAGGTACTAATGTTGACATACGTTTTGCCGTCAGTCAGTTTTTCGATATCAAGGAATCACAAAACATGGATTTTGGCAACACCACGTGGTACAGGAAGCAATGTTTATACTATGTGTAACAACGAGATTTATCCACGCTTTCGTTACTGGGGCACGACAATAAAGTTTTCCTAGCGGAAAAACGGTGCTTTGTAGTGCACGACTATATAACATTCTCTTCTTACGAAGCAAGAACGATAAAGTCAAAATACAATAAAAATGAAATTTTAGTGTTAAATGCGCGATTAGATTAGTCCATGACCTCGAGTGAATCCTTCAAAGAACATCTAAAGACCGTTGCTCCTTATATCGTGTAACAGTATGCAAATGAATCGTGTAGTGCCCATCAGCAGCAGGGAGACTGCGAGAGAGCGTGTGTCAGTCCGCTTCAGGGTCGACGGACGGGTCACGCGTCACGCATCGC
>BOPP01000019.1:3776028-3793428 GCA_017312745.1 Gryllus bimaculatus | reverse complement strand
ATTTCATTTATTTGAAGCAGAAATTACCCAAAAGTATTAGTCTTTTTTCAAAAAATTGTAAATGACCTTTTTGGAAGTGCTAATTTTGTTCAACAGACTTTGTGAGAGAGAAATCGCTGCATTCAATTTTCAATTTTGAAAATGTTTTTTTTATTTTAAAAAAGCTGAGCAATACACGAAAATAAGACTAACAACATATTTGTTGTCGCCTTTTATTACATAAGTGAAGGAAACTTAATGAAAAAATTGTGTGCAGTTTTTGAGAGACAATATGGTACATTTCAATTGGAAATAACTCAATCACTACGCATTTTCAAAAGAATTGGACATGGCTCTTTTTAAAGAGCTAATTATGCACAACAGACTTTTTTGAGTCAAAAATTTCTATCTCTAATTTTGAATTGTTTTTTCCAATTTTCAAAAAATCAGAGATAACAACGAAAATGAGACCTTTACCATTCTCTAATACATTCTTTTCAATATTCAGCAACAAAATTTTATCAAAAAAATGGAGCCATTTTTTAAAATTTTGAATATGTCTCAGAGGCTTCATGTAAAGTATTCTCCAAAATTAAAATATCGGTTTAAAATATCAGTGTTCGCGACGTCAGCTAGAACGATTGGGGAATTTCAATTTTTTAGAAAAATCATCTGAATGGTTTATGCGCTAGCTTTGTGCACAGACGGACAGACAGACAGATTTTTCGGTATGAAGAACGCACAAAACATGTATTCTGGTAACACCAAGTGTTAGAGGATTTTTTTTCGTTATTTAGCAACTGGATTTATCCACATTTTCCTTACCAGGGCCCGACAGTAAAAGTTTTTGTGTTGAAAATTCGCCATTTTACGGCGCACAATTACAATACTTTCTCTTCTTACATTAGTAAGTGCGAGAAAGTAAAAACGTTTTTGATGCCTCCCTCCAATTAAAGGGAATAAAGTTGCTTAATTAAGAGTATTTGTTTGCGAGTTTGGCAGTGACATTTTCTAAATAGATGATAACTTGTCAATAACAGAAAGTTTTCGCTTTTCTACGAGCGGCATCTGTAATTTCAAGTGTATCTACTTTACTAAAACCCTTGTGAAATGTTCAAATGATTTTAGAAAATATCTGGCATTCTTTTATTACTTTTTTGCAAGCTTAGAAGAAACAAGTAGTGCTACAGAATGTCACGGACTTTCCCGTATTAGTTTTCCATTTCCTTTTGTCTCGGCTAGCTATTGTAACTTACCACATATACTCATATTTTCTTGCCTGCTGCCATTTATCTCCGCCCTAACTTTTTTACATTTTCTTAATTTTTCAGTTTCCTTATAATAGAAAAGAAATAATGTTTTAAGAATACTAAAGAACAGTGAAACCTCGTCTTAAAGGGCATTTTTTTTAAAGTTTGAGAGCCGTTTTTAAGAAAATGATGCTAAATAGTCCAGTGAATTTGAAATTTCAAGCACTTTTTCACAATAAGTTTTTTGTATTTTTGAAAAACCTCATTTAAAGTCATTTGAAGCTCTTTAACTCACAAATACAACAGTACTTACAAAAAGGTGGAGATGTACACATAAAACAGTACTTACAAAAAAATTACGTTTGTGTAATTTTTGAAAACTCAAAACAATTTCCCGAAATAAACTTTATGCCATATTAAAGAGTGCAATTAGCAATATTCTTTTAAAACACGAAGAAAAAGATGGAGCCGTTTTTGAGAAAATGGTTACTGAAATTGCGAAATTTTGATCCAGTTTTGACAAAAAACGGTAGAAGTTTTCGAGAAGGTTTATATGACATTATTTAATCGCACATTTACACATAAATATAATAATGTGAACAAATTGGCACTTATGTAAATATAAACGACGTAAGAGACAAGCCAAAAAATGACACTTTGGTCGTTTTTGTAAAAACAAAAGAATAGAGCAGTTTTTTTATGACACTTCATAGAGTGCATTTAGCACAATTCTTACCAAAAGTTTAAAGAAAAAATTGGAACGTTTTTGAGAAAATCTTATTTTTGTATTTTTTTCAAATGGCACAAATTGAACGCAATGTTGTGCAAAAACAACAAAAAATTTCAAAAAATGTACATGACCTTAATGAAAGAACAAATTATGGACAACAAATTTAATTTGAAGGAAACGTCGCTATCTCTAATTTTGTAGTTGTAGAAAGACACCGAAAAAATTCAAACTTTTGAATTGATCGAAAATTCAAAGTTAACAATGAAAATTGGACCTATGTCACTTTCATACGTGTATTTTACTCTATTCTTACAAAAAATGTAAAAAAAATATTTGGAGCCGTTTTTGAGAAACTTTTGAAAATTTCTGGAGAGCTTTATGTATATGAAGATTTATTTTTAAACACCTCTAGTGGAGCCATGTCGACTGGTGAATGTTCATTTTGGAAAAAATCGTACGTATGGTTTAGGCACTAGTGGTGTTCACAGACTGACGGACAGACGGACAGACGGACAGACAGACATGTTTTGCCATTAATTATTTTTTTCGTATCAAGGACCCACAAAACTTGGATTCTGGCTACATCAAGTGTTATAGGATTTTTTCCTTAATTTGGCAACCGGGTTTATCAACTTTTTCGTTATCGGGGCCAGTAATTAATTTTTTATGCCAAAAATCAGCCGTTTTTTCGCGCAAAATCATAATTTACAAAGCATCAAGAAAATTATTGAAAATTCTTTAAGAATTTGAATTTAAATGGAAACATTGCAAATGTCAGCTTGTGTAATAGGTCTTGAAAATCTCAATGAGAATTTAATTTATATACAACGGTCTACAAAGTTTACACATTCTCTTTCCTGCTGTCTTCTTTTGTCGCCTAAAGGACATTTTAACATTTTCTAAATTTTTCGGCTCCCTGATGCTAGAACTGAAATAATCTGTCTTTAAAAGCCATTTCAATTGTAGAGCCCGGACAACCGAGTTGGCTAAATGGCGTGTATGGATTCCGCGCTTTGGACCAAGAGGTTCGAATCTGGCTCAGGGGTTTTCACCTGATGAAAATGTTGGACAGAAAACTGTTGAGAATTCGAAGAACTTTATTGAAAAATAATTTTTACTCACAAATACAATCAATACAGTTAAATAAAGCAGACATGTCTATGTGCTTTCTATAAACATTTTTTCTATTCTTCTTTTCTTTCTTATTAGATTCCTAGAACGTATGTCACGTCAAATTGTTGTCTGTATGTCACTCTGTCCGAATTAACAAAATTCTACTTAATCTATCATCATGAAATTTAAATTAAATTATAATCACTACTCAAGTGTCCAACTTGTTTTTTTTACTGTGATATGACCAACGGTTCCGAATATAATTACTTCTCGCTCTTACGAATATTCTTGCCATACGGCGCTTCTATAGCGTAGTGTTATAGGTGTCAGCAAGCTAACTATGAGAATCTGAGTTGGGATCTCGGGCCGAAAATAAATTGTTGCTGGTTGAAGACACTTTTGCAAGTTCATGTAGTGGTATAATATAGCGAAGCAGTTAGAAATGATGCCAGAACGTTTTTATATCCCCACTAGTTTTAAAACGTTTGAAGGCAAAAGAAATCACGTTCAATTTAAGATCAGTGCCAGACAAGCGCCTTCCAGAACACGGCGCCGATTTCTAAGCGTGCGCGGCGATTAGCAGCGCCACCCCGCGCCGCCTGTCACTTGGGCGGCTGAGCCGCTGGGGCTGCCGTGACCCGACCTCCGCGGCGCCGGCCCGCGCCGGCTGGCGTGCAAATATTTGCAGGCGCAAGCCCCGCTGTAATTATGCACACACGGGCTGCTCCGTGCCGCCCGCCCCGGCCCAGCGCGGCCCCGGCGCAGACCTCGCCCGATCACGGGGCCAATGCGCGACGTGCCGATAGTGACCGGCAGGAGGGGTTGGCTCAGAGGCTGCATTACCGTTGTGTCTGCACCGTTGTCTTTAACCACGAGGTCATTGGGTTCGAGTCCCGAATGTGACGGATTTACGATACTAGGTAGATAGCAAGTCGAATTCACCTGCGGTCTGGGAAATACTAGCGGTTCGTTGATGTGATCAGTTGTTATTCGTGGTTTCTTCCATCAATACCAGGAGAATGCCGGAGAGGTAACCTAACAAACGGGCCACGAGCCGCGCGAGATTTCTTTCCTCACCCTCGATTGTTTCTCTCCCTCTTAATACACATTTACATGCACTGCCCCACCACACATGCCGGGGGCTTACAGTTTGTCCTAACTGGTGCGGTGCCCCGGGGGCGGAGATACCTGAAGGGGTACCCCCTTAATCTAACGTATAAGTCATCTTCTGGAATATAATATGCACTTTACTCACGGGGTTGATGACGAAAGCATTTGACGCATCCAGAACGGGAGGGCATGGGATGGAGCGGAGTTGGAGAAAAAGTCGATGAAGGAAAGGATTCAGATTGGAGGAGAGTGAGGAAGTAGGAATGTGACAGAAAACTGAGAGAGATGATAGGTAAAAAAATGAAAGAAGGAGACAAGGGGGAGAACGAGACATAGAAAGATAAAAGAAGACTAGAACGAGAGAGAAGAAGAGGTGAGCGAGAGAGGGGAAGAGGAGAACGAGATATATGGGAGAAAAACGAATATGAAGGAAAAAAAGAGTGAAAAAAAGAATATAGAAAATGAAAAAATAGGGAGAAGTAGAGTCGAAGGAGATAAACGAAAAGAGTACAATGCAAGAATTGATGAAAAGAAAGACAAAAACTTGTGACATAACCTTCGCGCCCTCGGTTTGTTGAAAAAGGTACAACAATGGTACATTTTTCATAGCTAGACGCTTTCACAGCTTGCGCTTCAGTAGTGAATTCCTTCTAGGTATTCGTTTATTGATTCTTCTTTATTCTTATGGCATAGACAGAGATTATTTTAACCGTTTGTTGAGTTGTGAGAGAGAAATGTGAGTGTGAAAGTGTCTCTGTTGTACATTTTATAACGCGCGAGTTCTCGAGTTAAATTTTTCAACTTGTCCTTTAAGTACGTGAAAAGGTGAATAAATATAGTTGCTAAATGTAGAAAAAAATATTCTGTAATACTTAGGGTAGCCATAATCCATGATTTGTGGGTTCAGGACACCGAAAAATCGAATGACGGCAGAACTTCTGTCCGTTCCTCTGTGAAACAATCTAGCGGCTGAACCGTTCAGCCGATTTTCTTCAAAATTCATATTCCCCAATTGATCTAGATGATGTGGCGGCACCGTGAATTTGAAACTGATATTTTTATTTTGGAGGATACTTTATATTAAGCCCCTGGGACATTTTCAAAATTTAAAAAAATGATGTCTCCCTCTTTTTTTATTAAAAGTAAGCTTGATCATCGATTTGGAGAAAAATCAACATACAGAAAAGGAATTTCAATATTTTTTTAAACAATGCCTTCAAACATTAATGAGTATTTTTTACCATTCACATTATAAATATTTTTTCTGAAAACCAAGCTCTTTATCCGCTAATGTAAATGTTTTAGTATATTCCTGTGCGTGCAAATGATCAAGTAGAAAAACAATTGTAAATATAAATCTCTCACTGTAATTTTGGCCCTTATGAACACCTCATCTAGCTGTTTAAAATAGAGAAGGATATAGCTGCACTCCTATGTTATCACGTTCGGCCCCTAACACAGAGTGGAACATGCACAGTGGACACAGGCGTTGCCACAATAACTCCTCCTTCAAATATTTGATTTCCCGCGAAGCCAGGACAAAGCCGTTTCAAGAGACGAGGTGGAATCGCTATTGCAATGCGCATCGACAATTGGGAATGGCTGCAGCTTGATGATGCAACAATTAGCTACAGTGATAGGTAACAGAGCTGTTAATTTAGCGACTGATAGGATAAAATGCAAACACACTGCAAACGATAAAATAATCGATACCTTCATCTTTCATTTTCAATGAACACTTTGAGTCTACAAACGTAACACAATTCTACAAATGTCTGCTGCATAATATAATTTTTTAATGTCTAATGCTTGCTTTGTTCTCAGGTTTGTATTACGCATGTGAAAGGAAAGTACATTTTTTACGATTATTTGTACGAGAAAAATATTCTCATCCACATTTCATTGGTCATACATTTTATCTGATTCGTCACCGAGTCTTCTAATTACATTTAGACATATTTTTCATTCTCCTTTTCATTATTTTTTTTTGATCCCTTATTTTTCAAATATAAATATACCAAATGTATCCAATACTACTTTTTTCTAATTACAATTGCTATTCTTAAAGAGCGGTTTCTGTATAACAATATTATATTTTCAATAATTCAGTGTTCAATATTCCTACTTGAAAGACTTTTGTCGGAAGTTAACGTTCATCTCATTTACTCAATAATCTTGTTACAATATCAAAATTCTACTGAGATGTGATTTTGTATGTTATCGAAAATTTCAAATACAAAAGTTACAGAAGGTAATAAGAGATCAATCATATGAATAAAAGTCGTTAGTAACATACTACATTGATTTTGAAAAAAAGATAATAAATTTCAACATATGCTAAAAAATAAGGATAACTTTCCTTCAAAGTAAATGAAATTTCAAAACAATTATTTCAATCATTTTTGAAGCTCTTAAAACAAAATCCAGTTGCTTTTCGAATTCAATTCATAATGAGATACTATAGTTTTCAATCCCATCTTCATATCGAACGTTGTGCAGTCATTTATTTACCTCCTAAGCCAGGATGATGGCGGACGTGACACTGCAGTGGCCATTGAATCATGCATGTAATTTACAGGATATGTGCCAAGTAGCCCAGACCGATTGCATCGTAAATTATCGCCTCCTCCCGCTTATGCCATGCGATCCTAAATAATTCAACTTTGATGGAATGACCTCAAAGTATTCTGTTAATATTAACCTAGAACCCTTCAGATTGCTATTGATATGCAAAGTAGCTCTAAATTATTATACAATTATAAGAGCCAAGACGAACAGTATAATTTTATTTTTACTTTTTCACATATTACATACGTAGTAAAGAGAAAGTTACGTAATGCTGCTGCAAAAAAGTTAATTTTTCGGCATTGAAATTTGTATTTTAGATCTCTGAAAAGTTAAAAGATGATACATTTTGAATGTAGCAAAATATGTTCTCTAATACGTTGTGTAGTCAGAATACACATTTTTGAGTCATTGGTACCGAAATATTAGTTGAAGACAAAAGTCAGCCCTTCTGCCTGTCCGCCCGCTTGTGAACAACAGTAGCAGATAAACCTAAAAAGTATTTTCCTCTAAATTGCAATCGATGTGACTAATATCGCGTTCTCTTGAATTTAAAACCGATTCTTAATTTTTGGAAGTGCTTTGCATGATTTCTCAACGCTATTTTCAATTGATTCTCAAAAACTATTCCAATTTTTAAATTAATCTATGTAATCAGACACCAAAAATAACTCTTATAAAACGGCGCTAGTCACAGTTTCGTTGAAATATCCGAATGTTTTGAAATTATAAAATTTCAAAATTTTTCCGGCATCTTCCTAGAAATGCAATACTGAAGACAGATTTTTCCTCTGGATAAAATCTGTTCTTGAAATTTTGATATAATAAGGGCATGTCATTTTTCAAAATACAAATAGAATTCGCATGTTTTTCAGAGAAAAATGGGCCATAGTAAAAAAATTAAAAACTAGTTTATTTCAAAATGGCAACAAATTTTTAAAAAATATTTATAGGTACAAGTGTTATATGCACATAAATTCATTAAATAAAATGACATAAACCTTTTTTTGCTGCATTCTGATTTTTTTTCAAAAAATACATATTTGTAATTTTTACTTTCTCGCACTTAATTCATAAGAACTATTTTCTTGCACTTACTTCGAAAGAATTAATTGCTCGCACTACGTAAAAAATACTTTCTCGCACTTACATCGTAAGAAGAGAAAATTGCAGAATCGTGCGTCAGAAAACGCCGAATTTTCGACAGAAGATCTCTTATTGCCGGAATCTGGTAACGAAAACGTTTATAAATCCTGTTGCTAAATATACTTCCGCAAATTACTTTCTCTAACACGTGGTGTAGCCAGAATAAATGCTTTGTGGGTCCTTGATACTGAAAAATCTATTGACTGCAACACGTTAGCGCCTAAACTATTCAGAGAATTTTCTCAAAAAATGATATTCCTCGATCCATTCAAACAAACTCAAGGTTTTGAGAGTTTTAAATGAATATTTTTTTTTTATTTTTGAGGTTACTTTAAATAAAGCCACAAAAAACATTTTCAAAAGTTTCTTAAAAATGTATTAGTTCTACAAATGGGATGATATTGGGTCTTGGGTCTCATTACAAAACAAGAGCTCATTTATTTACATATATTTTATTTACAATTTTAATTACAAACATTATTTTCAAAAAATCTATCTTTAGCTCTGGTAGACTCTGTCCCCTGACCGCATGAGCGATCCCTAACTACCTACAATAAATTGCTTCAATCATAACCCTCACCAATATTTTAAAAAAAATATATTTACACAGCGTACTGCCACGTGACCACGGTCACAACTGGAATAGATATTCTACTACGGCTTCCCTACACAAGGGTTGGCCCACGAGCATCGCTCGTCAACGACCGCCTTGGGTGTAGGTTTTGTGCATCCGCACGAGGTCTCTCACTACGATCCAGACCCACCCCCGCGCTCGCGCTCTGCGTTTTATACTTTCAGGCCCCCGTGACTCGCGACGTCATACTCGTTTTCGCGCGGCAACCAACATCAAAAATTACATTATCAGCCCTGCAAACAATTGTAATACAGTATCCAAATCAAATATGCATGTCTAATTCGTTGTAGGTTCACATTGTAATACATCGACACATTTCCAAAATAACAGGTAATGAAACCTGAACTGTATGTAATAGTTCGTCATTCTCGCAATTGTTCTTTCTATTTACGCTCTAGGGTTAGAATTGCACATCGTTGGTGGTCCCCACTCCGAATATGGATCTTATCCCAGCCATCCTTGAGGTCTGGGATTGCACCCCATTGCTTGCGCGCGGCTCTCGAGGTCAGTCAAAGTGCAAAATGGTGTGCAGGCCAGGTTTGAGCCGTAACCCTAATTCTATGTCTTCGGCGTCATGTGGCGTCTGACTTCCTGCTTCTAGCGAGGTCCGATTGTAATACCTTACAATATTAAGAAAACAATGAATCGCACAAAGACTTCTGAACTTTTACTCATAAAGAATTCGTTATTATGTAAACGAATACCTTCACATAAAAAATTCAAAAAGAGAAATTATTATTTTAAAGTATGGCAAGATAGTTAATAAAAGTTTAATAACAGTAAATAACAGTTTATATTTCAGGCTTGAGTTTTCATTATGAACCGTTACATTTTTTATTCCATAAATGTATTCACTTAAGTAGGAAAACAAAAATAACTCAAACTAAAGGGTAACATTGGCCCAGAATAATTTTGTATTTCAAATTAACTTCAAATGAAAACGTTTTGCTCTTTGAATGTACTACGAAATGTAGAAAGTTTGGTTATATAAAATATATTCTAGAGTTTAAAATTGCTTTAATAATGGTCTTTTTCGAAAATGATGATGAAAATTTATGGAAGTGAGCCAAAGTAGACCGCGTTTACGGTAATGTAAAAATAACAGCAGATAAGTAGTCATACTAATAATTTTAAGATAGATTCTTTTAAAAGCAATCACGAAATTATGTTGAGTAGTTTGATCAAACATCTTTCTGAACATAAACCATTAGACACAATATACATACTTTTTTATTCATTTGTTTACGCCAAAAACAGTTAAAATCTGTTTGACGTGCTAAGAGAAGAGGTTAAATTGAAGTTACAATTATGCCCAGAAGCAAAACAAGGGGCCATCTTATCATTTGCTCAAGGATTAGGGAAACTGAACGAAAACTGGTCGAGATGGGAGAAACTTCCTTGCGAGGAACTATTCCTGCGTTTTTGCAAACGCGCGCATGCGCAATGGAGCTTTAGGAACATTGAGCGACCCTGCACGCGCGCATTCGCTACAACTCCAATACCATTCTCGAGAAAGAAGGGAGTGAATCGACTCTTAGTGATGTATGGAATATTTCTACCCTGTGGCGAACAGTCTGCGAGCGGAGACGCGGCACAGGGGCGATCGGAGCGCACTTGTCGTGTGGCGTTGGCGAGCGGATCGAAGGCCAGGGCGCCAGGGCGAGGGGCTCTAGATCCACCGGCCTCGCCGCGCCGGTCGGGCAGTGTTTATGCGCAGCCAGTCCAGCTGGTGGATTTGGGCTGGCGCCAGCGGAGGCGGGGCCGCGGGGGCGAGGGCGCGCGGCCTTTGCCTCCTGATCTATCGCGATAAACAAGAAAATACCCCTTGTAGTCCGCTCGGTCGCCCGCTGGAGCAGCGGTGGCGAGGACGGCGTCGCCAGCACTCGGCGCAGATTTACTTCAAATACAATTTCTCAATTTTTAAATTTCAAGAAACCATTAGAAATTCTAAAATTTCTTGGTTGTAGTTACTTTTATGATATTTAAATATACAATTTAACCAGAAATTTGAAACCATTATAGAAGTCATTTTATCAAAACAATTAAGGTTTAAATATTATTCTAATTTAACATTTTATATTCGTTACGTTTAATATGGATTAAAAATACTACGACTCTATTTCGCTATGTCAATGTTGTAAAAGAAATTATAAACTCATATTTCTCAGAGAAAGTGTTAGAACAAGAAATTATCTACGAAATAATTTGTAATGTCCCTGATTAGTTGCGATAATCCAATAGTGTTTGGTTTAATCCGCAAACCCGTGCCACGTTCTGCAAAAGTCGTCCACTGCGAGGCATAGCTAGAACCGGGACTTCCCTGAGCGAGCGATCCCCCTGGCCCGTCGCCCCCGCCCTCTCAATGCGGTCGCGCGCGTCTACGCCGTGGCCCAATTCCTCTGACACGCGGCCGTTGGCTCTGACATTCCTGGGCGGCGCCATCCAGGGCAGCCTTCATCGTGTGCCGCCGCCGGTCCGTCGCCTTTGCGAGGTCTTCGCTGGCACTACTGCCACGCGCCTCCACCTCGGTCGCACCCTCTGCCGCCGTCTCTCTGCCGGCTCTAACACCGCAGCCCGCGACTACTCCCGCCCTGCGATGACACCGGCCGTCATCCGCCCCATCTTCCAACCACTTCCTAACCATTCCCATAGACCTACATGACCCCGTAGTCCTCACCGACCTCACTGTCTTCGCCGACCCCAAAGACCTTGCCGACCCCACAGTCCTCGCCGACCCAATAGTCTTCGCCAACCCCACAGTCCTCGCCGATCTCACATTCCCTATCAACCTCATCCTCATCGAATCCCCCTCCTCATTATTCCCTAGTTCTTTACAACCGTAGACAATCATCTTCATTATATCAATTTCAATAGCTCCGCCGTACGTTTTTATATCCACGAATGTTTTCCTATTTAACACAACCAATTTTAGACAAAAGCAATTCACTTAAATACAAAAAAGAATATTGATGCTAAAATATAATTAAAAAAGAGCAGAATGACAGCATGTGTGGCGAAAAAAATCGACATTTTATATCGTTCGCAAATTCCATATCAAAGACTTGGTAAATAGTAAATCTAAACCTCATCACAATTTCAACTTTGGGCGCCTGGCAACCACTCTCTCTCCAACTCTTTTGCATATTTTCTATTTCTCTTACGTGTTCTTTTAAACTCCATATGCCTGCTACCTCAATGTTTAAAATGAACCCATTAAGTACGACTCCTTTACCGCTAACTAAAAAGGAATAGTTAGCGGTAATGGAGTCGGACTTTATGGGTCCATTTTAAAGATTGTGGTAGCAGTCACATGGTGTTTCTTTCATTCTTTCTGCAAACTATATCTTTTCAATGTAAAATTGAGAAATAAAAATTTCAAATTGAGACCAAAACCTTTAAGTTGAAAATAAAAGGGGATAAATACGAAAAGGAAAACTTTTGAAAGTTTCTTGCTTAATGCCTACTATAAAGAAAGGAATATCAAAATTATTCTTATCATTTCCCTTCTCATTCTTCTCACCATTCTTATCCTTCTCTTCATTCAACTTTTTCTCTCCCTCCTGGTTTGCCCCTCCTCTTGCTTCTTCCCTTCTTCTTGCTACTTCCCCTCCTTCTGCTTCTTCCTCTCTTCGTGCTTTTTCTCCTTCTCCTGCCTCTTCCCTTCCTCCTGCTTATACTCGTTCTTCGTCTACTACTTCTTTGCCTATTCCTCCAACTCCCCGTCCCATACTTCTTCTTTTCTTCCTCCTCCTTCTTCTTCTTCTTACTTCATTAAGTTCTTTAAACGTGCCTGGACCTAATCTCAATGCGAGTCTTCCAAATTTGGTTGTGTGAATGAAATAGAAGAGAATGTATGTGGTGTGGATGTGAGGTTGCAAAGGTTCGCCCTGCTAGAAGCGAGCCGGTGCCGGGAGGTGGCCGGGGTGGCTCGGCGGCGGCGCCACCGCATCCCGGGCGCCGGCAGCTGGCGCGGCGCCAGAGGATTAAGCGGGCGGGGTCCGCGTGGCCGCGGAGGCGCTCTTCGATTCGCACGCTGCCGACGCGGCGCGTCGCGGCGCCCCGGCGCTCGCAGCTCGCTCGCCCCGCACAGGATTGCGGGAATGTCCTCGCGCCGGGCGCTTCCGGCGACGGGGGGGGGGAAGTTGTTCTCAGCCGTCCGCTTCCGCTGTCCACAGTCCAATACCGCTGCCAATGGACTACGGGAGTTCTTGGTGTTGTTGCCACTGATCTCAAGTTGTACTAGATTGGAGAGAGTGTTTTCGGGGAGCTTTTGTTCACGTTCTTTTGTTTCAATTCTGATGTTCTCAAGTTCTAGTTGTAACTTGATCTTTGAATCCAAGTTAAATACTTGTTTGAATTCTCTATAGGTACAGTTCTTCGTGCGTTAAAAATATGTACTGAAATGAAATAAAAACGCACTCTACACGTTACAAAATGTTGCATCGTTTGAAAACTTAAAATAAGGTGGAATAGTAGGTTTCTTGTTTAAATCTGTGTAAAATGAATACTTTGTTTCTAAAACATACTTAACATACAATTATACAACACTTATTAATTAGTTAAGCAGTGTCATCAAATTCCTAAAACTTCTACCCAAGTACATGAAACACTCAAACTATTTTGAACATACATAAATTGTGTCACAAGATATATTATTTTTTATTGTGTTATATTGCAAGAATTACTTTTTCTTACAAATTTGTTTAAGACTCACGAATATTGATATTATGGAAAATAATAATGGAAACTACACCACTGAAACGTCATATATTCAGGAAAATATTGAGCCCATTAAAAGCCGCAACTCTATGGGTGAAAGAAAAGTAAGTCTCTGAGTGTTTTTGCTTTAATATGACATGTTACTCTCGTACCTTCAATCACTGTTTCATCTACTTTGACGTCAATAGCGTCTATCTTTTCAGAATAGCTGCGTCCCATTTTGGGACGTTGTTCCATGCCGATTTTTATACACCGGTACTAGTGCCTATGCTATTGGAAATGTAATTAGTATATCATTGTTACATATTTTGAACAGTTTTTTTATTTATAAAAAATAGCAATAATGTTGTTTTATTTAAATTGATTTCTACACATAAATAACAAGTATGTTTGATTTTACTTTACCAATAATGGAATCGGCACTGCAAGATGTGTTTGTTTCAGTGAACGTTGAATGTTGTTACTTCCGTTGGGGAGTGGACTATTCGATTTTCATCTAAAAGTAGATTCTGGTTTGTCTGTGAGACGCTCTTTTCTATCGATATCCATTGTCAGTCCAATGTTTTCTTACTTCGTTTATTTCTCTGTTTTGAAAATAATGTTTGGAACATCTTCATCAGTCATTTGGTCAGGATTAGGTAAAATAAAGTTCATGATAAAATCAATTTCCTCAAAATAAACATTTTTAATGACTTCATCTTCTAAAGAAACAGCAAATTCATCAACCCCTGATTCGTGTGTTTCCATGAAACAGAGTTGCTGTTCTGTATCTGATTGAATGATTACCGATTTTTTGATCAGTAGTGAGTATAACAATGTTTCACTACTTATACAATATTAATAAAATAACAAATAAAATTTGAAAACGAGTTAAGCTGAATAAAACATTACATTATTATCTACGGCATAAAATCGCCCAGAATTATGTATTTATCCACTTTGTCAAATAAGTTATATTACTTGTATGACAGCACGGTGCATTGTGGGTAAGCTAATTACATCCTGCCAATGTCCCAAAAATGGGCCGTAATACTTTACGCTCTCTGCAATTTACACCAACCAAAGAATAAGTTGAAATCAACAATGCAATATATGTTTATACTTAACACACACAAGGCACGTCACTTACAAGCACATACTCCCGACAGAGTGTTTCGCAGAGATATTTAATTTTACCCACATGAAAATCAAACATTCATCAAGTTAATAAAATATTTTGCATATACTTTTCTAACATTTCCTCAAGAAAAGTCATTAGATTGCCTGCTATAATGATATATTTTCTGTTGTTTTGCAAAATTACAACATTTTGTATATAGTCAAATTCAAGATATATCAATTCATTGGCAGACAATGGGTTAAACTTGCTCTTTAGAGTCAACGCAAAACTACAATCCCGTACGTAGTACTTTCTAGAGATACGCCTTCTCAACATTGAAAGTTTTGTAATCTCTAATTAGGATGCTTCCGTAAGCTACAAGCACAGGCACAAGAGGGGGCCCGAGGCACCGTGACCCACATAACACTAAGTATTTCTGAAAGAGGCAACATGCCCTACCTATTAAAACAATATATTTTCATGATTATGATCAATTGCTGATTTCTCCTTTTCGAGGTGTGAATCCTTGGAATTGATGTACTATATTTGAGGAAGAGGATTTCCAAACTCTGGCAATCCTCTAAATGTAGGTGTTGTGGTAGGATATCTTTGGCATTTTTAAAATAATTAAAGATGTTGTCATTGCCAACAATGTTTTTTAATTCAAAAGCAGCTTTCGATGGCTTAGCCATCATCAGTTGTCTGCTAGATGGAAGCCGTTAGAGCGTGTGCTAGATGGAAGGTAGTCGTTTTGTGGCTTCCATCTAGCAGACAACTGATGATGATGGCTAAGCCATCGAAAGCTGCTTTTGAATTAAAAAACATTGTTGGCAATGACAACATCTTTAATTATCCTCTAAATGGTTGAATGAAATCAGTAACATTCATTAATTATACAATTAAAGTTAAAATTGCATTCTCCTTGTATTATGTTTTATTTCTTCGTAAAATATGGCAGAACGTTTGATGGCCAAGGGGCCCCGAAATGTAACTGTCCCCTTCCCCCTTACGTTTAGGCTGTGCACGCCAATGACCACCTGGTTGTCCGCGCACGTGTCCACAAAGCGACCGGTCAGCACCCCCGCGCCCTGGCGCTAATGTCCCTCGGGAGGCCGGAGCCATTCGTTCGTCGCGTTGCACTATCCGCACCGAGCGCTTGCATTTTTTGCGCGCGGCAATTAGGCGGCGGACTGGCGCGCTCGCCTCGCGTCGCCCCGCCTCGCCCCGCCTCGCTCCGCAGCGCGGACATCCGCGTCGTGGTGCTTGTGTTGTAGGTTAGCGGTAAGCCGTGCCCCGCCGCCCCTCCCCCTGCCCGGCGCGCCCGCCTCCATCCCTTCTCATTGACAGGACACACACACGCCCGCTCAGAACTGCGCACAAAGCGGGCGTGGCCGTCATTGGCGCGTGGCCGGGCTACAGCCGATCTACATTAGCGTGTGCCAGAGCTATCCGCCCGGCCATCCCAACCCCTCCCTCTCTCTCTCGTTCCCAGGCCACCCACTGCACATTCTCACCCCCCCCTCTCGTTTAGCCTCTCCCAGCCTCTCACGCCTTTTACTACTCTCTTCCGCCTTTTCTTTTTCACTCCCCCATCTACCGTCCTATCCACCTCATTCTTTCTCGATAGACTTCATGTCTCGTCTCATTTCGACCCACAATACCACTCTCTATTTATCTGTCCTCCCTAACATTTACTCTCAACCCCACCCCATTCAAACACATTTCTTACCACCTCCTTGCACGTTAATCTGTTCCGTCTCTCTGCTTTGTCCCTTTCTCCCCACTCCTTGCTCTCGTGTGCCGTGATCCATTTCGCTTCTTCCGGCCTCTGTCGTCCTTATCTCTCCATGGTTTTGCTCTTTTTCCATGGCTCTCCAGACGGTCCTTTTTCAGCTCTTTCTCCACACGGCCCTTCTCCGCCACGCTTTTTGGTGCTAGCCACTCTCGCCCACTCCATCCTCAACTTAATCGCATTTCCCGAAATGCCTCTCGCCTCCCGCTTCTCCCCCCTGCTCCGTCTCCCTCTCCCTCGCATTGTGTGCGTGCGTTCCTCCTCGCTCGCCACCGCGCGGTCGAACGATGTGCACGACTACCTCTGCGCGTTGTCGAAATCCGCAACCCGGGCATTAGCTGAAAACCTGCGTCATGGTATTACGAATGCCGTTATGCACAGAATACACGCGTATTTTTAGAACGAAGCACATCGTTTTATCGTTGACCAGCCTTCATAATGTTCAGGTATCGCCAAATCTAAGCCTCTGACATTTTGTTCAGAATAATTAGTAATTGAGATAACATTATCTCATTGGTTGAGTGGTGCATGTGAAGTTCGTCACAAGTATTTCATGTGGTTCATTGACATTTTGTTGATGAATAAAATAAATCATTTGTTCTTTTAAAATTAAAATTTCTAATTATATATTCTCCATTATTAATTTCCATTTTTTATCATACATTAAGAGGGTTATAACGTAATCGTTAGCACTTGATATTGGGAAAGTATGGCTAACGCAATTTTTAAAAAACTTTTCAACTTTTATTTGCCTCACATGTTTGGGTTCAAGTTACGTTTTCTTCGTTTGTTTCGTAAACAATTAAATTGGTGCAAACAAATAGGTTCAATGTCACATTTTTCCCGTTTTGAGTTAACTGTGGGAAATTGATCTTCCAATATAAATTCAACTTTCGAAGCTTAAAAGTTCGTTGTCCTTGAACTCTGTGACGTCTATAGAGTTTCCTTAAACTATTAATATTAAGAAAAAATGATCGATGTCTGGAACTTAGAAACTTTTTGTTCGCTCTTCAAATTTTTGAAGCTCCTGCTCATGGAATGTTTTTGTTTTTCCGATTCAATAGAAACACACCCATTATAAATGAATATATGCAATATTAATTGATATTAATTACTTCAGTTATCAAATATTTACATAATTGTAATCATTTTACCCGTTGATGTAGACATTGCTCAATGTTCTCAAAATCGAAAATATATTTAAAATTTCTCGTATTTTTATTAATTTTGTCTTCAATTTTGAGGACTGAAAAAAGCTGGATT
>BOPP01000019.1:3699361-3771012 GCA_017312745.1 Gryllus bimaculatus | reverse complement strand
CCCCCGCCAATGCCACCGCCATCACCGCAACCGCCACCGCGGTCACAGCAACCTCTTCTGCTATCGCCGCCATCGCACCACCAACGCCACCTCCGCCGCTGTCGCTAGCGCCACTAAGACCCACTTGCGTTCTTTACTATCGCATCGACTTCCAGGATTGCTGACACCGCCTCGGACACCGCTTCCGTCACCTCTGTCATCTCTGTCACCGCCTCCAACATCGCCGCTACTCCAAGGCTGCCCAATTCCCGCCGCCACCACCACCACTTCGCAAGAATCGCCCACCTTTGTCACTTCCATCTCCCCGCCGCCGCAACGGCCTGAGGAGATCAGGCCCCGCGGCCGCCGCCGGCCGTTGCTCCGCCTCAGGTATGGTAATCGCCGGGCAGCGAACTCGCCATCCGCCCGCCTGCCCGCGCGCCCGCCCGCATGCAGCCTCCGCTCAGCGGCTAATAACGGGACGTGCGCTGCAGGCCGCCGCCCGCCGCCTTGAGCGCGATCAGCTGCCGCCCGCAGAAAGCCCTTTGTCGTCCTCTTCTCGCCCTCCGGCAACGCACTCGTTATATTCTTCTGCTGTCCTCTGCACGGCAATCTGGCCCACTAAAACTCCTCCGATTTTTTCTTTTTCTTTCTTTCTTTTTTTTGAGGCGGGGGGAAGCTCTATCCACTTTGTCCGTGTGCAGTGAACACACTCCCCTTTCAAATTGTTTACTGTTCTTGCTTTTATTCCAATTGTCACTCTTTGTGCTGACGTTTCTTCTTCTCCTGTTTCACAGATCCCATTATTTACTCGACAATTAACTATCTTCGTAATTCTCGCCTTTTTTTCAATAATGGCGTTACCTCTTCGACTGTCATCATATTTAACAATTATTTAATTAAGACATTGTCGTTATTTCCTTCAAGGACACTTTTGTAATGACTAGCACTTTACAAGAGAGAATTATAAAGTTCTTCTTAAACTATTTGAAGTTGTGTCTCGACTACCGTTGTTTTTATATGTCGTTTCCTGATGTCAGAATATCATACAGACTTATTTGTGATTATTTTCTGCGTCACGTATTTCTCGTTAACTAAAATTATGGAGGTATTATTTTTAACCTAAGGTTCCGTAGAACTATCGTCTCATTTCGTGATTATCACTTACCCCTTACCTGTGTTCCTTTTTTTGCATTATCTCGTCTGCATCTCCATCCTCCACTCTCTTCAATTCCATTCTGTTTTCCCATGTTCCCCTCCTGATCCCGCCAGTGCCCTTTTTTGCCCAGCACTTCGCTGTGAGCAGTGCTTCTTCGAACACACACAGACCTCCTTTCCCTCCTTGTCTTTTCGCCGCTCCACATCATCTCCACGTGACGCGCTTTGTCTTCCGACAAGCGCCGCCCCTTCCCCTGCTTCGAGGAGATTTATAGTCAGCAATCGGGGGCACAGTTGTGAGGGCCCCGCAGGCCGCACCCTCGAAGGAAACGCCCAAAACCCTGGCTATAATTGCAAATGTCAGGAGATTTCCAAGGGAATAGGTACCCAAGGGTTTTGAGGTCGCTAGTTTCGGATTTTGAAATGAACTTTCCGAGTTCAAAATACCGACTTAAAAATGGCGCAACAAGTAATTTAAAACTAAAACAAATATTCGTATAAATATGCATTCAGGGTGTTTTCAAGGTCGCTATTTCGAATATTGTAATGAAATTTCTAGTAGCGACTAGACTAATATGGCGGACCAACTCATAAAAAATAAAGCAAATATGCTTAGAAAGGTGGATGTTAGTGTTTTTCGAAATCTTTGAATATTTAAATCTTGACTTGCGGTGAAACGGCGATAAAACAAAAAAGCTGAAGATAGCGCTGCTAAATGCGAATTATTGTGATGAAAGGGATTCTACTTGATGCACAAAATTATTGAAGTGGCCGAACAAGAAGCATAATCCACATTACGGATGTCGTTACGCTGCCTAGGTTAGAATTAACATGCATCAACATGAAAAACGTTGAGCACTTATTACAATAAGCGATGTATATTTTAAAGCATAAGTGCCTTCTTTTGGCAATTCTAAAATAAATTCAGAAAAATAACTGTAAAATTCATGGTTTTTATACGAAATGTTATGAAAAATCGACTATTCGACCAACGACGACGATTCGATTCGACCAACGGTAGCTTTACGATGCTGCGAAGGAGGCAAAAAGGAATGATACATTCTGGAGAAAAAACTATTGAGCTCCAATGTCTTCAGAAGTTTTGGAAATTCAAAATTTCGAATCACTTTTAGTTTTCTCAATATGGCCAGATTTTGGAGCACTTTGCACAAATCTGTGCCGCGGTTCCCTTTCGGTTCGTGGTCAATATCGCGAGCGTGGCCCCGAGGAGGCCGGGCCGCTCCGCCTATAGGAGATGGCGCCGCCCACTTTGGCGAAACGGGCGCGCGTAAACAGGAAGTGGGCCTCGCCGTTGAGTTATTGGAAATTTTTAATTGTACAGGCGATATCTCTTAGTTCATTTGGTCTTTATTCGACATTTATGGACGGAGGAACGAGCACAATAAAAGTATAATAAGACAGTTTCTGGCTTCCTCATGGGTTATTACTTTTTAATGGTTTATTATTTTTTTTACTAAAAGGAGTTATTGGAACCTTAGATAAAAAGAAAGACTCAAGTCATTTCTATTTCTTCCTTTTTCCTGCATTTGTTTTAAATAATGATTGTGCTTTTTATTTATAAATCAATGAAATGTTCCCTCCTCTTGTGCATCGGTTTAGGGAGGAAAAGGTGAATGTTTCTTCGTGAAAAATGACGGCTGTCGTCCGCCATTAGATTTGATGCATAGACTACTTTGCTGGAACATGTAATATTAATGAGTTTCACGAGTTGGTAATCGCTCACTGTGGCAGGGAGTATGTTTGCGTGTTATACTTCTGCGTAATGCAAAGCCTTTTGCTCTGTTGGTTTCGAAACTTCTACGTAAAAGCTACGTCGTTCAAAATCTGAAAGTTGTACAGTAACAAAATTAAAATTATTGTGAGGGTAATACGCCCAAGATCTTTGAAAATTAGTTATCATCGTGTTAGTCTATTTGTATATTTTGTATAGAGAAGTATACTTGCGAGGTATTGTTGGAGAATATAATATTTTATACATAATACAATAATCATATACATACTTATCTATCTCACCCTGAATTTACGTCCGTTCTGTGTGTGTAATTTTTGCTGCATTACTGCGTGGTTTTTAATAATTATAATGAGTGAGTTTTAATTTCAGAGGCACCAAATACTTGGATTGTTAGCCCCATAGGTGTAGCGGATTTTATATCCCATGATGTGACGGTGTTCTACTCCATCTGCACGTGATGACCTGCGGCGATCTACAAGTCGACGTCCGGTATTCCCTCACAGGTCTCTTCCCTGAGAGACACCGCCCCAATTGGATCAAAGCTCTAAGTTCCTGACAAGTATGATGTAGTGCATATATTAAGTGCGAGTGTATGTGTGTAAAGAGAGATGAGGAAGGAGGATCAGGAAGGAAAGATCGCGCGCGATCCTTGACCTATTTGCGAGGGTACTGTTTGGGGCATTTGCGTGTTATTGATATATTAAACAACGAAAAAATACCTAACAGAGCAGCGTGCCGCTTGAATTCACCTCCAGGCAGTCGTTGATTACGACCAACTAAGTAGTAGACAATCAACCTTTGCCCATATGCAACCAGTAGCATCCTCCGTCCAATAAGGAGACAGTTGCCGCGGAGCTATCGCAGACAGTAATCATCTCATTGTAGTTGAAATCTCAGACACAACGACTTCATCATCATAATGGATATTTTCGTTCATTTTCTTCACAATTCTTAGGTCGAAATGTTTTGTATTCAATCGTAATTTAAAACATACGTACGTTTACATAATAATATACTTAAACGACTTGGTGTCAATAAAGTATCGGTATTCGTTGGTGTATTCGATCGAAGGTTACCGGAGGGTACCGTAAATTTTTAAGGGCGGAAAAAATCATTCGTTTACCTGCTTTTGGTGGGACAGTAAATCCAGCTGATCCGTGTTGTAGATGTAACAGATCATCTAACCCAAAAGAATTCTTGAAACAAAATTCTAGTCGCCAATTTCGTCATCCAAACTATACCTTCATTCGGCAGATGGCGAAAGGCGCTCAGCAAAATTTACTTAGGGGAAGAGAGGGCCTGATGGCCTAAGCGTTGCCAAGCAAAATAAGATATCATTGAATTGAGTTGAATTAAATGAACACTAATTCAAGAAAGATAACGTAATTGCAAATAATCTGTTATAGCCATGTTATTATGTAAAGTGTTCCTTTTTCTTGTGATAATGATATTTTCGTAATAATCTATTCTACAGAACAAAATAACTGAAAGTGATGAAGAGCAATTTGCGCAAAATAAATTGGTATTTACCGACGGTGTCTTCAACATTGAATGCAGTAAAAATGTGAATCACATCGAATATTAAAATCTCAATGAGATGTACATTTCGCAAAGACAGATCGGTATATAAGTAAGGAAGTAACCAAAGTCTGATGAAAAGGTCTGTAGGGAATTGAAATTAAATAATTCATGAGAGGTCCTATTTTTTGAAATAACAAAATGAGAACATCGCATTGGAGGGGAGAATTCATAATTTAAAGTTCATTTTCATAGCTCATTTTTTGTTCAGTCCGTACATTGTGCCTTAAAATGAAGTTACTCGTTGTTAACGGATACCGAAAACAATTATCAATTTTCAAGTTCTAGTAGAACTAATTGTCATTTTTAACAGGATAATAGAGGACAAAACGTATTCTTTTTTAAAAGAAATACAGTTTTAAGAACTATTGTTAATAAAACTTCTTTAATTAATATTATGTTTAATATTATTCTACAACATTGAGCGCTAGATAACTAAAGTAATTATTGTTTTTGAACTATTTTCAAAAACTAATTAATATAAGTCATGTCAACTTCATTTAAGATACTTCTGTGCACTAAGCCACAAACACATTCAATTCAGTTTTCATTTTAGATCCTAATATACCCAAAAATAAACAACATTATATATGACCATATGTCAGAATCGGTTGACTCATTTCATGAACAGAGTTACAAAAATTACTATATTTCGATAGAAAGATTTCATGAGGTTTATACCCAAAAGCTGCGAGACGTTCTGTACAGTGAAAAAGAGGCACAATCAAAGTTCTAACGATGATATGGCATGCAGAAGTGACCCTTATCGCGTGTGTGCTGGGCGAGGTCAGTTCATGGTCACCGCCTACTACTTTCGTGACAGCGGCATCCGTCACGTCTCCTCCAACATTCCAGCTGACTAGACTTGACTCCTCCCGCAAGGCAACATAGTATCCGTTCCATTGTCAGTGCCTCATTTGTGCGTCAGTGTGCCCTGCTGCCACCACAGTCCCACCCCCGGTTCCAATCTCGGCGTCTCCGTCTGTGTCACCGACCCTACTCCGGCACCACAGTTTCTCAACCTCCACCAAATCCATCATCGAATCCTCAACTACCATCACCGCCACCACGTCTGCTTTCGGTTTAATCTCAACCATCACCATGATAACTGCTACCATCATCACTATCACCATCACCTCTGTCTTTACCAATTACCTTCACTAATAGAATCATGATCGTCAACATTTCATAGACCTCACAGTGTAAACACCATTATAGTGTTTAAGTACTGTGACAATAAATGCCGGCAACATGGCAGCCATAACAACCGTGACAACCGTCCATATCCATTATGGCAAATACTACGAATCATACCATCTCCCCCGGTCACCCATTGCAGCAGGAAAACATTTCTGGCTTCTGCCCTCCTCTCCTGTTCCGCCTCCCAGTAACCTTCATCGCCCCAGTTGTCGCCGGCTGCTTCGAGCGCCACCGAGTGAGCAGCGGAGGCGGAGGCGTAAATCTGCCACGGGCGCGGGGACACGCCGCCGCCGCCGAGGTGGCGCTGGACGACATTCCGGCAGGGGGCGCTGACCCGGCGCGACGCAGCGGGTGGCGCTCCGCAAGGTGGGTGGCGGGGAGCGGGCGCCCACGCGGCGAAGGCGGTAACTGTCGCGTGGACGTGATAGACGCTTGTCTTCAATCCGCCTTCACAGGTTTTTTTTTTAGGAAGGGACGTAAATGGAAAGTCGGATGGGGCCAACTACCTGTATTCAATAGGAGGAATAATTTTAAATACGCAGAATCTGAAAATCTGTCCTTTAATCGTATTTGTAATTCTGAACGTATTATTCTATTTTCCAATGGTTGTTACTAAAACCCGAAAGTTTAGCAATAAGCATTGTTTTGTTTATGATTTTAAGACTTTTGACAATGGGAATCACTAAACTGTGCGTTTGAAATTGTTTTAGAAGATATTTATCTTTTATTTTTTGCCTATTTTATCTTCTTATACATATTTTCAGTATTTTTTCTACTTACTTTCTTGTCTTTCTTTATCCTTTTTGCCATTATTTTCCTTTTCCCCCTCGCATCAATCTTGATCAGGCTGGAAATGTTCCTGAAAACCTCAACAACAAGAACTCATAATAGCATTTTGTTTTCCCTGCTTGCGAAAACGCCACAACCGGAAAGCTATATTAAAATATAGCAACCGGGAAGAAAATATTACAATAAGAAATTCAATAAATTTATTTATTAATTTTTTAAGTTAAATTCGTTTAAATGGTGAAATTTTTATCGTTTACTTATCTTTTTTCATTCAAAATATCTTAATCTCCATTTCACTCAAAATATATTTTTGCATTTCTTTGGAAGTTAAAATAAATACATTTCTGCTTATTATACCTACTTTACCTATTTTAGAGATAATAAATGCCTAGCTTCCTAGCACTAATTATCATATTTTGGGCTTTAAATGGACAGTCCAGAGAACTAATTGGTTTAGGCTTTCAATTTTTACGATTATTGTATCTCGTTTAACTTGTAAGAGTTTTGTTTTCCATTTGTTGTGAAATTGGAAGAAAACGAGTAAGATTTTAAGTAATTTACTTATGACCCACTGACTAAACAAGATATGGCAATTTTGGATTTGCACTCAAATGAATGTGTGTACAGTGTTAATCCTAATATACTGTACCACTTCATGATATTTGTGAAGATGCATGTAGTCAATTCCTGGATATAATGCTGTTATGACTCAATAATCGAGATGAGTAAAACACAATAAAAACGCAATATAATACATATTAATCAGATCATCTTTTAAATATCAAAAACTTGTTCCCTGCTCATAAGAAATAAGTTTCAAGTATCAGATGCCTTACCTGATCAAAAACATTACATTTGAATTACATTACGTTTACTGGAGGTTCAACAAAAAAACCCAGATGACGTACAATAGCTGTGTCTGTAATGAGACTATGAAAGCACAAAAAGGGGAGTTTTTTCTACTTCTAAATAATGCCACTTGTCATCCCCGAATTATTTTATGCAACGAAAAACTTGTAAGATTCCCTCCCAACACGATATCAATCACTTAGCTCCTAGACCAATGTGTAATTTCCAACTTCAAGCACTTTTTCAGAAAGTACGTGATGTAATCGTTCATCATTAAGCTTCCTGGTCATTCTCGCTTCAGCTGCGGGCGAGAGTATTCACACCGCTAACAGCAGCTAGAATCGTTAAGTTTAAAAGTGTAAATTTCACACGTATTCGGATAAAATTAGTAAAAAATACTCAATACTTATAACATTAATTTGAAGTATATTAAAAGTTCTATAAATAAATTCATACCTTCTTTTCACAATCTGAACTCTTCCCAAGAAATTAACAAACCCATTACGACTCTCAACATATTAATAAGTACTATTAACAGCGGTCATATTGAAAAACTCTTAAATGTTAACAAAATATAAACCGCTCCCAATTAATATAATTAACTTAATTCGAATAAAAATGAAACAAAAATACTTTCGAATTCCTTACGAATTACTTCTTTATAAAAGAACTAAATCTGTTAAGTAATATTTCTAAAAAGCTTCTCAATAAATATAAACAACAATAAAATTCCTATACCAATATCTTTAATACTAAAAACAAATCACTATGGCAATTTATTAAGAAACTTAAAAAAAACAAGTATTCATCCATTAGCAGCTAGTGATGGTAAATACTCCCCACTGAAAAAACCTGAAGTACTAGCCTCCCACTTTGTTGACACTTTCACCCCCAATAACTCCCTCAAAGATCTCAAACACGACGAAATTTTGACATTCTTCAATGCTCTCCTATATAATATTCCCCACTAAATACAATTTATATCTCCTAATTAATCATAAAACGAATAAAGAACATACCAAATAAAAAATCACCAAACAACGAATGGATCAACATACTTATTTTAAAAAAATTACCGGAGGTCGCCATTGCTTTTCTATATAAAATTCTTTGCAATTATTTATATAGAACAGGCTATTTTCCTCACATATGGAAACACTCAGCCATTCACCCAATAGCAAAACCAAACAAGAACCACTCAAGAGCAAAAAATTACAGACTTATCAATTTGCTATAATTTCAAAAATTTTAGAGAAATTAATACTCATCAGATTGTACAAACATATCAAGAAAACAAACAGTATACCACAGCACTAGTTTGACATCAAATCACAACACTCTACTACCCACCAACTACTACGGCCCACAGAACGCATTCACACTGCATTCCAAATGGGTCAACATACCATCGCTGTATTCATAGACATTTCGCAAGGATTCGACAGAATATGGAATCCAGCTTTGTATTGTAAATTAATTTCAATAGGTTCACCCATATATCTAGTATTTCTTATTATTAGTGAATATCACAAATAGAACATTTTTAGTACCAGTCAAAGACCACTGCTCTAAACTAGGAAAATTACTGCTAACACAAGAAAAATTTCTACCCAATGTTCGTCACTTACCTCCATTGTGTTCGATATTTACATTCCAAATTTTCCTACTTTAGCACAAATAAACATCGCTCAATTTGCAGATGACACTATACTATGCATCTCAGGGACTCTTTAACAACCCTTCAAATACAACTTCAGAATCACTTAAATTTACTTACAAATTGGGATAATATCTGGAAAAGTTACGCATTCAGAATTCTTTCAAATTCTGTCAGCCTTCATGCAGCACGTTGCGTGTATTTTGCAAATGTACATTCCTGCCTGAGATATGGTATAAAATTCTGGAGAAACTCTTCATGTAGTACTCAGACCTTTAGATTGCAAATGAAAATTATTCGAATAATGAAAAACTTGCCATCCTCATTGAGTTTCGAATCTTACCACTGCTTTGCCTATATATTTACGAATCTGTAATATTTGTGAAAAGTGACTTACTTAACGGTGGGGACATATTTTCATGCAATACTGATATTTTTAATTACAAAAAAATCACGTTCATCGTAAAAATCGTAAAAATCACGTTCATCAAGTGTCAGTATCAACAGCTCATTTTCAGAAATCCACATACAATACACGTACGTTACTTTACAATGCATTGTCAGATGACATTAAACAAGTAAAGACGGTTCACAAATTTAAGTTAAAAGTCAATTTTTTCTCCTGCTAAGCTGTTTCTATGCAATTAGAGGCTATACTGATTATCAAAATGAAAAATAATGTTTATTTTAACAAAGCAGTGATACATAATGAATTAGTTTACATTTGTATAGTGTAATTTTTTCAAAAGACTTAATATGTTTGTAACAAATATTATACTTCAGCTTCCGGATAAATGACCCCCATATCAATCAGGTTTTTGTCCAGTTTCCCTGATCCATTGATCAAATGCTGAGATGGTCCCTTGCTTTGATTCTGGTCGTAAATGAAGCTTCACTATGCGCACGTTTTGTTGAACTCTCCTTTTGCTTGTAATGATAAGAGAAGAAGTAAGGGCGAGTTACTGTTTCGTAAGCAATGCAGAAAAATTATACTTGCAATACGTCTACCGATGCAAATAAGTTTTCTATAACTCGGAAACGAAAATGTCTATTTTTTCAAATATTGTTAATCTTGCGATTTTAAAAATTTATTTATTTATAATGTTAAACTTTTACTCATCTTTCAACTATTTGTAGTTAAAATGACGGGAAGGGACTCTGGAACTCAAGAAAACGTGCGCAGATATTCTTCTCCCCCATACGTCACATACAGTTTTTACTGTTTTTGACTAAATAAATCTAAATCTAATAGCGCAGTTCTGAAATATTACCGAAGATGCGCATTGAAGATATCTTTAAACCATCATAACTTAAAACGTACTTATTTATAAAATGCTTTTTATGTTATTCAGCCATTTGTTTACCAACATTTTCTTTATTTTGCTGATTGTACTGTCTGCCTCAATATTCACGAAGATCTAGGCAAATAGCCGAAGCCTACATCAGCAGATAAATTCACCTGTTCCTGCAATTATTGAAGAAAATAATATATCTTTTTCTATTTAGAGAGTTCTTTGTTTCATTAGACTTCATGTTGCATTTTCAAATTTTTTTGTACGTTCCGGAACATCTTACGTTCTTTGAAATACCAGCTTTTGTGTGAGATTAACAATAATTAGCCCATACTGATGCTGTAATAATGGATCTTGCCTTCTCATACAACATATTCCATCTTTGAACGATTGCGTTTTCTGAACTGACATTTTTATTGCAAACCTAAATAAGCCATAAACATGTACGAGACGTCTACGTCGTTATCGTATTGATCCAATATTTTCTTCCAAGATTTACTGTATAAGAAAAAATATTTTCAAAACTTTTATTAAGACTGTCTGGAAAGTAGCATATTGTTGTATTGTTTGACAGAAAGAAACTTACATGACGATTCTCCTGAAAGCTCGTGCAATAAGTTTTTCTTGACTCCACTATCAGTATCGTTTCACCATGTAACTGCTGCTCACGAAGAACCATCTAGACGTGCATTATATTAAATTTTCGTGACTTAGTGTTGGTTAACTTGTGATAGATCTCGTTTGACTACGCAGTACAACGTTTTTACTTGTGGCGCAAGCCACGTCTTCATCTAAGAAAAAAACTACTGTTAGCTAGCCGCATAGTTCTATCTCAAAACATATTGAGCTAGCTTTCAATATATTCAAAACATGCACTTATCAATTGTTATTTAGTTTGAAACTATTTTCATTAATTATAATTTAACAATTTATTAAAGAGATCCTTAATGATACTTTCCACTCATTTCCGAAAATAATGTGAGAAGAAAATTTGCTGTGACACTTCTTATCTCTCTTGCATCTCGCCACTTACAAAATTCTCAATATTTATTCATGATATTTTGATTTTAATGGAAAAGTTCCTAAAAGTTGTGGCTATTACTTCTTCTAACATGGATTTCCCATTATTTTTGAATTATCTTCCATTTGAAGATTAATTACATCGATAGAACCCAACATTCTCGTTACAATTAAAAAAACTCATGAATAACGATCAAAAAGTGTGTGGAAGAGATGGTATGTCCAGAAATAGTACGTTGTAGCAATTTCGCACATATGGACCAATGTATAGACACACTTCAGCAGGGGACTTCAGAAGAAATGAGACAACCATTGCAGAAATTTGAAGTCTAGCAATTTGCACACCAAAAACTGTAAATTTTTACACATTGAAAACATGCAAATACTTTTCTAAGAAAAAACGAATGATAATATCACGAATCAGAACTGGTCATTATAATTTTAGTCACAAGCACCTTATAACCAAAGATCCCCCTCCCACCTGTGTGCCCTGCAATAACTCAACATCTATTGTTTGTTTTACCAATGCACTCTGTTTCAGCGCAACAAACGCAAACACAATATATACGAGCAATAACTAATTCTAACATCTGAAGATTGCCAAAAAGTATTATAATTCTGTTAATTAATTAATATTCTAAATGAAATATAACCCTATTAAATGTATTTCAAAATTGTGCAATTACAACATTGTATTAAACAATTGTGCTTAATTTGTATTAAGTTTTTTTTTTGTGTTTTGTGTTTTGTATTTTGTTTTAGCACTGTTTTATAAGCGATAGAAATGTTATGAATGTCTTTATATGTAGTCGCTGATAACCATAGATTAAAAACAAATTTATTTAAAAAAAGTATGTGGCCATGCTATCAAGTTTGAGGCCATGCCACGTATGTAGCTATAGTAATAATTGAGTGATAGCCACACTACATAGTCCGCCTGCCGGCCTCGGTGGGTGAACTCTCCAGTCTCGTCACGAGAAGGTTGACGTTCTTGGCTTCTGATGTAAATTACTAATTCAAGACGTTCAAAATAATATACATTTATAATGAAATTGTAAATCGTCTTCAACTTCTATTAAATTCTTACTTAGTTGAACCAGTGCTTCACAGTTATTAGCGGGCGTCTAGTAGCAGAAGCCGCTCGTCTAGTGAATATCACATTAAAAATACTAATAATGAGTTTTATTTCTTTACGATGAAGCTTACGTCCAGTTTGGAACTGGAACTAGAACTGTTATGTAGTTCTGTTATGTTAGTTCTGTTATGTAGTTCAACATACACTTAGTGGTTAATGTCTTCTGGCAGTCGAAATTGAGACGTATTTTCAAGAGTCAATAGCATTTGACAATAAGAGAGTCCTCTTATTGAAATTCTATCACATGCACACATCCTATTATTTTCTAATATTTGATTTATTACTTTGTCCAATTTATATTTTTTAAACTTCAAAGTGAAAATTCTTGAAAGGCCTGATCGCTCGGCTGATATTGCTCCCAGTTTCTTGGCAGAAATAATAAGCCTTCGTGAATTACCGGTACTTCATGGTTTGTGGTTAATGGCTTTCTATATTTTCAGATTCCAATGCATCCTTAAAATACTGTTGAACAGTCCTAGAACTTCCTTGGAAAGTAGATAGATGTAGAAATAGGCCTAAAAAACATTGTGTCGGAAGAATTAAAATGCACATTTACCATTTGAATTTTTAAATATATTGTTCAAAAATAAGTAAAGTATATCAAGCAACAAACACTACTAGATTATATAACTCTTCATAATTAAAGTAGGTATACAGATACTCCGATTAGAGGTGCTATTGACTAATGATTCAGGACTTAGGAAAGAGGATATATCGATTCGAGATGGCCTTTCGAAGATTCCATTTCCATTGTGGGTGATTTTGAATTTTTTTCTGTTGCAATACAGAACAGTCATTCACGTTTCATAAAATAATTAATCGTTGTATATGGGGGAAAAATGATCTGCCTGGTTAAATAATACAGTACTGATATTCGTTAGTTAAGAAAATATGTTTACTATATATTAATTTACTTGTATTCAGAGAAATGTTATTAGCATTTCATAGAAGTTCGAAAAGAATATTTGGGCAATTAAAAGTATCATCACGCCATACTTCTATATAAATAAGTATTTACATTGTACGTAAAGCAACTGCATAAGAAGTACCTCATTCAAACTTTTAATATACACATTATTCATTACGTTGGTTTTCGTATTAACGAGAAAAAATAATTTATGCTCCCAGGGTCTGAAGCGGCTTATTTATTGCCATGCCATGAGTATCAGTAGATTGTTGTTAATGTAAAAGGGATTATATATTCTAGAATACATATTGAATATATAAGTTAACATAAGCAAGATATTTTTTTCACACAGAAACGAATTCCTCCAAAGGCCATTTCGAAGCATCAACACTGTAAATAAAAACACAAAAACTCTCAAGAGTGACAAAATATTTAATTGGAATGTGGATTGCTTTGGAAACAGCACATTACTTCTCGAGTGAAGTATTACAAGATCGTACAGATGAAACAAGTGATCGAATGGCCGCTTATGTGTACATATGTACATCACATGATAGATTCATAGAAAGTGTGAGTGAGTGTGAGTGCGAGACTCGGGTGAGAAGGAGCTATAATACTCTTTACGAAAGAAAGAAAGGGATTGACAGTGAATAAATAACGCCGAGTTTGCCGTGGCAACACCAATCGTAGGTGTTTCTGGTCCCCGAGATCTCCCCTTCAATTCGTCTACAGCAACTCGGTGCACACGTTCAGCCATGTCACAGCCGACGAGTCCCGCACCGAACTCGAGACAAAACCCCTGCGCCAGGAGACGTCCTCGCCACTCGAGACTAGTCGTAGGCGTCAATCGCTTTCTTCCGGGAGTACACCTACGTCGGCCTCGGAGGCGCCGCGACGCGCCGAGACGCGCCGCGGCGGCGGCCGAGGCCTCTACGGCGACTCGCGCGTCGGGAGGGGAGAGGCTGGTGTGGGACACGACTACGAACGTGATATATGATGTCTGTCTGAAAAATACGTGCGCCCCCGCACCGCCACCGCGCGCTGGCTCGGCCACAGCTGCTGCTGACACGGGGCAAGTGCAGGGCCAGCGGGTGGGGCGGGAAGGCGGCGGGGCGCGCGCTACCCCCACGGGGATGGGGCTGCAGCGCCGCTGAGGCCCGGGAGGGGGGAGCGTGTTACACCACTTCGCCCAAGAGCTGCAAGACGTGTTGCACCGGTGATGTCAGCTGGAGCGTTGTGGGCGGAAGGCGGAAAGGTGGTCTTGATCCGATTGGCGCAGTTCGGTCCACACAAGTGTACCCGCGGGAGAAAGAAGTGAACCATAAGTTCTGCTAATGCTTCGACTATTTGTTATTTTGCAGAAACCTCAAAGAGGTTGCTTATTGAAAATGTAGGAAACGAAAATATTCTTGACCTAACTAGTGCTATAAATGTTGTGTGAACCTCATCAAATTTAAAAGTAAGTAAATATGGAAATGAATACTAACATTCTCATTTACAACATTGAAATAATAAATTACACACTAACAATACACTAAATATTTTTATTCATTCCCACATTTACCTTTCTTGTTAACCACGTCGAAAAGGTGGTCATTCTCTACAGGCACTCGTAAAAACTGTTGCAATCGGTCGTGGCATGTCTGCCGACCACCTCTCCGCCACAGGAGTCGTTGTGTCCGCCCCGCAAGGCATCGCTGTTCTGATCGCTTCCTTCAGAGCCTCAATGGAAGAAGAGACACGTCCGCGGTCGCAACACGCTCCCCGGCCAACGAGCCAGCGAGAGACGCCCGGCCCCGCCCTGGGCCTCGCCGCTTGCGGCGGGCGACGCCCACCCGCCGCCACCGCTGCCCACGCGACGCAGGGGGCGACATTGCCGGCGAAACATCAATATTTCCAAACATCGACGTTCCAAATGAAAAAAAATCCATGTCAGTAAGACACTGCCTGTTGACCATCGATGATTTCTGTAACTTGTTTGAAAATGTTTAACATAAATATTCAAGGATTTTTATATGTCCGTGGTTCTGGATTGTTAATTTATGATTGAGAGATTACTGAGAAAACAGCCAAAAATGTATCACAACAACAGAATCAAATGTTTGGATATTGCAAAATGAATACACTACATTTTTTGACGAAAACCCGGCTAGCTTATTTTTTAATGGAAAAAATATTAATTTCATTCGCACTACATGAAAATTATTACGTTTTTGATATTATGGTGCTTTTTTCATCCAAAAATAAATCATCGATCAGAAAGCATCATATTAAAAAAATATCGACTTAAATACATCGATTCAAACACCGACGATACAATAACATTGATGTTAACAATAATTGATGTCTTTCCGAAAAGCGTGGCCGGAGACTTCACCCCCGCTGCGCGTTAGCGGCCGCGCCCTGCCCCTGCGGGCGCGACTGGGAGGGGTGGGGCGCAGGCGCGCGGGATCCCGGCTGGTCCGTCGCGCCTTCGTTGTCACCGGCATCCGTCGACGAGCCGAACGCCGCGCCGCGCCGCGCCGCGCCGTGACGCAACGCGGAAAGCGCACCGCCCGCCCGTCCCCCTGCGCGAGCGCCGAGCCGACGCGCGCCTCTGCTTGGCTGCTTGCACGTTCGACTCTGTAGCGTATCTGCTCCCACAGGTGCACACGTCAACGTTCAAATACCGGAACGTTTATTTTTTTTGTAGAAAAAGCTCAGGCAAAACAGACGAAGCAGTACCGGAACGGCGATCCGGTCCCAGTGCACTCACAACACTCCAAACCTCCTTTAGAATCGATATTGTAGAGCGCGTTCTGACTAAATTGACATGATAGGGAAAAATTAACACAATGCGCTTATGCTTTGAGCGTTGGTACTACGAATCGTGGGATTTATTTTCAGATTCGCTGGCAGAAGCTATATTTTTTCTTACAAAAACTAGGAATCATAGGTTTTTCAGTTAATGTAAAACAATTAAAACTGAACGCTGACGCTCTTTCCTGTCAAATAGAAAACGAAAGAAATAAATCATTGTTAATTATGTACCGACAGAATTTACAAATAAATTAAAAGCATATTTTGTATATTTGAAAATATAAAACAAATATCACATTTCCTTGATAAATTTAATTTATTGAGTAAGTCGTAGATCGTCTATTAGACGGTCAGAGATTTGTGTGAGCAGCCAAGCAGAGAAAGCGCGTCTGTCGGCCGCAGAGTGGTGAGCAATGCGCTTCCTCGTTTGCGCGAGCACGCGTGCGCACGCGAGCGCTCAGTTTCCTAATGGCACGCGCGCGGGATTCTATCACCCTCTTGCGACGAGCCGAGGAAGAGAGGAAAGTAAAAATATATCGCTCTTTCCCGGCGGCGCCTTCGAGACATTTTGAGCAAGGTATAGCGTCGACAGCAGTCATCTACGAGAGTCTACACGAAATGAGCGATTGCGGAGGCGGCTCGGCAGCCGCCGATATGAAGTCTTTTAGTGCCTCGCTGTTCAAGATTATACATCACTAGTAGAGTACATTACGAACATGGATATTTCTCGACCTTATCGAAAACTAGACGGCGAATTTCTTTGCGTTCCTTTTATCCGTTACTCAGTTTAAAAAAATACAAGGGAATTCTGACGAAGTCGTCCTGGAAAATTGACAGATGCACAGAGACTAAACTGTTTTGGTAGCTGCCCCGATAGCGAGCCGTCATCTGTCTTGCGAGCGAGTGGCCTGGTTCGCGAGGAGAATGCGATCTTTTCTGCCCCCTCCTTCCGCTGGGGCCGCGGAATCCAGACCGCCAGGCCGGGGTTCCCGGTTCGACGCCTGCGACCTGCAGCGGGTCCTGAGCGGACGAGGCGAGGCGAGGCGAAGCGAGATGAAGTGGACGACTTCTGCAGTACCGTTAGCTACAAACACACACACACGCGCACACGCGCGCGAATCTAAGAGAGAGCGGTCGCGTCAACTACAAGAGAAATGTATCGCGATAGCGGTCGGGGGAAGGCTGAGTGCAGTTGCCACCCTCACGATCCAAAGAAGGACACACAGAAAGAAACAGAGAATTGCACCGGGATCCCTTGTGATTCGAGTGATGACTCGGGGAGAGCGAGCACGGGGGGGGGTGGCCTCTGGGCAGTTAGGGCCTTCAAACGCAAAAGCCAAAGAGAGATTTACGAGAACCAGTCCGTGTTCCCGTAATGCTCTACAGATGGGATTTCAGACAATACACGAGACCGTTCGTTGGCCCGCGGACCAACGCGAGCCTTACCCCGTGGCAGCCCAATGGCAATGGGGCGGTGAGCGCGGCGGAGGATCAAGAACGGCGTGCGTGCTGCGGTATTGCTCGGTCAGGACCGCTAACAAGTTCAAAAATAGAGACCGACAACATGGAGTTTTGAAAAAAGCGTGTTGAATCTTTATATATTATATGTATATATAAGTAAAAATATTATATGTTATTATGGAAAATTCGTTTCTCAAGTCGCGCGAGCGCGCGGCCGGCGAGGGGGAGGGCACGGGGGCGGGTAGGCCGCCCAGCGCTCCCCTCTCGCCCACGCGCGCGCCCGCGAAGGGTTTCAAAGAAACTACTCTTTTCTTCCACCGGGCGGAGGCGGGACGTGTGCTCGGGGCCGCGCTTTGCGTCTCCGGGATCGCTGCTTCGCCCCACAGGGCGCGCAGCTCTCAAGAGGCGAGGGCCCGTCGCGTTCTTGCTTGCCAGCGGCATCGCTACTGCTGCGACGAGGAACTCAATGATGCTTCTCGACGATCTCCGTGTGTCATGTTTCACGTTGGGTATGCATGTTAGGAAATGCATGCTGGGTGACAGCGTAGTTTGTGGTGGAATAGCTTAGTTGCTACCGTTTGATGTTCTTTGTTTCCTGAGTCCCGTAGGTGTTTCTTTTGTCCCGCTGGTAGTACTTGCAATAACAAAACACGTAGCTTTAGGTGCAGATGAATCCTTAACAGTTTTATAAACGTCTCAAAGGTAACATATTTTACAACACGTTCATCAAACAGCGACATTACATTTACATCAATACAATAGGATTTTCAGGGAATCGGTATTCAATTTTAATCGATGTAATTTTCGTGTTGGACGGTAAAGCAACTCAGACTGGTGCTGCAAAGCTTTCTGTATCATATGAGCGCAGAGGCGTAGTGCAAAGTAGTTCAGTGACCAAATAAACTTGAGCAAATTGTGCCACAAGGTGAGAGAGCCTCTGCTTATGACGGCCGGTGCCCGCCTTTTATTGTCGCGTTTTGCGGATGCGTCTCGAACTGTCACCTCGACGCCGACGGTCTTCGCTGAGCCATGGAAGACGCTGATGTCGAATCGAACTCTCGGTTGCCAAATATGCCGATCAAAAACTCCAAAACCTTCGAGTACATAAAAAATTCCATATTCGTTGCTTGATTTCACATGCAGATACTGAGCGCGCAATATCCAGCGTTAGTATTTCGGTTTGTACAAACATTTCCACTCTTGCTTGGGGACAGGTATACGAATGTTAGCACACACAAGAGGATTTTACGGTACAGCTGTAACATAAATCCATTAACCAATTCACAAATAGGCTCCAGTGAACTGCTTTCAGAAGTACTTCGGAAATTGTTTCACGAATTCATCACACATGTTCGCATTCATTACGTATTTTCAAATTAATCTCGGCAATTCGTAGATTCACCTTATGGACATCATTAAGAACATCATTTCATGAGCTGAAATGGACGCTCGTATACGCGCAGGTAGCTTTGGTTAACGGCCTCGCCGTCGTCAGTTCCATCTCTTTAATGTCACGGGCGCCTTTCGCCCACTTTACCGCTCCCGCAGCGCAGGCCTTGCGCCGTTGGGGGGCGCGCGCCGTCTGCCGGTCGAAGGAGGAGGTCGGGCGCCGCCGCACGCTCTTGTTTAGTGCGGACGTAACGATCGAAGCAAATTGTCGTTTGTCCTAATGAAAATCTGCTCCCTGCCTCGACCGCCGCTCGAGGACCAAGGGACTCGGAAGCGGATTAAGATCCGGGAGATGAAGCCAGAACGCTCGGGCAGGAAATGGGTCTTGGTGATTGAATTGGACGTGAAAATGGGATCGGCTATTGAGTTGAACGTGTGATAGCGAGCGATGGATTTTCGCCGGTCCACTTTCTGACAGCGACGAGAATTCCGAGCTTTTGAACAGTCTGGTCCCGTAAACGCCAAACCAACCCTCTACGGTCGGCAGAACTTGAAAAATAAATAGATCTGTTTAGTTAAATACCCTACTCAACAAGCTCAATAATATACGTCATCGTCTATTTCACATCCTAATTGGTAACTGTTTCGCGACTAGCTCATGAAAATTGCTTGCAACAAGTTGTAGAGTTTCTATTGTACAACCGAATTAGAGATGAAAAATTCCAAGTGTCGGTTTTCACTTGTGTGTCACGATAAATGTCAACGATCGATATTAGTGTAGACAGCGTATTTTGGGGAAAATATGAATTATTTATTTCCAGTTACTGTTTAATGTCTTGTTATAATTCTTCAGCGAATCAATGGATAAAGACCGCTTTCAAAATGTCCAGGTAAATTCATTCCTGACAACCCCTGCTTGTGAATTTATCGTACTGGGGGAACCTCCTTCCACGATTCCCTGACCGGCTGGGACCTCCAGAGCGTAGCCTCTCCCGGGCGCTCTCGCGGGCAGAAGGACAGGATTAATGCGCGGGCGACACGAATCTGGCTGTTGGCGAAAGAGCGCGCGCTTCTTTCCCCCTAAAAGGTTTCCGGGCGAGAGGCAAGCGTGAGAAACAGCGCCCCTTGCGGGCGCTGGCGGGTGAGGAGGGCGAGGAAGCGAGGACGGGGCGAGCGGGAGGGCGATCGAAGGCTGGAAGGCTGTCCTCCTCCTCGCGCCGCCCCCAACAGCGCCGCGCCGCCGCCTGCGCGCTCACGTCTCGTCTCCGCACCGGAAGATCGCTCCATCTACGGCGGAGTATTGATACGAAAGGTAAAAATAGACAGCTTCTGTACAGGGAGAGGGCCCCGCTACGCCGGTGCGCGAGATGGAATTAAAATTTTTTTGCTTCCTTCTCGTTCTTTGTGTATTATTTGAACGGATGCTTTCGCGATTCTATCTCTTCATTCTTCTTCTTCTGCTGCTGCTGGCTTGCTACGATGCGTCTGCGTGTGGTGGCGCGGCTGCTGCTGCTGCTAGCCGAGAGGGAGCAATGCGTCTGGTCTCACGAGGTGCCAGTCGCCAGGCAGGGGAAACCGAGTAGTTATAAGTTAATATTATTTTATATATATTGACTCTAGTGCGCGGGAATGTAAGGGCCACCCCGTTGGGCGCATTCTCATCCGCCGCGCGGTAGGCGGGGGTGAGAAAGAGACATGCTGCGGCTGGTGCGGGCGAATAAAACATTGCTGCTCTGCCTGCCGCTGCCTTTCTGCTTGCTGCTGCTATCATCGGCTGCGCCTCCGTGGCTGCCGCCCCGCCCCCTGCCCGCGCCCGCTCCCGCCCGCCCCGCCCCAACTCCGCCCCCCGCTCCGCTGGTCACGCACCCTTCGCCCATACCCACCACTACTGGCCGCTACCGCCGGCTCGCGCCCGCTCGCTCAGCAGCCTGTGAGCCGCGTACGTCGCGGACGCGGACGGAGCGGAGCGGGGCGGGAAGGAGCGGGGGAGCGGGCGGCGGGTGGCCGAGCGTGCGGGTACGGGGGGAGTGGGATCGGCAGAGAGAGAAGGGTGAGCGATGGCGGGTCGGAGGCGGGGGCGGAGGCGGGGGCGGGAACGGCGGCGACGGCCTCCGCGGCGTTACACCGCCGTCTCCATGTCGTCCGCCACGCGCCGGAAGTGCTCCTGACCTACAACAAGAGGGCGCGCGTGTCAGTGGGTCACGAAACGAGGGAGGGTGGTCTTAGGGGTTTGGTGGAGGAGTCATAAGTGCAGCAGCTGTTGGTCTTTGGAAGAGAAAGTCGTTTTACTTCTTTCATGAACTAACATTACGAGGAGATGTGCCCTTACACGTGTCACAATTTTCGTACACGTTCAACGTACAACAAGTAATATACAATTAAAGGGCTGAGAGCTACAGTTACCTAACCCCAGATCCCCCAAATGAATTATTGACTACTTTTATTTATAATCACTTCACATTAAATGGTTGATACAGAAAACGGTTATGGAGTTAGGGAAAAGTTAATTGATAAACAATGGAAAAAATATCACGCTTCCAAAAACTCACACTTCCAAGCTCTAAAGTATATTTTGGAAGGACAATAAACATTAGGCACTAAAGTCGAAACATCTTACGTTGAAGTTCGTAGATTCTCTATCAAATGGAAATTACGTTTCATATTTTACAAATTTTAGAAATGTTCCAATTTGAGGTTCCAAACATTAGCTTTCATTAATGAAAAATCTATGTCTTTTGAAATAGCATTAAAATTATTATTTCTTCATTCAAATTATAATTATTTACGATATTGATAGCTATATTACAACTGTAAGAAAAAATGCGTATTTGCAACAGAAGTACGTTAATGAAAAAATATTAGATTAGAGCAAATCTTAAGTGTGTGATTAAGAGTATTACTCGTAATATTCCTAATAATAGTGTATATTTCTTACTACTATATAATTTATTTTATACTTATTATCTTTATTTTATTACTTATATTTACACTTATATTCATTTTATTACTTATTAATCTCCTCAAATTAACCAAAACGTTCTGACTTTTTTCTTTCAAATAAGCCGGCAAATATAATCTTGTGCGAAATGAGCTCAAAGTATTCGCGGTGTTCTCTAATCTATGAGTTCAAGTTCTGTTCTACGATCGCTTTTTTTGTACAAGAGAGAATTCATGCTTTTTGCTGTCGGGTGAAGTGCCACAGATTGATACTCTCAAGCGTGAACACCAACAAGAAATCTAGAAATGCCTTTTCACTGGACCCGCTGGTTTCCATTGATTTTTCAAAAGTATTTTTGCACGAAAACTCAAGGCAGAACTGAAGTTTAATAGAATAGAATTCGTTGAATAGAAACTCGGTGAAGTCTAAGCTATGAGGGCTATGAAAGGGCTATGAATGTAAAGGATATAATTAATGTAATGGGGATAATTAAGGTAAAGAAGAATTCTGTTTGCTAATTTCTAAATACAATAGAACACCTGCAATAAAATCTCAATGAAAGTATTTTTTCCATAGTTTTGCCGCAAAACAGTTTCCTTCAGGTCATATACGACTCTCGTGCGTTTCCTCTTTGAAGTGTTCACAATGGAAGTGGTCTATTTTTCTCACGAGAAATGTTATTATAAATACGCGGCTGCACACGGTGTCGTGGAATTCCTTTTATATTACTTGCCAGAATTATAAACATCCGACATATCCGAAGAATCGAACATCTTAATTTTTTATTTGCCCAATACTTTTCAGAGACTTGTTTCTCGTCCTCAACGACGCTGTTCGCACATGTCAAACGCGTCGTTAAATAAGGTAAACTTAGCGTGGGCCTGTAGGATTCAGAGCCATTTAATACGAACGTCGTAAAATATTTACTTTATCCAATTTGTTTAATGTCCCAGAGTGTGTTGCTGTGTGATGATGAGAAAATTTATTTCTCAGGTTGAGAAGATCGGAATACGTATTATACGTGAGGATGTCAACGTGCTAACCACATTCCCCCCTCATAACCCATGGCCGCGAGGCAGGGACGTCGCCGGTAGGCCTGAGCTAGTTCATAGGCTTTCGCGCCAATACGTACTTACAATTTATTTATATAAAAGCAAACTGATATTAGTGTTCTAACAAGAGTGCGAACACAAGTGTTTGAATAATCTGTGACTGACTATTAATAATAATGATCATTTTCATAATGAAAGTGAAAAGTGTGCACACAAATATTCTGATAATTCACTATCTGCTATAACTACTAACATCTGTCTGTCACTTTTCACAGAATTACCAGTGAAATTTAAATGAAAATTCTAACACTTTGAAATTTTAAGAAAGTGGATAAAAGTACGATATTCGTTTGGCAAAATCTTTTGATATATATTTCGAAAAATAACTATATCATGGTAGAAGGAAGTGAAAAGCATGAGATTAAAAAATAATTTGTTCACTCGAAATTAAAAAAAGTTTTTCACTTTCTATTTTGAAGTCTTACATCACAGAATCACAAAGTTTAAGTTATAATATTACAACGAAGAAAACGCATCGTACCTGCCTTTGAAAAAATATTTATGAGATAATATTAAGAAAAAAAGCACTGAATAAGATGTAATCTCGTTCGGGAAAATTGAATCTTTAGAACCGAACTGAAAAAATGAAGACGCTATCTTACGGTCTCTCTATCAAGACTAAACACATAGAAATACTGTGAGGTAAAAGGGAGATGAATAATGAAGTAAACGAAAAAGTTCAATTGATCTAAAAACATGTGGAGGATATTCTTATCAATAAATTTGTAAAAAAATATGTTTACGAAATTGAATCTCTACCGTACATGATGATGAGTTTAAAACTAACTTAGTAAACTAACTAAACTCTTTACCCCCCCCCTAGGGGCCAGCTTCAAGCTGTACCTCTCTCCTTGCCTGCCTGGCATTACAGTCACTCTCTTCACGTATCTAAGGTCTTGTTGAGGGCGTCCCATCTCCCTCGCCATTTCCCCTCTCTAGTTCTCCAGGACGGGACCCTACCTACCGATAACCCGCTGAAGTAGCCTCAGCGCTACCCAGTCAGTTCTTAGTTATCGCCTGTGAACCGTTGATCTTGGTTAATGATAGAACAGGGTAGAGAATGAATGATGGAACGATGCGGTGGTGTGCATTTTAGCAGGGGAATCGGGAGGACCCCGAGGAAACGTGTCGCGAACCCGCTTTGTCCACCACAAATTCCGCTTAAAACCGCCTGGGATCCAAACCGCACACCAGCGGTGGGAGCCATGCAGTCTGATTATTACGCCGCGGGCCGCCTCGGGCCACTCCGATCATTACACCGAAACAACTTATTAATGCTGTTTTAAATTTAATGAATAAGGAAAGATTATTCGTAATTCGAGATGAAATTTTAATATTCTCTAATTTGGTGCAAATAAGGCAAATTAAAAAAAAACGCGTTCGCGTGTGTGTGTTGTGTATACAATAGGAGAAGATTGTTGTTTTCTTGCTCTCCCTCGTTCCTCGTTACCCAGCACCAACTTTCCTTTATAACATTTTATCCCTTGTTTCTATCTCTTTGTTCACTTAAATTAATGTTTAAGAATATATAGGCAGAACATAATTGTTTTATTTCATTTTTAACAATATAAAGCTATGTTTTAATCTCCAGGGTCAACGGTCTCCGAAAATAAAAGTAATATGTGCATTTCTGAAGAATATTAAATCGTACAATGATATAACGGCAGAATCGTGAATTTTAAACAGGAATTTGCAGCTGTTGACCATTTATTTCCTTAGTGATTTTAAAATCTACGGGCAGATTACAGGATCAAGATACTCTGGCAAAAAATAAATTGCTCGTCGTAGAGCAACGTCAAAATAAGAAACAGTTTGATTTATCAATAATATTAATACATTGACTTACAAGTCCACTCAATTTTTATTCGATAATGAATGTTGAGAGCCATGAGAGTGACAACAATAATAAAGTCGGTACGAGGCCAAAATTTTGGATTTTGCAAATGTATCACAAATGAATATATCATCGAGATATCATTGACATATTATAAATAAGAATATATATGTTGCCTTTATGAAATGGGGAAAAAATAAGAACGAATTCTTTTATTTTTTCTAATAAATGTTTCGTTCGATTGTGTACTTGAAAATTGCATTTAATATTATATTACACTTGTCAGTTTTAATTTATTTTATTAGTAGTATTTTTCTTGGATTGTGATTTAAAATAAATTGGATTGTAATTTCACTTTTATTCTATTTGATTAGTGCAGTACTCCCTTGCAGGCGGACTGGAAACCAAATCTACCTGTTAGGGTAGGGCTACGAGCTATCTTCAAGATGGCCCTGGCTGAATCCTGCATATCAACTGCCCTGAAACGATTCAATGTAAAAGTCTAATTTATTGAATTTACCAGAAGTCGTAGAAAAAGTATTAAACTCGATGTACTAGGTATTAATACATCATCGTTTCATAATGTAACATTTTTTACTGACACGTTATTGCAAGTTATTGCCTTCGCTACTGACTCCATATACACTGCCTAACTTCTCTGGATCTAGAGGATTGTCGTTAGGAGACAAACCTGTATACAGTTGTATGATGCTATATGTTATTTTACGAAAGGAACTATGGGAGGGAAAATTATAATACAAACCGAGTCAAGTTAAAATCTAGTTATTTAGTAAATAAGTAAAATTGAATTATTAAAATCATGTAAAAGATAAAATCGTATGTTCACCAAGGGCATCCACTGGTTCTAATTATCTCGGGCGACAAGAAGCCCTTTGACCAAACGTCTTCCGGATTTCTGTCGTTGCTCTTATAAAACCGTTAGTGCATAAATAATCTTTATAACTAAATTGTACTAATTTCAGTATCAATGAAATATTATACAGAGCTGTGTTATGAAGTGAAGTAAATTTACATTTTTGACCTGGTTTATTTTCAGTAGAACGTTTATGAACTGTAATTAATGATTGAGATTGTTCATGAGAGTATACTCGTGAATACACATACACATACGCATACACCAACAGAAGCATACGTGGAATGTAATATATAAAAAAAAATCAATTTAAGTTATACGGTGAACGTATATCTCATAGACCGCCAAGTTATTAGTGACTGAGGCCGCGGAAGCTCTCATCACCACACATGTCACATTACAGGTTCACAAACAGGTGACCTGCAATAGGACTATACTCAAGTTATTAGACTCTTATAAACTTTTCTTTAAAATTTTATTTCGTAATATTGTTTTGGTACATCGTTTTTACGCAATCAGGGGAAGGAAAAGACACTCTTAATGGCCGACGTTCGTTAAGGATTTTGCAGTCCACCACCCTGTGAGAACAATATAAACACATCAGTCGTAGTCGAGGGTGGAAGATGAGAAAGCTTATTCAAAGAAAAGGTATTTCTTATTTTTATGAATTTCTCTAATAAATAGGCGGTATTACGAGAAGATTTGAACGACATGCGGTCGATATGACAAATGGATGGTTGAAAATATCGGCAGAGTCTTCGTTTCACAAACATCAACGGCATCATTTGTTTTCCCTACGTCGGCCTAATGACTTTAATAACAATAAACATCCCCGCCTTTTTCTACGTAGTTTCCTTTTAACCCCAGGTTTGTTCGCCTAATATGTTCGGCTCCCATATTTGGCTCCGTGCGGCCTCCCGGAGCCCGCCGCGACCACTGCCAGCGTCACTTGCAGCGCGGGCGCGCGCCGGTACTCACTGTGCAGGTAGGCCGCGAGCTCCGCGTCGTCGGCCTGCTGCGCGAGGAGGCGCGGCGTGAGCCCCTGGCGGTCCTCCAGCGCCGGCGACGCGCCGCCCGCCACCAGCATCACGCAGATGGAGCGCCGCTTGAGCGCCGCCGCCTGGTGCAGCGCCGTCTGCCCCCTGCGCCCACACACCCCGCTGCACTCCGCTGCACTTTGCCCACGGTCAATCACAACACACTCGTCGGGGAAAGCTTTAAGCCCTCAAATGGATTAGAAATGCAGAAACATGGCCAGAATAGTGTTTAGCTAAGTAGAGTGAAGGTATTTTAAGATGAGAATTGATTTAAATTTTAATTTATAAAAATATATGTTGGCATTTTAAGGTCATACAATACAATTATTATCATTATTGTTACAAGTGGAAACTCGCCAAAATTCAACGACGTATACACGTCTTTGAATTTAAAATTCGCTCTCTTTGCTTTACAAATAAGGTTTTTCTTCTAATTTCATTATAATATTAATATTTTGCGTTTATCCTACAAAATCGGTTAAAAAGTGCAAGTGACAGCGCACCTACGGTCCACTACCTTTGCTGGGTGAATGAAAGAAACTGTCTGAACCTAGAAATTAGAAGGTGTATATTGACTGAAGTCATATTGACACAATCAAAAGTGCCTGTCTGAGGTAGTTTGAAAAGTCGACTCATGTGGTTGACAGCATAAGAATATGTGCCGAAGATGCACATGACAAATTTTCGACGCCGTATTGGCCTTCAGTCGGTTACTATCTGAACATAAAAGTATGAACGAACATTGTGTCTGAGAACAAAACTGTTACGAATTCAAAATGTCTGTTATGTAGTATGTCAAACAGAAAAAATCATTGTTACATCACTAGCCAATGAAGACCAAAGTAGTATGAAAATTAAAAATAAAATATATTTTAATAACAAATTTTAGCAAGCCAGAATCGCCATTTCAAAATACTTCTGCAAAATTATTTTAAATTATGTTATACAATGAGTATCTGCGCAAAGTGGCGAATGTTGAAAGTTAGACGTACGATGCAAAATGCTTCATTCAGCAATATAACAATTACTTCGTCAGTACAATACAGAACAATACAGTATTTCTATGATATATTGCGTGTATACAGTGGTGATGGTGAATGGTCCGTGCTAATTTAATCAACAAGTATCTGTTGTCTATAAATGAACAAAATACCTATGTGAATTGATATGTTATTTTTAAAACCAAAACAAAATTGTTGATATATCGTTTCAAATGTTAAATTGAAATGCGGTTAGGATTTATTGTGAAACTTCATTCAATAAGATTGTATAGTCTACGTCAAATAAATTTCCTATATTGAACACAATCACTGTAGACCTTCTACAATTATGTACAGTTAAATACGTATTCATTTACTGCAAGGTTTTGTATGTAAAAGAAAATTGCATATCACTTCTGAACGTGCAGTACATATTAGCTTTTATGAGCAAATTGCAAAACACAATTTTTGAACCAAAATCGTCAACAGATGAACATAAAAAATTTCAAACGGACGAACCAACAATCTTCTAAAATTACATTATGTGTCTCGATATGGGACTTCTGTCGCAGATGAATGCGTTTACGTTCTGTACATTGCAGGAACTGAAGTCTTTATAGTATTAAGGCAATATTCAGTTCACTGAAGAGCCAAAATACTCCTCAATCACATTAAAACCACATTTTCTAAGCGACTTGGAATCGCTAATTATTAATAATAATATTTGGAATATTTATTTTTTAGAAATAGAAATGGGATTGTTTTAATTTTAAAAAAACGGATATTCATACATTTCTTTGAAATGTTTAACGTATTTGAATGTCCTATCAAATTGTATATGAATCAAAGATGGATATTCATATATTTTTTGAAATGTTTATCGCACTCATGAATTTTGTGTTCTCTGCAGCTTGAAGAGCACAAAGGGCCTCGCAATATTCTAGTACGACGAGTAGGCAAATCTGCAGAAATAGCGCGCAGCCACCGGCCACCTAGCGGGAGCCCCAGCGGGGCACTGCAAAATGTGGCAGGACGTCCCCGCGGACCCACACATTGGCCTGCCCACACACGCGCGCTGCGTACACGCCCTATTAATTATTAGACCGCCTTGTTTGTACACATTCCCCGCACACGGTCGGCGTTTCCAGCGAATTGTCTGGCAAGGAGCGTCGACGGAAGCGGTGGGATAAAGGAAGCAGTAAATTTTGCAGCCCGGCGCTCTGCCTCCGCCTGCGCGCGGCCGCCGCCGGCTCGCTCGCTTCGAGTACTTCCCGGGTTTCTGTAACTTCGGTCTTCTCCCCCGCCCCCTCCGTCTTTCTTTCTTAACAAAGAACCTTTCTTAGCGAGTTCAGAGCCAAGAATTATCAGCAAAGCAGCTCAAGCGTACATTGGTTTTGCTTCTTCAGTCAGTCCGTATTAAAATAACATTTACAAGAATTATTTATATATAATAATAATAGTTATCATTATTATACTATCATCGGTAACATATAAATAATCCAGTCTATATATCAACATTCTTTCATCCTCAAATATTTACACACACAGACAGACAGACACACAGAGAGAGAGAGAGAGAGAGAGAGAGAGAGAGAGAGAGAGAGAGAGAGAGGGAGAGAGAGAAGCTGAAGAAGAAGAAGAAGAAGAAGAAGAAGAAGAAGAAGAAATACCATGGGTCGAAAGCGCGATCCCCGTCACCCGCAGATATACCTGTTAGTATCGTTGCAATGTCAAAAACCAAGAGGAAAGGAAAAAATACTGAAGAAGTACTGAATTTTATGCACCTGTACACAAGGATTCCAAAGAAAGAGAGGAATCGCGGTGGTGTATTATAGGTAGGAAAACATACAATAAAGAAGAACAGTAAATCTTAGGATTTGATCAACGAATCCTGAAAGTAGAGATTAAATTAATTTCTCTATACGATAGTTGTAATAGTTGCGGTGTGTGCCCCCAATGACGAAGCCTTAGTAAATGAAAAAGAAAAGTTTAAAAAAAATAGAAAATGTTCCTAGATAACGTCAGCGATCGCAAATAACTATTTTTAATTAGAGACGTCAATGACAGATGAGGATGGGATGCATAATTCAGAAGTAGGATCCCACTGTGAAGATAGGATAAATGATAACGGAGAAAAAAATGATTGAGCTGTGTGAATAACCTTCAATGAAAATAACTAACGGATGGTTCAAACATAAATACATACACCGATATACATGCGTTCAACACACTCGTAACCTGAGGTCCATTATAGATTATATTATTTTTAAACAGTATTAAATTAAAAGTAACTGATGTACGAGATATGAGAGTGCTCGAATGTGGTGCAGACAAATACTTTTCGTATTCGAAAATGTATGTTTCATTTGGAAAACAGATCGAACATTCATATGACCACAATGGAAATGATGATGAGGGGGAATTTATAACTACAAGATATAATCTGGAAAGACTTGAGAATTACTCTATCGAACTATTTTGCCAAATACGCCTTGCAAATAAATTGGTGAAATAGAGCAATAGGGAAGAGAACCCCGAATTTGGTCAATGAAGTCTCGACACTTTGCATCTATCAATCAGCAAATGAAGAATTAGGGAAAATATGTACTTGGAGTAAAATGAACATTTTACACCTTAGCGGAATCCAAGATATATCTCTAGAAAGAAAAAGAAAGCATACAAAAGTTGGCTAATAACAAAATCTGACGGTGATAAAACAGAATACTTTAAATTAAAGAGAGAAACCCAGAGAAGCATTAAGAATACAAAAGAATGAGTATTGGGAAATGATCTATCGCGATGTCAATCGATGAATTGGAAATACAAGATCAAATAAAGATGGAAAGTAATAAAGGGATTAAGAAAGGAAAATAAAATACACTGCAAATGGGTGTCATTAGCTTGCAAGAAAGGGCGGACTATTATGAACATCTGTTAACCGAAGAGAGAAAAAATAAACTAATGGAGAGTATTGTTTGGAGAGAAGATTTGTTTGCAATGAGGGAATAGGTGTTGAAATTCCCATTAAAAACGTCTAATCCATTCTATTTACGAGACAGTGTTACTTATACAATAAACGAGAATTGTGCACCTTTGGAATCTCCTGCGAAGCCTCATGCATTTGGCCTCATTGTCAGTGTGAAGAACGACGAACAGCTTTTTCCTCGCGAGAGCAAAATTTATGCCAGTTTTGTACTGTATTGGAAATCCTTCGCCGGAAAGTTGCTCTTCATTATGAAATTCTACATGATTTATCTTGTGCCTATCTCTTTCCCTTCCTCGGGGCATTTTTTGGGTTATTTTTGTTGTGAGCTCCCAAGTTTTCAATTCAGTATACTCTTTATTTTTCGCCAAGTTTTTACAGGGTTTCCTTTCTACATTACTTTGCACTTCTCTGTTGTTAACTTTTTTGTTCATAAGCTTACCGAAAAACCTTAAAGCATATTCGTCCATTAAATTGTGAACGTACTGTCTTGCAAATTTCTTTTAAAATTTAACAATGTATTTATATTAACTAGAATTACGTTATTATTATATATTATATATTATTATATACTATATTACGTTATTATACAATTCTGATGTTACTTCAATACACACAGATTATACTCATATTCAAAATATTTTTTTACTTCCGATTGAAGTGTAATTGAAGTACTAATTTATTATGAAATGGTTGAGTTTTTTTAAATATGTTGAATTTTTAAATGGGAAGCACAAATGACAATGCTTAAAAGGATTGTTTTATTTTATTACATAAATTAAACATGTTTTCTTGGGAAAGCGGAATGGTAATTCAAGGAAATTATAAATAAGCAATTCTTTTAACATGCATTTTCAAGGAAAAACGATAATATATACTCTGGTTTAATATTTTTGTTATTATTATTATTATTATTATTATTATTATTATTATTATTATTATTCCATTCACACAAATTATTGGTCTCATACAGCTACCACACAGATACAACCAACTGATTTGTTTTACCTTTACAACATTCCTTAATAAATACAAAAAAAATAATATCAAACTTAAAATTATAATATAGATAATTTTTAAAGCTTCAGAATCCCACTTATTCTCTCATGAATCTCCTGATCAATGAGCACCTACTGATGATGACTGATTTTTAAAGAACAATGATAATGCTCTTGTCCATATCTAGGTCGTCTATCTGCTAAGAAGTTTCGGTACGACTCCAGTTGCTGATAGAGCAATTGCAACAGCTTTAACGTCTGCAACGTGCCACTGTTCTCTCACTGCATATGCTAGCTCTCGCTATTTATCGATTTTTTCTTGATATGTTGTCATAATGTAGCTGATATTGACAATACAATAATAGAGAAACCAAACGTTCCTGACAGATTTGTTCTAGAGCGTAACATCGGGTCTATTGGGCTGGATTGTTCTATCAATCAGAATATTGCGATCCCAGCACAACTTATGGAACTCGCAGCACTCGTTCTTGGATGATATTGGTAGTCCGGTGTATCAGTGTCCAGCAGGAGTCTGCATTTCTTAGCGAGCTTCGCACGAATCATCCGGTCCACTAGATCGTGTCTCGTTTTGTAGTATGTTGGGGCTAGTACACTGGAACTCGAGATGATGTGCTGGATGATTTCATAATCTCGATCACACATTAGGCATTCATGCCTACGTATTTCTGGGTCTTTAATTATGTATTAAAGGTAGTTTTTCGTTAAAAGAACTCTTTGATTGCCATCACAAAGTCTTCAATCTCAAGGCATAGGTATCCTATCCTGATTATTATTAATATTATTATTTTTATTAAATAATGAACTATGTAATAATAAATTAGGTTCTTATACAGAATCATTGGATACTCGTTCTGTACAGATAAAAATAAACCAACGATATAATTAACCTGGTGCACAATTAAACTCTAATTTCTTATGGGGCAATTATTATTAATTAACTAAATAATAAATAATAATTAATAACTTAATACTAAATAATAACTTCACAAAATATTAATAATTAAAAAGTTTTTTGGAATGAAACTTTTCATTCTGAGTCTTGTAGGCATCCAGGGTATAATTAATAACATGCTAATGACGTTGAGAGAAATCCATTCTCACAAATAATTTCCTTACATCTCTCTCCAAAATATATCATTTAAAAGCAGCAACATTTGACCATTTTTCTTCATTTTGTGCTACTGATGACGCAATGTCCTCCGAATGACCTTCATCAATGCCGAACTCGACCTAGGTGCTCCGACAGCTCCGTACACTTTAAAATCTTTTCTTGTCTTTCGCTTTAACCTGAACGTATTTTTTCCTTCACATTATTCCCCACGATAACTTCTCAGATACTTACTTCACAAGAGCGACACGATACCGAACAGCCTCAAAGAAATTCCAATTATGGAACGAATGAAAGAGCAGTGTAGAACGTCTTTGTGTGTTTGTAAGCAAGTGCCAAAGAAGCGTGCAGAACATAGATATAATTAAAAAGAATAAAATAGAACCGCCTGCATTCCAAACACACAAAAATTCAAGAAAGTGTATTTTTGAAAATATGAAAAGATAAATGGAGTCAATATAAAAGTGTAATTTCATCCATGTTTCTAATATTTCCTTAAAATAAACTTGAGAGACTTACGAGATGAAAAGAGAGATTACCTTCGCTTCCTTTCGAGCCTATTTCAGAACTTAAAAAGGGAAACCCCAAAGTACAGTTATATCCCTCAGATAATGATGTAGAGAGAGAGATAGACAAATAGAAAAAAACAGGATAGAAAGGTAGACAGAGACACATACTTTGGAACAATTTCACCATAATCGTCAAGACAGGAATTTACAATGCTTTCTTGTTTCTCCAGAAGACTTGCAAGTGCTCACCGAAGATCAACATTATTAAGTATATTTAAACACGAGTAACTAACTCGTGAATCATAACTTTGACTCTCAGTATACCAAGTCCCACGTCTAATTTTGAAAGCGTCGTTTCTCTAAAATCCTCCTTGCACCCATTCAAGAGCTCAGCTTCCTATCGCCTATCTTTCTCCTCCCCAGCGCCCTGCCTATTATTCAGCTCCGGAGAGCGACATGTTTGATCTGCCGCGGCCCGCGCGCCCTCTCCTTTTGTTGACGAATGCCCGTCAAGTCGAGGCCCGATCCCGGCGCCGATAAGGGCCCGGCGCAACTCGCGGGCAAACAGTATTAGAAGGTCCCGGCCCGCGGGGCGGCGGGGGCGGGGTATTGAACTTGCTCGGTCGATAAGCACCTCGCCCGCCCACCCGCCCGCCCACTCACGCGCTGGTCGTGTTCACCGTCAGGGTTACCGCGGCGATGACGCGGCGTCCGGGCAAGCTGGAGCACTGGAAGCGGTGCGGTGTGAGCCTCAGTTGCCGGAAAGCTGATGTGTTTGTATCGGGATGGATGTGAATGGGGATTTTGTTTCGTGATTTATTCGAACAATATCAGGCGAATGCTGAATTGATTGATTAGTGATTCCTGACGCCTGAACTGCTAAGATCGTTAGCCCCGTAAGTGTATTGCATGATCTTCCTCGGGAGGTGGCGGGTGATGGCGAAATACGGTGCCGACCTACCGTCGGCTAACGGGGTTTTCCCCAACCAGGAATCTTCCACCAGCGGGGCACCAACCTACCCAGCACAAGTTCAAAGATTCGGACCGGTCTTCCGACATGAGCGGTAGTGTAGAGCATGTACGTGTAAGCGTGTGTAAGAGACGATAGGACAAGAAAGGGGAAGGAGTGATCGCGCGCGGTCCATGGCACATTTGTTAGGGTAGGTACTGATCTGTCAATCGCCTGAAGTTGATCGGAGAAACATCGGAAAACCGATCAGATCATCAGGCGCGAAAGCTGGAGCAATATCCTTACAAGCGGTCCGCTAATCGCACGTGATATTTACTTCCTCACCCTCGTTCCTTTCTATCTCCTTAAATACACGTTCATATGCACTATACAATCACACAAGTAGGGAGACCAGTTAGGAACTTAGAGCTGCCCTTATTGGGGAGATTGACCCCTTTGGTGTGAGATATTTGGAAGGGGAAAGCTAGAACGTAGGACGGCAAGGGGGGACATTCCCACTTCTCAAGATGTAACACGTAATACACTTACGGGACTAAATACCTGCGTAGTTGACGTAATAGAATTCAATATTCATTCACGAACTGAAGACAGTGTGAGTAGCAAAGCGGTGATGTGGCGCGACTGCTGTAGCAGAAGAGGAGGGGGAGGAGAAGGAGGCGCCGGTGGCACGCGTACAGACAGGATGGACAAAAAGGGCGGCTTCGTGAATGCCACCACGTCGTGCCTCGCTGCTTCACTTGGAGTCGGGCGCCGCGCGCCGGTACAACGCTTTGGGACGGCGCCGGAAAAAAAAGACAGCTGATAACGGCAGAGACAGATGCGGTAGCGGTGATTGTGATGCGGAGTTGGGTAAGGTCATTGCTAGAGACGGAGACCGGAGATCGTGGTATTACAACGGCGGGAATCCAACACGGAAATGTAGATGTTCCGATCTTGAATTGAATTGAATTTGCTTTATTTTACGTGGCCATCAGGCCCGCTCTTCCGTCTGACCACGCAAATTTCGCTATGCTCTTTTCACCAACTAGGAGAGAAAGGAGGTATTTCTTGGGCGAGAAACAGGCGATTTGAATTTAGCTCAGAGGCGTCATTTAGGCTTGAGGATCTTTTACAAGCAAGTAAATCTACGAACATGGGACAGCCGGCTTTACTTCCCCTCCGAAGGAAGGCGTACGAAGGATTTTTTCGCCCTTAAAAATCCACGGCTTAAACGCCCTTAAAAACCCGCCAACTTCGGTACAACAGTCCAGTACGCTAACCGTTACACCATCGCCGCCTTAAAAGCGAGTCTTATCTAGCGAGTATGTGTTGCTAATTAGCGGCCGGAATTTGTGCCTATCGGGGCAGCGTGCTATTAAAATACGCGAATAAATAAATAGGATAACACTGTAATTCCATGTCAACTGTGTTTTCGTCAAAATATGATGTGTCATCCCACTGAGCGTCGAGGTGAAGCGTAAGGCTTGCAAGAGCTTCACGCGGCTGAGGCCGGGATTTGTTCCTCTCGGTGCAGCGCTCGCTTTCTTGGGCGCCGTGCGCCCGAGAGCGAACTCCCGATGCGATTCGTTCCCTGCACTCGCTTCAAGTGGCACCCGCATTGTGTCCCGCACAAAGGCGAACCAGCTGCTACTCCGACATGTTGCACACAAATGTCATTCTGAAATGCAGGAGCTTTACAGTGTTCCCATTTCTGCTATGTTTGCGTTTTTACATTTCGTCACGAGACGATCGTAAATAATATGGAACATTTTCGCTACAAGAAGTGATAAATAATATTTTATATTTTTTAAATGAACTTTTAGAAACTTTCACAGGAAACTAATACATAGTTAAGAAGTATATTAAATTTCTTGGCCAGAATACATTGTGGTGAAGGCGTATCTTATCTCAGCTTCGTGATTGCTTTTGATCGCAACTTACGTTTACACTTTGAACCAGTTAAAGGGAATGTGTTTAACCTTCTTTTAGAAAATAACTTAATTTATCAGTAGAAAATTGTTTATCGTATCAAACACGACTAGCATACAAATGTGCTGAAGGCAAAAGGAAAAAGTTAGGAGATAAAAGCAAGTGTTTTTGAGGCCTCTAGGATATATAAGAAAAGTCATACTACTTATAAAACTTCATTCTATGTACATATTGTTCCATATTGCGGAAAGGGAGTAGTAGGGTGATTTACAAGAGTGTCAATTTGGCAGTTTTCACTAGCGTTTCATAAGAAAATTATCACAACACATTACGCAATTGTCTGATATTGAAGTACAAATAGGAAACAATGTTGAACATCATTTGTTTTGTTCCTAGATCGTTATTCAACATACTCAATTTTCTCTTTTTATATTTTTTATTATAAATGTTTTAGTAGTCTGCAGCACCAAAAATATTTCTGTACAAAATACTTTTTCAAAACTTAACATGCACAGTATTCAAGAACAACAAAGAAAATACTCTTGTTTAATACTTCCAAAAATTAAATGTTTAAACGAAAACAATTTTCACGAATATTACAACAATACAGAACAGTATATAGAAATACAGTACAATTCTATACGTATATTAAGAATATCAAGCAAAGTTGCTGTTTCTTAACTCAACTCGTGAGTAACAAATATTTAATGAAGGGTGAAGTCTTGCTCTCGCACGACGTGATCGATGTCGTAAGAAGTGACGCACAAATAATAAGAATTTGGTCGGCACGCGCAATATGAGGATAGATTGAAATATTACGATAAAATACATGCATTTTTCAGCCAAAATCGCATGTTTTATTATTTTGAATTTTCCCGAATTCCTGGCTGTCTAACAAAACTATTCACACCTTACACTTGGCCAGAGACTTCATAGATTTCTTTCAATTTATGCGCGCATTGCAAAGTATTTATAAACATGATACTGAATTTTTCTCAAGTTCCTGGGTATCTAAAGAAACCACAGACACTGCTTAAATATGTTTTCAATTTCATCGCGCAGGGTAAATAAGTAATAAAGACGCTGAAATTCACCCATTCTTTACAGTCGTCTTGAAACTGTCAGTCATGGGAAACATTCCGACAGCACGTCTACCCAATCATGTCGATGGCGCGCGTTAATCATTTCAACCTATTTTGGAGCGTCAGGCGCTAGTCGTGTCGCGTGAGGTGAGAGTTAATAAACGGAAAGAAACGTGCGAGGTCGGCCGGTGATGTCATGGAGAAGACAGGGTGACGCACCGTTTTCAGAAGAATGCGAGAATACGGGAGGGAGCGCTTGCGCAAGACACGCTGTTGGCACGCGACCGCTTCATTTGCGGGCCCACGGCGTTGCGTGGTTCTTCCTGATTTTCCACATTTCCATCGTAATGAACCAATAACAAGTGGGCTTTGTTTCGCAGTAGGGTGACCCAGAAATGAGCATGGAAAAAAAACTATGACTGTAAGGAAGAATTGTAATAGATTGTGTTTTGTAACGGTTTTGTTTGAATTGCTGTCTATGACGAATATACGTTTTAAAGGCAACAAACATGTGTGTTTAAGGATAACGTTTTTCCCCCCAACGATCATTCTTAGAATCTCCCAAGAATATCAACTTCTCCGTGCTTAATATCTTGTCGGTAAAATATTCTAGTCTCCTTCCAGATCATTTTGTTATGAATGTTCTCGTATTCATTCTTTTACTTAACTTACTTGAAGGATCTGTTGCATTCTGTACCTTTTTATATAATTAAGTCACAAGCCGGGGTTATGTATTCCTGCTAACCCTACACCAATCCAAAAATGATGTAGCTAGTGTCGAAAATCCAACATTACCGCGACTCACGGATCTCCTAGTTCCTGAGGATCTTAATTTTTTTAATATTATAAATTTTAATTTGCAATCTGTTACATCCGAACAATAAGCTCGCCTTTGCCAAATCTTTTCATGTGAAGAAATTGGGCATTCACCGTTCTTCAATGATTTATTTTCTTTAGTAAACAAACATGAATTATCATAACTGAAGAGGTGTTGGTGATTCCATCGAGCTACTGCAGCTGTTATTTTGGCCAGTAACTTTTTTTTCTTCTGGCGGGTGCTCCCTCCAAGCGCCGGGGCTGCGCGTACTCACGTGAGCGTGTCGGCCATGTCGAGCAGCGCGGTGGGGCCCGTGGCGATGAGGTAGCGCACGATCTGCTTGTGGCCGTAGCGGGCGCCGTAGTGCAGCGCCGTCTGCCCCTGCGCGTCGATGGACAGCAGCGAGAAGCCCGCGGCGTGCAGCTCCTTCAGCTGCGGCAACGGAACGCGCACTTACGATACGCACGCGCACGCGCAAACAAGTGCGCGGCCAATACAATTCAATGCTGTTTATTTACAAATGACTGATTTTCGTAGTAAATAAATAAAACGTAACTCAAGGAGGATGAAATAACATAAATTATACAATTGAATGGGTGAAAACCAGAGCGGTATAAGTGACATTTTATAAATTATAAGAAAAACGCGTTTATTTTAGGCTATATTTCAGTGGTCATGTATTTTCGTGGTTTTAATAAACAATAGAAATGCCGCGATTTTAATGATGAAACGAAGCGCCATTACTTTGCAGTGATATTGACTTAAATAAACAGATTTCTCACAATTGTTAATACTTAATTTCACTTATACCGTTCTGTTTCTCACCCATTCAATTAATGAATAAAATTGGTCCTGAATTATTTGCGATGTCGGCAGATGATTTGTAGAGCCTCTTCCCAAAATGTTGTGTATCAATTCCCCAAATTGTTACCTTATAGTAGGGGAAAATCAATTGACCATATTTAGGAAAATGAAATATTTTATTTAAGATTACGAGGCCTCGTTCGAAATTTTTATAGGGGCCACGAACCCTGCCCCCCACTGCGCTCATGCTTATGGATAAGCATTTACATTTGTGTAATTCTTGAAAAAACAAAGAAATACTTTGAGATGAACTTCACGTAATATTCAAGTCTGCAATTAACACTATCCTTTCAAAAATTTTGAATAAAAAATTCGTATCGATTATTAGAAAATGGCGTTTGAGCGTTTCTGAAAAAGCGAAATTTCACAGAAAACGGTTAAGTTTATGAGAAACTATCATTATTTAAAGTATATGTACTCATAAATATAATGTGAACAAATGTCCGCTGGTGTAAATATTAACGACACGAGAAAAAAGTAAAAAAAAATTAAGTTAAAAAAATAGAGCAATATGACGTTTATGTCATCTTATAGAGTACATTTAGCACTCTACCAAACTTTTAAGGAAAACAATTGGTGCCATTTTTGATAAAATTTTCTTCGAACTGTTAATTGGCAATTTGAAGCTTCACAGAACATATTCACAGAAAATTTTAGAGATTCCGAAAAACTTTAACAGGAGTCTTTTAATGCACTATAATTCACAATTACAATAGTGTTTACAAATGGCTGTTAATGGGCATATTAATGGAGAAAGAGATATTTTAAAAAATGCATTTGTGTATTTAAAAAACACACTAAAAGATTACCCAAAATTAACTTTACGAAATATCAAAGAGTCTAATCAGCAGTATCCGTTCGAAACGTTTGAAGAAAAAATATGGAACTGTTTTTGACAAAATGGCGTTTGAACGATTCTGAAAATGCGGAATTTTGAGCTAGTTTTCAGAGAAAAATGTTGAGTTTTCGAGTAGTACAAATAGAAACAAAGTGTGAGACAAGTCAATAGATACATTTTTGTTATTTTTTAAAAACAAAAACAAAAGAATAGTAGTCCAGTCAATTGGTGCTCAAAAGAGGCCGATTCAGGGAAAAATTCTAGGAGTTTTTTTCTCAGCGGTTCTATATGTTTTAAGAGCGCTGAATCTGAATCTGAATAACTATTGTTTCGATAAAACACATAGTTTTGAAAATATGAGTGAAAAACTAAAAAATGGCTAATATTTTACATTTTTCGCAATTTTCTCTGTAAAGACGACATTTTTGGAGGTGGCAAACAGCATATTCGAATTCAGCACCTTCAAGGACATATAGAACTGTTGATAAAAAACGTCCGAAATTTTTTCCTTGGTTATAAACCTTTTGACTGAACTATAGAGCAAAATGACGTTTATACCATCTTATAGATTGCATTGAGCAGTATCCCTACCAAAAGTTAAAATAAAAAAGTTGTAGCCATTTTTGAGACAATCTTGTTTTTGATATTTTTTAATATTGCACATATTGCACGCAATATTGGGCAAAATCTACTAATTGTTTTGTACATGTTCTTCTTCAAAGAAATTACTTACTATGGAGAACAAATTTCAAATGAAGGAGAAAACTCTATCCTTGTGTACGTTGTAATTGTGTACGTATAGGAAGACGACAGAGATAATTCGAAATTTTGCAATTTTCTAAAATTTAGAGTAAACAATGAAAAAGTGACATATGCTGTCTTTATAAGTGTATTTTACTGTATTCTTTCAAAAATATTAAAGAACAAATTTGGAGTCGTTGAGAAAATTTTGAAAATTACCCTGGGGCTTCATGAAAGTACCCTAAAAATTAATGAATGTTTTTCAAAATCGCATAAATTTGACTCAGACCAAATCAACAGAAGTGTATTCAGTTTGGAAAAAAATGTACGTATTGTTTAGGTGGTAGTGTTGTTCACATATACTAGACAGAAGACAGACGAACAGACGGACGGACGGAGAGACGGGCGTTTTGGAAAACACTTTTTCGATATTAGGGGACCGTGTATTTTTGTTGAAAACACTAAATCTATATTTTCGCAGCATTACAATACTTTCCCTATACTAGGTATGAGTTTTCGTATGTATATGGACAATAACTAATTGACCTCAAAGCTAATAGTGCAATGCAGGACAAATTATAATTAATAAATCTGATTTAATTCTATATATAACTCTCAATGAACTTATATCAAAAAATTAAAAACGGTGCCAGACGTTTTTTTCCATAATTTGGTATAAATTATAGATGTGAATAGACTTTTTTCCAAAATTAAGTTTGTGAAGTCTTAGTACAGGAGTAACGTAAATGATGAATATTTGAAGGTATATTCATATTAGATGAAACAAAAATTGGGCAACGAATTAACTTATTGTTAGAGTATAAAAAAATGCATGCCCTCATTAAGGTAAGTTTTAATTACGTATTATTTATGTGCTTACGACAAGAAGTGTCTGTAATTAAATTTTCAAATTATAGTCCTCAATGTGTATTAATTATTATAAATATTATGTGATTGCGCTCATATGCTCATGTGTTTTGAGAATTAATTTGCGAATTGCTAACTTTTTTCGTTCTTTAATTAAAATATAATTTAACAAATAAACTATAAATTCATTCCTATCATGAGATTTAGTTTTTGTTCCTCGTGTCTCATAAAAACGTCTAGTTTGGACCTCTAGAGGTAGAAGAAAGAGTGTTGACCTCTACTATTACGTGCTGCAACTTACATAAATTTAGGTATATTAGTAATATTAATATGTGGAAGCGAAACAGAAAAAAATCTCTGCACAAAAAACAGAACACCGTAATATTTACTCTTCTTTGGTTATGCACTCTATCAAAAGATCTAAAGGTTTCATGTATTTTAATTTATTTACCATTTATATCTAAAATTACTTGTTTAACACGAAGTTAAATATGTATTGAAATTGTATCAGTACACAAGTCTGTGAGAAATGAAAGTATTTGTTTTCTAATTGTGGAAGCATGAACCCCCTGCAGTCTATTCATAACTTGTGTGCTTTGAGGGTATGAATGACAAGAGATAGCATCGACCAACTAAACTTCATTCAAATAAGCTACATTGACAGTTCTGTTAAACCGTCGGTATGAAGATATTACGGTTTCAAAGAAATATATCTCTTTGCGTACGTCAAAGATATAAATAAAAATAAATGAACATGTTAATTTAAAAAAGAGTTAAAACATGATAATATGTTTCACTAAATAAATAACACTATACATACATCGCGATATGTATTAATAGGAGCAAGGTGCGTGTTAGGCTGTCATATTGTAAACTGAGTAACTACTTTTCAGTTTCCTATCATATTTTTACAATTAACTGACATAACAGTTAGACGCAATATCGTAAACTGTTTATGACCAATTAATCGCGTTTAATTTTTAGTTTGTACAGTTATCTTCATCATCATCATCATATCTTCTTTTCTCTTCCTTCTTCTTCTTCTTCTTCTTCTTCTTCTTCTCTCTTCTCTTCTTCTTCTCTTCTTCTTCTTCTTCTCTATGTTGGTCTGTTATGTCCAACCACCCAGTCTACTTTCAGGTATTATCTTCCCCTTTTTAAAACATTGCAATAATATTCTCCAAATAATAGCGTAGCAGAACCTGCATTTTTTATTATTCGTTAAATTAGAAACAAATTGAAACATTAGTTGTTTTGCAACAATTTAACGTCTCAGTAACAGATAATATCATTGACGTGTACTCATGAGCAATCCATTACTTTTCTTCTCATTTTCAATACCCAACGTCATCACCATCCTTCTCATCTCCGCTGTGGTCGTCTTAAAGTTCGCCTATTGTCTCCATTGCCTCCCGTTTCTTTCCATTGTTATTTAATTCGTCCCATCAGCGCCCCTTGCGACGGCGTGCGTGAACCTCGAAGGGGGCGTTTATTTAATAACCGTGATCCGCGCTCTTTGTGCTGCGGGAAGGGAAGCCAGACCGTCGCGGGGGCGCAGGGGAGCGCAGCGCTCTAAGGCGCCCGGGGCGGAATCGCAAGCTATTACTCGCGCGCTGCGGTCGCGCGCAGGAGCCGCTAGGGGCGCTCGGGGCCTGTGGCGCCGCCGCGACGGGATCTGACGGCTGCGGCAACGGCGGCTGCCGGGAAGGTGTGGAGTCGACGGCTTGCGGCTGTGGAAGCCGGTTGGTGGGAGTGCAAGGCGTCGTCGAAGCCAAGCAGCTCAAATACGTGGGAGGTGGCGGTAAGCTGCCAAGGCAGACGTTGACGAGAGGCGAGAAAGCTCGGGGCGAAAGGAGATGAAACAATGTGATGGATGAGAGAAGCGGAGGGGGATCGAAAATGCAAGTCGCGACACAGAGGCAAGATACCAGCAATAAAGATGATAATATTTCATATGATATCGCCTGCGGAATGAGAAATGATGATTGAAGCGAAGCAGGACGACGGGGTTGAGGCAAGACAGAACCACGACTGGATGGATGAAGACAGGAGACTGACATCAAAAGTGGGAACTGAAGTGGAAGACACGTCGGACGGAATCGAAGAGTGTGGAGTCTGATCTGGTAGAACGACAATGCGGTGATATTGGCCTGGTGGGCTTGAGATGTCGATATTGAGTCCAGGCCAATCTATGACGAAGTAGTGACCTCGTAGAAGTCAAAAGAAGGATGCACAAAGAGATGACCCAGCGGAGATGAGAAGGTTCGCAAGAACGGCGAGCCTAAGTGGGAAGATTATTTCTGTGGAGGTGTTAAAAGGATCGAAAAAACAACACTGAACATCGACACAATCAAAATTAATTGTTCTTTCGCAGTAAAGGAACTTGTAACTATTGCTATTGTGTTGGGTATAGGGTTACTACTTGGTGCGCCTCCACAACCCGGCAGGCGACACCTATTTCCGCGAGGTGGCGACTTGGACGCCGCCGCGACAGGGCGGCATCAAAGGCAGGTTTCTTGCGAGTCGGCAGAGGCGCGGCGCCGACGAGAGCGGAGGTGTTAACAGCTATTATGGCGGCGGCGTTTGCGGGGCGCATGCGGGCGCCGCCGAGTCAAAAGTTAGAAGGGAGGCGCCGGAGCGAGCGGTGCGGAGGCGCGAGGGCGTCGCGAGCGGAGGGGGCGGGGCGGGGCGACACCGACAGGCCGCTGCCGCGAAACGAACGAGGAAGCTTTGCCCCTGCCCGCGCGCGGGCGAAAAGAAAGAGACGCGTCGCGTAACGAAGATAAGGAGAGACAAAGGAATCGAATTGGGCCACAATGACGCGAGGAGTGACTGACAGTAGAATGGGAGCGAAATGAAGAGGGGCGCGGGACAAGCGCCTGTCGGCGGGCGTCGGATCTGACTCGCGCTTGTCGGAGGAGGGGCGCGCGGGGGCGGCGGCGGGCGGATGTGCGGGGGGCGCGAGACAAGAATAAGCGCGACTTCGCTTCGAACCGCCCCCCCTCCCCCGGAGACGCTGGGCGAACGGCGCCCGCGCCGAAACGAGTAACGGGCGGCGGTGGCGGATGGCAGAAGAACGGATCGGATCCGAGGAGTCGCGCCTTATTAATTAGCGTTCGTTTCCCGCGCCCGGGGCGTTGAAATAATATTGAGCTGTTCCGGACACTTGTTTGTGCTTACTCAGTGGAATCTAAGAATAACACGGGACGGCGCGCCGAGCCGCCCACCGCCGCGCCGTCACCTCATCGCTCCGCAGCTACCGCCGACGGGTGCCTCGAAGTCTGGCTAACCCGCTTGCCGTTGCAACTCCATGGCTCTACTTCTTTCTTTAGTGTTTACTACCTCCGGTCGGTTTTTCGCACGTTCGAATGTATTTTAATAACTTTCGCTCGCTAATAAGGAGTCTCTTTGTTCGCTATTCGCTATCATATTCTTCTCATCCCATTGTTGAAGCGTTTACATTCTTTCTTGACATCTTTTACTTCCTTTCTTGCGCATTTAACCTTTTGTCCACTTCTTTTTTATGATCCTTGGTCGTACGTACACATACTTATGTTTCATCACCAACACTTCGTTCCAATACGTTTCAGATTTTATTATATATTCTCATCGTTTTCCTACGTTTTATGACTTCATGTTCTTCCGTCCGACAGCACTTCACTTTGTTATGCTCCCCATTTCTTTCTCTCTCTCTCTCTCTCTCTCTCTCTCTCTCTCTCTCTCTCTCTCTCCAAATCAACTCCTGTCCTCTCCGTCTCGTCACTACCCCGGCTCTGTTCCTCCTCCCCCTTCTCTCCGCTCACGACGCGGCCGCGCCACGCGCCCCGGCCCCTTCGCCATCCGCTGCTCTAATTGTACGCCCTTGTTCGCTGGGTGAAATACCGCGTCCCGGGGGAGGGTGGCGATTGAATTTTAGCAGAGGCGCCGAAATTTTTGTTGCGTTTTGTGTCGATGTTATTTCCTAATTTAGAAATGGTGAAAGGCAAACTCTGTGGTCGTTCTATCTCTATTTACCCAATTTTATTGTTCTTTTTGATGCCGCCGTTTGCTTTTATTAGCAGTGCGCGCGTGCTGGCTTAGTCGTGGAGTTGCTTCGAGGATTACAGAACGATGTCCTTTGAGAGAATCGCCACGCCCTTCCGGCTCTCTCGTGCTGTGGATCGAAATCGCTATTCGGGACCAAACGCTGCACTTACCATCGACCGTAAATTATGTGTCTTTTGCAAAAACGTTGACATAAAAAAATCACAAACGAATTTCTTGGAGTATTCCCCACAATTTGGGCGATTTTGTTCCATTTGAGTAAAATGTTATTTGCTAATTCCGCAGCGATCGGGCGAACCTTCGCAAACCTTTTGGGCGCATCTGTGACGTTTCCCCTGGGGTCGGATTGTTTGGTCTTTTGGTGTTGAGGTAGTGTGAGCGTCAGGGAGTAACGTTGTCGATCCGCGGCCCTTTCACCGCGCGCGCTGGGCAACCTGTGAAAATTGAGTCGAGGGGGAAAGGACCCACCCGCCGCCCTGTTTATTCTGCAGCCGCTTTGTGCGACGCGTGCCGTGCGCGGCCCGGGACTTTGAGCGCGTCTCACTTTGACGCAAGACAACGCGGCTTACATGCTCGTTCTCCTGGCCCAGAGTCTCTCGATAGATGGGCTTCGAAGCACCTTGTGAAGTGTTTGGAAAAATCAACTTCCATGAGTAAAGAGCTGAAAATCAAATAGACTTGGAGGATTTGTGGTGAGAGTGGCAGTTTTGCATAACTTGCACATCCGTTTGGGAAAGTAAAGTAGAAGAAAACTTGCTATCGTAGTGACATTTATCGTCTGTAATTTTTCCAGAGGGAAATTAAATGAGAACCATAATAAATGTGCTTACTGACAACTAACTTCTTCCAAACCATCCATATCAGTAAATTATATTAATCACTAGAAAGAGGATTTTTATGCCCAAAAATCTTGAAATATGCTTTTATAAATATGCATTTATGATCTAAACATTCTGAAATAAGCACTTTAATATACAATTCAAATTAACAATATTTAATATCCTGTAAATATTTCTTAATAAAATTAAGTAGAAGCATGCTTCGAATGAAACTACTCTTTTTGTGCAAACATAATACAATCAACCTTATTTCGCGGGAGAAATAATTGAAGTAAATTTTCACATTTCTGAAAAACATTGTATGTCTAGTTGCATTTCTGGGTTTCAAAAATGTGATATCCAGAAATATCCTACATTTGTACAAGTATTTTATATTGTAGAGAAAAGAAAAAAACGCGAACTGTGACAAACTCATTCTAAACTATGGACGATCATAAATAAATAGTAGATTCTATGAAAAGATGAAATTTTTAGAGATAAGTCTCTGTTTTAAGGAAAGTTTCCAAATATGTATCTATAACTACATGAATATGCACCAAAGGAAAAAATCGGCCAAATATGGTCAAATTAGTCTACATAACATCCAATATTAACCAAATATCAAGAAAGTTCACTTAGCTACGCCCTGAAACAACGGACAAAATATGAAAAATCATAGAAATCCGCTCCCTCTTAATCACTACTTTTAGACAAGTATGAAGGAGACATATATAAAAGACAATGCACATCGAAAGAATGCAAATTTTAAAAAGGGAACCGCAGGAGTTCGAAAAATTAAAGACATGTTGAAGAAAAAGATGATAATTAGAATGGAAAATAAATAGCTGGAAGTCAACGCTAATTAAGAGAATGAATGAAAGCGCAGGAGACGGAAGTGTCTGAAAAAAACCACTACCAGTATGAAATTGAAAGAAAAGTACTTTTAAACTAGTTTGTCGTGGATGAGGTCGAGCGTTGTGTGAAAAAGTGCCTGTGTTCTTCACAACTAGATAGTGAATATAGTTTACTATTATTCAAAAGCCATTGTCGTTTACGATCCGGCTATCTCAACGTTTTTCTCTCTCAATTGAAAAAAATGTACAACAATGTTAACTCTGAAATCGCGTGTACTACTGTTTCTTCGGGCTATATGTCGGACCTCCTTCGACTTTAAAGCGAAATTAACCGACGCACGAGTGTCTTCTTTCGAGAACGAGAGTCAAAACAGAATCGTCTTTCTCCTTTCCAACACTACCACTTATTCTGTCGTACAAGCCCTTACTTTCCGAGCGAAGTAATGTTTTCATGGATTTTTCATCTTCTTATATTTAATCAGAAATATGTCAAATATCTTCCTTTTTTAAACGTTACTTATTTTTTCTTTCGACCATTATTCTCTGGAAAACTATATTGATGGTACATACACAATGCAAGGAATATTGAAACAGGTCATGTTCAGAAGCGATATGACGTAATCAAATAGATACCTCAAATGGTAGAGATATGCTCGATTTTTTCAAAATCAAAACTATTTTTAAAAGGAAATGAAAAACATTTTGAAAGTGAATAAAGGGGTATAATTGCACTCGTGGTAAATAAGAAAACTCGCTCCTATCGTTGCTCGTTTTATTGAACATAGCACTCATGCAATCATACCACCCTTTATTCACTCGTTACGTTAATCACTATAATAGACTAAAATAAAATACATAAGTAATGAATGATATAGAAAAATGTCATAGAAAATGCTCGTTTACGGACATTATCACTCTCGTATTGTGAAATATAAATTGTAAGGAAAACAAGCAGCTATTTTCAGTGAGAGATTCTGGGACTGGAATTTTCTTGATCTGGCATCACCTATATATGAAATTTCCACCTACAATTTTCGTTTCAGATAATAATGGATGATTTTTACGTATGCTCTGAAATTTATTCAATATGCGAATTCAAGTCTAAATTAATTAACCTTACGTAGTATTTATGAATATCGTGCTATGATGAACACTCAGCCATATAAAGCTGCAGAAAAGCGGAATAAGGTTTAAATTTGATCTATTTTATCTTATTTTCCTTCTACATTTTTAGTAAATAATTGTTTGAATGAGACAGCTATCAGTCACATAAGTGCTATGGTTCTCTTTGAATTTCGTCCCATTACCGTAATTATCTGTCTAATCTGAGATATATCCAATGCGTAGGTTTTGTCTATTTGACGTTATTGCAGAAACATGCTATACATTGGTTAATCTGTCCAGTTCTAAATTTACATTAATTTATTATCACAATTAGCGTGATATATCTCCAAAAATCTTCTTTGAATTTATTGTAATGTATTATATTTCTTTTAAAGTCATTTTTTGATCAATGGCGATATCTAGCACGATAAGAAAAGGGAGTCTCATTCTTTGACACAAATTACACTTGTAACGAAACATTAAACATCTATTCTGTCATCAAAAGTATTTCCCTGTGTCTCTCAATGCCGAATTATGTTACATTCATGCTACATGTGGCCAGAAAGATCTGCAGGCCTGAATTTCTTCAGCTAAAACTCTTCCAAACCCGAGATCGCATGCGCCTGTCGCGGAGCAGGGTAGGCAGCCCGCCGGGCGCGCTCACCGCTTTGAGGTCGCCCAGCTTGGCGGCGCGCAGCACGCCGTCGGTGGTCTTCTCCAGCAGGTGGCTGCAACAAGGGGGAAGGCCGTGAGCGGCGGCGGCGGCGACAGGGCGTTGGCGGGGCGATGCGGGGCGGGGCGGGGCGGAGCGGCCTGACCGCACGGCAAAGGGTGGGGTGCGACAAAACAGGCCACGGGCACTGGGGCCAGAAAGCAAGGCGTTGTTGAGGGACTCCCGCAGTCAACCTGCCACCGCCGCCTCCACCGCCGCCGCCGCTTCTAAGTTTGGAGGGAGCATGACCGTACACAACGGACCACCCAAAGGGCAGGTTATCTTGCAGCCCGGCTTCTAAGAATCATAGGAGAAGAGGTGCAGTAGACTTTTTATTTATTGTTCATTCATCTTCATTTTTCATGATTTTCGCTTCATTGGCTTGGAATACTCTCCAGAAGTGCAATAAATAAGTAAATGAATTAAATTAAAATATATATTTAAATTAGATGTTTATTCTTGGGCCATTTTACTTATTTACTTATGCCACTACTCACATGAGGTCAGGGGCCATTTGTTGGTTCTGATCTCCGGATTCAATACCTCCAAATATATTGAAACTTTAAATGGACATGTCTTGAGATCAGGAACAGCGATTGGCTCACGGACCATATGAATAGGATCAAATGTAAATTTCAAAATATGACCAGAGTTTGAAGGTAATTTAGACATTTGTTTAGATGAGACAATCCGTTTAGTTGTGTTGTTGGATTTAGTTAATTTATTTTCATCTATAAGTCGTATACACCTGTTGAAGATTCAAAACCATTGTCCCGAAAGGCCACGAAAGTTAATGTGAATGAATAATAACGAAAATCGACTGTCTTATTTTGTCTTAATTTTACACCGACAGACATTACTCAATTTCAGATAAAAATACTATTTGTTGAAGAAATGGAAGAAATTTAGCAAATCTCCTACTCTTGATTTAAAAATCATTTATTTGTAATTTAAGGTGCAATGTTGGCATGACTCCGAAATAGCAGGTACTTTTAACAGATTCGGGCTATTTTAAATTATTATGCATATTTTTATAAATGGAAATTCTGATTTTCATAATAATTTTGTCACCTGTGCAATTAATGAATCATCTGGTTTCTGGTTTATCCAATCATGAGATGAAGCTTTCCTTTTCGCTCGTTGGTCAAGACATGTATAGATGTTGTTCATTTGTTTATCCACGTAAAATTAAACTAATAAACAGATCGATGTAAAACATTTCTTTAAAACAGTTTCGTTCGTTTATAATCTTCGCACATTAAAATAATATTAATCCAGCCTGTATATAACAATTTGAATGAAATTACTACACGTACTTTACGCTTAAGTAAATAAAGACTTATATGCTCGCTGTGCTTGTTTCTACATGTCTTGGCATACTACTCTACAACTACAATTTTGATAAAATCAGACTTTTATTGTTTTATTCGTTTTCAAATTTATTAAAAGAATTGATTATTGTCTTCGTTAACAAATTCGTGAAAATATCACAAACATTTCATGCTTGTAAGAGCATTTCATGACACTTCAAATACTGTCGGACAAATATACTTTTCCATGATCATTCTGAAATACTATCGGGCGCAATAAAAACTTTCAACACGATATTATTCAATTTTTGAGCATGTGAGTGCATATTTACTTTATATGTATCATAAAAGAGACTTTGATTGACTAGCCATCCTAAAAATGGGAATGAATGTCACCGAATGGTCTTCAGCTTTCTAGATCTGAAAGAAAGACCACTCACTCCACACGACTAGGGAACGCGCTTCTCATATCGCCCCCGTCAGTGTCTTGGTGCGCTGCCGCTTGGCAGTTGTTACCTCAAAGATCCGTCAGGCGCGACGCGGTGTCATGCAGCCCCTCACCCTGACAGTCGCTGCCGCGTCATTTCCCAGTGTCGCGACAGGGTTTCCCATTCCGTTCTTTTTTGTGTGAGTAAACATGGAGATGAACTGTTTTCAAGTTTAGATGGTTAATAAATAATCAAAGATGAGGCACATGATCTTTTTAAGTTTCATTACGTGTATTTAAAGAGAAGCTTTCACTGCAAGTTACATTAATCGAGTTATAATAAAATACATTCAAAGGTTATAAAAAAATTCATTTTCAAAACTAAAATTTGAAAAATTTATATCTTCTGAATTTGAAATGAATGAAGGTCAATATTGTTGAATATCACATACATTACTTAAAATTTATACTGAAAATTGTTTGAAACTTTGGAACAAGAATATAATAAAATGGGATTACCAGTAAATGAATACAATTTATACTTTACAATTTGATAATGATCACTTGATAATAGCACAAGATTTGGACGATATAGAATTTATGACAAGCACATTAATTTAAGAATATAACAAGTGGAGTTAATATATAGAATATGAAATATATGATATTCGGAAACAATAGGAAAGATTCGGTTTTTAAAGAAAAAAAAACGGGGAGAGCTATACTTACAAATGTATATATGTATTTACAAATGATCGAAAGCAGTTTGAAGAAATTCTGTCAAAAACAAATTCAGGGAAAATGACAATTTCTATTTTTATTTTGAATAGTATTTTGTGGGATGAAGGTGTTACAAAAAACAAAATTAAAATATTAAAAGAGGTAATTCGAAGAATCATGACTTATGGATCAGAAGGTTAAACATTAAATTCATACTTGAAAGCACAATTATCGACAACGGAAATGAATTATTGGAGAAGATCAGCAAGAATTTTAAAAAAGGGGATAAAATTAGAAATGAAATTATGAGAAAATATGAATACAATTATATCACAATATATTATAGATTATATAAATACAAAAACGACTAACCTGGTCACATACAAGGGTTGAAAGATAGGAGATTAGCAAAATTAGTATTTTATTGGGGACCATTAGGAAAACGGAAGACGGGGAAGTCCACATATATCATGGAAACAATAAATTATAAATATACTTAAGGAGAAAAGAATCAACGAAGATGATAGTTATAATAGAGAAAACGGAAAAATTAATTCATTAAAATGTTAAAAATCAAATTATAATCATGCCGAACCGAAAAACTATAAACATTTCAAAAGCCGGAAATATATGTATTAATGAATAATTTCGAAACGATTGACGGAAATTCATTCGGATTTTTTTCAAACTTCATGGCTTATCATTAAGTTTTAGACCAGGTCGGTAGACTTCGTTGCATGCACTATCCGCGCTCGTCTGGCGGTGGAAATGTGAAACAGCGCATGCAGCATTGCCAACAGTCGCGATGGAGGTGAACAGCGGTGTGGAGCGAGCGTAGTGTTGTCTGTGGTTTCATGAAACTAAATCGCAAATTACCGTACAAAGACGTTTTCGTGCAGAGTATCAAAAAGCTCCACCGCAGGCGAAAACCATCAAAGCATGATACGATCGATTCGTGGAAACAGGTTGTGTGGGACACCGAGATAAAAGACAAGGGCGCTCTCCTGTAGCAGACTACGTTGTAGAAGCCGTGAAAAGAACATATGCAAGAAGTTCAAAGAAGTCTACAACAAGAGCAAGTTTGGAGATGACCCTTCCTCAACCTGAGAAATGGAGAATTTTACGACGACGACTGCAGTGTAAGGGGTATCAGCAGCAACTGCCTCAGGTGCTGAGTGCTAATGACAAGCAGGAACGTTATGAGTTCTGTGCGGTCATGATGAAAAGCATTGAAGATGATGATAGTTTTCTTACTAAGCTTGTGCTCAGTGACGATCAGCAAACTTTCACCTTACTGATACTGTTAATCGTCACAAAGTGAAGATATGGGGCAGAAAGAAACCGACAGAATGCCTCGAATGTACCCGTGACTCACCGAAACTGAATGTCTTTTGTGCGCTAAGCGGTGAAAGTGTATTGACCTTTCTTCTTTCATGAGACGACTGTGACCGGCATCACATATGTAAATATGTTGCAAAACTACGAGTATCTGATATACAGCTGAAAAACGTATGGCGAAGAATTTTATTTTCCAACAAGATGCAGCACCTTCTCATTACCACCACGAGGTCACTACGTGCCTATCCCACACCACTTCCGCATGTATTGAACATGGTGGGGGGGGGGCACTGCTTGGCCATCACGATCTCCCGAGTTTATGCCGCTGAATATTTATCTGCGGGATTACATTAAAGATAACGTGTACAACCCTCCACTTCCAATAAGTCTCGAGGAGCTTCGTCAACGGATTAAAGTAGCAGTAGCTCGGGTAGATGCGGACATGATATACGTATGAGGGATTAATTGCCGTACGAAATGGATATCTGCAGTGGCAAAAGGTAGTCACAATGAACACAATAAACTTTGCCAATAAAACTTGATGTTGTTACAATGTATGAATTGGAAAATAGAAGTAATCTACGTAAGATAACAATATATAATTTAAATTTATTACGTGGTAAATAACTTAGAGTCACCTTATATTAACTATATGTTTACGTTTTCTATTAGATTAGAAAACCCAGGCACCGCAGAAAAAACCTAACAACAAATTCTTAGAAAAAATGTATCAAATAATTTTTATTTCATTTTCATTCAATTAAAAAGAAGAATAGTAATTACACTTAAACAATAGGAATCGTCACAGAAACTTGTTGAAAATGTCGTCGCTTCTGCGTTCGAGTAGCATCGGCGCTGTGCTCTACGATATATTGTAGGTCTGTGTATCACATTTACAACAACCAGTATAAAGTTTCGCAAGAATTAAATACAATTACATTTAAATACTCCAGTTGTTTTATTCTGTTTACATCACTGAACTACGTACTAAGTGTAAATTTCAAATGAAACATGCAAATTCTAAGTCCTTATCGCTGTCACAAACCAGGTCGCGACGATACGTAAAACAATGGAAACCACAACGCTGGTGGCTGTACCAGCTGAACTCCACTCGAACCTGATACTGTGAAATCAACAGCGTGGCTAACCCCGTCGGTCGAGCCATTCCGGAGGGCCGAATCGAGATCGATCCGAGTGTGTTGCGAAATGTCCGCTGCGCGCAGATTAATGCACAGACGACCGACGTCCAATGTGTCAGTGGGCGAGTTAATTCCAAAGACTTAATTCACGTGTTTGCAGCCACCGCGTTGCGTTGATTCACTGGCTATGGCTCAACGAGCTATAAGCAAAATGAATGGTTGGTATTTCCTTTAAAATTCTGTTAAATTGATAGTATATTCGAATAACTCTTTAATACCTTTGATGAAGTGGGTTGAACAAACCTTTCCAAAGACAAAGAACATAATGTACTTCAGCAATCAAGTTTTATTTTTGTTTTGAGAAAAATATGCTAAATATTCTAAAGAAATGCAAAGCGAAAAACGTCTTGACAGACGTTCACACATTGATGTATTTTCTGCCCCTTGCAATTTTGTCTTCCTAAAGTGAACATTGTAAAATTGTCATTTGTTAGTAGAATAAACGCATTACTGTGGAATATAAATCAGTATCGTTAATTTTTAATTAGGTCTATTTCCGTAACGAACACAATAGCTGTTATAAACTCTAATTATATTTAAATGCATATTGTTGTGTTGTTAAAGGTCTCTATTGTTTTAACCTAACTACAATGAATAAGATCGTAAGGGATCAAGGAAAGCAATTCAAATAAAAAATCGCCGTTTTCAGGATTACTTAACTTTTTCTTCTTAGGAAATACCTTTGAAAATGCGAGAAAGTAATAAACCTAAAGAAGTTCACTATTTTTAATTTAGTATCCAAAAGTAAGATATTTTTCATTTGAAAAACCTTAGATAAACGCAATTTTCTGCAATCTTGATGGTTTGAAATCATCGAGTCATCTAAAGGATCAGATATTTTCAATTGACAACATGTATTGGGTTTGCATTTAAATGTTACGTGTAAAAGATCTTAACATAAAACGATCTAATTATTAGCTTAAAGAATTTTGAGCAATAGGAGTACATTTTGGAGTTTAAAGACTTTTCAGGAAAGGAAATGAACTAATTGACACGGTATCCCGATTACTGAAGGGAATAACTCTCAAAACCGCGCATCAAAGTTCACAACGTGAGGCAGAATACAAACGTGAGTTCAAAAACAGAAAATTTTGGTAAATGTCTAGCAGTGCCTAGGTAGAATGGCCCCATACATTACCAAGGGAGGGGGAGCGCCGGAGCCCACATTGATCGGCGTCGGGCCTCGGCAGCCAGCGAGCCAGGAACACCGCCACCGCCAGGCATAAACACGGGACTAATGACCATTGCAGTTGGCATGTGCAGAATTATAGATAAACTAGTCAATCCGGAACTCCAGCTTAATTTTTTATTCCATTGAAGTATTAGACAATATTCTTAAATTAATAAATTAAATCTATTAATTGTTATTCATTTAAACAAAACATGATTCATTTTCAAGTAATACCATTGATAAAAATACCCTTTGCGACACTTTTTGTATTTACCATTAATGACAAAAGCTATTTCATTTTTATAGCAAATAAAGGCTAATTTTCATAGAGTAGCCGTGTTTTAAACTAATATATTATACTAAGACTTAAAATACTATAAATATTTCCAAAACGAATTCTGAATTTTCAGTTTCCAAGTGAATAGTCCAGATTTTGTTACCAAGGCCCAAAGACGTGGTCTCTCAAATTCAATCAAACACGAAAAATTGTATCATTTATTCAACAATTGAAGAACAACATCATGAACACAGTCAATGATTTTGATTCTCCCAAAAAATGTAAACCTTTGAAAAACAATAATCGGTGAGCAGAGGCTCTTCCCTTGGTACTGCTACAAATAAGACGAGCGGTGAATAAAACGAATAAAGTTAATTAATGAGAACAATAGTAAAGTAAAATTGATAAAATCTCTCGAATTATATTATTGATCCACATACCTACATTTATACTTCGGCGTACGAGGCATTTAGTCGATCCTCAAACGCGACATTTTCGCAGGAGGAGGGTGTGTGGGGGGGGGGGGGGGAAGAGACGTTGGACTCACCTGTAGGCGACGACGTATCCTTGGTTCAACCCGAACAGGCGCTCACGCAGGCTGTGTCAGACATGCAACATGCGACATGCGACGTATGCAGAACAAGGGGTGAGGTACATGCAAACGCACTTTAATTTGGAAACCATCCATGCGTTAAACGGTTAGGTTGCCTCAAGAAAATTCTCTCGTTCAAGGAACTCGTACTTGTTCTAGAAACGATGTTGTTCGATTTGCAACGTATGTTTCTCAACATTGTTAAGCATGCCCTATTAGCGCTATTATATAGCGTAATTTATTAGTTGTTATTGACTGATAATTATGACTGCCAGTAAGGACAAAACGTGAGAGTTGATAAGTAAAAATATCGAAACTTGTTCCACAATGTTACGATCTTCCTTTTATTTCTTTTTATTATGAAAAAAACGATTAATGTATTTCTTCAAATTATAGTTGACAGTTGGAGAAATATTTTTTCGTAATTAATGATTTTCAAAGACATTTACGTTAAGATGAGAAATTGACAAGAAATGAATTTGTTTTTCACAGATCTTAAAAATTAAAAATTATGACTTACGAGTTCTAAAAAACGCAATGCATTTCTGCTAATCTTTAGTATTGAGAAAGATTGACTTGCAACACCGGTGTTAAAAAATTATTAAAGTACTTCCGAAGTGACGTGCTAAATGAAAAGGCGAGCTAAAGAAACTAAATGAAGGAAGCTAAGTAAACGAAGTGTGACTCCGTACTCAGATATTTCTCGTTTGACATTGTTATCGACAAAGCGTAAATAAGACATCAGTCAGTCTTTTTACAAGCACTACTGAAGCATCAAAATTAGATAACAACATTCCATGCAATGAACAGTCACCCTAAAAAAATAGAGTGCAAACATGGTCTCGGGGAGATCCCCACAGCGGGAGTAAAGCCGAGGAAGCGCTTTGAGTGAGGCGGGTGGGCGGTGGGCTTACCTGACGGGCTCCCTGGCGGGCAGCGGGGGCGGCGAGGACGGGTCCGCGGCGTCGGGCCGCCGGTCGGGCGCGTCCTCGCCGTCCTCGGGCGCGTGGTTCTCGTCGCCTTCCAGCGCGTCTGCGGGCGCGGCGGGGAGTCGGGCGTGGAGCGGCGCGCGTCGCCCGCCGCCTCGCCGCGCCGCCGCCGCCGCCGGGTCCTCCTCGCGAAGAGCCGCCGCTCCCGGGGTGCCCGCGGAGCTGCCTGGCCTTGCCGCCTCCGCCGCGTCCAGCACGAACAGCTGGTCGGCCGCCACGTCCGTCACGTAGTGCAGGTGCTCTTGCGCGCGGTCCACGCGGAAGAAGCGCTCCGCCGTGCAGCCTGCCACACGCGCGCGCGCACGCCGCGGCCATTGCATTTCATCCACTCATCTATTACTGCGTGGTTCCGGGAGCGTCAACTGCTCTGGTCATTAGTGCCCTAAGTGATGTGTATGTTTTATCGCGGGAGGTGGCGTGAAACTTCCCCACCTGGACGTTATCAGGCACCGTCCTAAACGATAGCTCGAGGGATTTTCGCAATGAGGTATCTCCCAACAGCAGTGGGACACCACCCCAGCTCGGACAAGCACCAAGCTCTCGACTGGTCTCCAGACATCTAGGTAATGTAGTGCATGTGAGTGTAAGTATGTGTCAGAAGAAGGAATGGTATCGTGCGGTCCGCGGCCCTTTTATTAGGATACTCCTCCGGCATTTGCCTAGTGTTGATTGGAGAAACCACGGAAAGCTACCGATTAGAACAGCCGGCCGCTAGAATTCTTCTCCAGGCAGCGACTGAATGCGACCTAGCTAATCCTACCACCGTTGATTCTCGAAACCTAGTACTTCTCGTCGGAGGCACTGGAGTGACGTCATTTGATGCCCTGAGCAACCTCAGTCAGTTGCGATTTGCAACTTCACGCCTTAGTGTAGTGTGCCTTACAGTAACTTCTGGGATATCGCAAGCACTAAACTTACGCGTCCATTGACCTCAGTAGTTTGCGCCTACCTATCACTCAATAAAATACTAGATGTATTCAAGTTTGGCGTAACCTGACAAGAGAGTATTCCGGAATGGAAAATAGGGAATTAAATGTAACACAGAAGAGTGTCACATTCTGAATGGAAGCGTGCTTTCGTGACGTGAGAGCTGCTCCTGCGGTTGACAAGAGCTGGTAGGCAGAGCTCGGATTGACTCGAGTAGAACCACATTCAACAAGCTCCGCTCGTTTGGATAAAAGGAAGTGTGATTGGATCGCGCTTAGTCTAATTGAGATGAAAATTGTTAGAATTGAGATATCTAATTAAATGAGTGAACCTACTAATTGAATCAAATCTCATTGGGTTATGTTGAAGACCATTGAAATGGTTAATATCGTATACAAATGAAATGGATGGACTACCAAATCAGATGAAATGGACCAAATCGAATCAATAAAAATATCATATAAGAAATAAGTCAAATTAATAATTTGGTGTTGAATTCAATCACAAAGGATCGGCTATATGTATTAAAATTGGAAGAGAATGAACAAAATCGAATTGAACTGAAATAAGTAAGATAATGAAATCTGAAAGGATCTGAATGAAGCAAATCAATCGAGAATAGATTGACTCGGTCAGAACTCAAATGAATATTCTCGAATTTGTGCCATAGCGTGAACGTTAGCTCGCTGGGGTTTGCAAGGCCCCTTCCCATCGGTGTAAGCCGGTTATGACGTGGGTTAAAACAGGAGGCTCTCCTAAGGCACGCAGTATGAATTGGAAGAGATGTTTCTGTGAAGAGGGTACTGCTGCTGACGATGATAATGAGAAGATATGAAAGGATGATCAGATACAGGAGGCTGCTCCGGCATATGTCTGGAAATAACTAGGCAAATAATAAAAACGGCAGTCGGTTATGAATTTGATTCCTACAGGTCCCACAATCTCATTTTGCCAATATCGAATCAACAGTATCGCAAACAATAAAATTCACTATTAATTAGCGAGTATCTATTGTCTCTTGGCGCATCAACTACTTAATTTCATCAGTCGCATAAGTGCATACTCGTTACTCGTTTACAAGGTGGTGGCTCCTCAGCTGGCACACGCGATCTGGCACCAACCTTCGCGAAGACCCTTCTGCCCTCCAGGCCCCGCTTCCTATCGGGGCTCCACCCACGCCGAGACTGAAGTGAAGTTCATACAAATGTGTTCGTTTGTATGTGTGTGTGTAAGGGGAGAGGAGGAGGCAAGGAGGACAGGAGGAAGGAAACATCGCGCATGGGGTGTGGCCTGCTTGTTAAGGTACTGCTTTGCCTGATGTTGAAGAAATCATGGAAGACTACCGATCGGAGCAGCTGATTGCAAGAATTCTCCTCCAGACATTAGCTGAATTCGTCAAAAATTCACCGGCAACGAGTCTCAAACCTAGACTGAGTTAAAAACGAGTTTCCAATCTAGTCAGAGACACTGCAATTGCAACAATTCGACCCTTTGAAACGACAAGCTTCCAGTCCTCAAAATCGGAGAAAATTGTGATTTCTGTTCAATAGGCTCTACTGACTCTTGCTACAATTATAAGGTTCTACTGACTGCTGCTACAAGCAGAACATACTCGTGCTACAATATGGGAACAAATAGCAACTGTAAAAATTACAACAGTAGGTGGAAAGATATCTGAATAGGTAGGGATGTGAAACTTTGACATCTGTTTAATCCAAACGACTGAAGCATTATTTTGGACCTCGTCATTGCAAAGGGTTGCCTTGAGGTACTCTGCTAGTCATTTCTCCGAATTACTAGACGTTGTTGTGCATGTGAACTAGCGAGAGTAGGGATGGCAAAAAAGTAACGTTTTCACAACATCTACATTTAAAACAAATTCTCATGACATTAAAAAATTTTAGTGTCTATTTTATTAGTGTATTGCTTGCAATCAACAGAAATTGACAACTGCCTCTATTATCAATCCCCAGGCATTCTGCTATTGGCAACATTTCTCCAGTGTTGTTACCTTTTTTGGGTATTTAAAGCGTGGTAACATCTGCAACTTTAACTGCAAATTGAACCTTGACTTTAATAGAATATTGATTATAAAATAAGATAACAGTCAAATTTAAAGCAGCATATACTTTAAACTAACATTGACGTGTTGTGTATCACATTAGTATTAACTCTAAAATGTTTCATAATCTTTGAAAGATCGATTTTTTCCACCGCATCGCAACGCTTCTGTTAATGGGACTCACAGTCGAGGAAGCACCAGTCGGGCGCGAGGCGGCCGTCCTCCTGCGCCAGGCGCGCCACCTCGCGGCGCAGCGTCTCCAGGTCGGCGGCCGGCGCCACCGACAGCTCGCCCAGCGGCGCCGCGGCCTCGCGCAGCCGCTCCTTGTCGTAGTGGTGGCGCTCGTAGTCCGCCATGGATATGCGCAGCACGTTGAGGCGCAGCTCCTCCACCGCCGCGTCCTCCGCCCTGCGCACGCGCACGCCCACGTCAAACTGCACTTCCGGTCCGCAGAGTTACGCGTTGCTTTGATGCTTCAAACTACAATTGCAAGAGTACAGTCCAGAGTCACGCGTTCCTTTGACACTTGAAACTTCAATTCTTAGATTACAGTCCAAAGAGTCACGCATTCCTTTGCTACTTGAAACTTCAATTCTTAGATTTAAGTCCAAAGAGTAACGTAATCGTTTTCGTCAGCATTTCTGTAAGTTTATAGCTATATGTTAGAAGTTTTCGAAATATGCGGTATTATGTGTATTCGTATCCACTAAACCAACTATACTATCCTAGAAAATCTGCATTAATTGCTATCATTTCCATTCAGCTCCTTAATTCTGACTGCCGGTGCCATCGGGTTAGAGTATATTACATGGCGGCAGTTGTACAACTCTCTGCATCCAGGAACTTCATATGAAGAATTTCGAAATCACGCAACCCGCTTCTCACAGTTTGTTGTTAGTAATTTGTACATAGTGTTTAACTGTTTTTGACGTTAAATAAATAAAATACAGTGCCCTGATTTATCAATTGAGACGAGTAGCGGGAAAAGAAATTTCTGAAAAATATTGACATTTGTGAACTGAAAATACGAGTATCTATCTGAAAAATTTATAACCGATAAAATGTCCGAATTAATTTTGCTGCAGTTCCCGTTCCCTCATTGTTACTTGTGCCCATAAGAACAGTCGTTGGAGCTATCTGAGTAACTTACATTTACAACTTTTATATCCGAATTTTTATGTTGCTAGATCATACTACTCGATCACTTCAAAGCATCAACTGTTATTTGAAATTAGTGGGAAAAGTAGTTCAACCGTAGATCTAAGATGCATATGCCCCGTCAACTTTGGCGCAGACCTCCGTTTGAATTTCTCCAGCCTCTCCCCTCGATTTAACCACAGGTTTCTAGCAGCTAAGTATGGCTTTAGAAAAAGCAAGTATCAAGCAGAAAGCTTTTTTTAATAATCCATAATTTATATTAAACATTGCGCAAACACTAATACGTATATCACTTTATTGTTGGGAATATGTATGGACTGTGCTAATATTTCCAAATGTAACCTCGGTTAAAGCGATTTAATTATAATAGTATAGATTCAGGGTACACAGTATTTTAGTGAACGTTCCTGAAGTTCTTCACAATCTTTTCCGCCTCCCTCCTCCGCACGTCCAAACCCCACAACTCTCCACTCCGCACCGCCACGCCCCAATTCTCCCTATTAGAAACGAAGTTGGAGTAGATACCTGCATTTTCAGTTAATGTAAATTTGAAAAAGACACAAAGACAAAGACTAAAACGAGTAGAACCATTCACTGAGCTACATTGAGTAAAATTTGTCATCTAATTAATATGTACTATATTTATTATATCAGTATTTTCTAAGTAAGATTATATCATGCACTAAATTTCTCGTTTTAACTTTTCACACACCATATTTGCAGACTTATTAACAGTTTATTTCTTATAACAATTTCAATTTCTTTCTCTTCTATCTTACTAGATCCATTCAGATCTCAAGACTTGAAGATATATAGTGATATATGCAATCGAATACAAAATATTTCTACGAAGAATAATATTTGATCTCATAAAAATGGGAAATACTCAAGGGCAACTAAAACTGTCAATGTACTTTTCAGATTTTTGAAGATTAACATTATATGTATCATATGTGATTTGCATATCATATGTGTTTTAAAGAACCATTTCGTTCGGTAGTTTTTAGTAAATCATATTATTTAAAAATGTCGAAAAATGTAACTTAAATGTAGAAATTATAATAATGGTCACTTTGATAATTTTCAGTGCACGAAAAAAATGTCTCAAACAGTACTTGGTTCTAAAACAGCGCTGCTTAATTTTTTGCCAAGATAAATGTTTCTCTGGGCGACAGTTTCAAACATGACTCTTCCAAAAAAGTTACATTGTTAGAGAGAAAAAGTTGTTACTTTTTATTCTACTTGTCATTTTATAACTGTATCTAGGCGGCCATCGCATATTAAATTCGTGAGAGGGAGTTTTATTTCCACCAGAATGAGAAATCTGAGTCATACATCCTGTACCTTATATTTACGTGTTTATACTGTAGATAATTTTAAACCCAAGGCTAAAGAGAAGCGTTTCTGACGTACAGTAATAGGGATGCACGACGTTGTTAACAAGAGCAGCTCCCACTGGGTTTACACGAAACTAAATGAGCTGACTTGAAGAACATTTTCATTTGCAAATTTGGAGCCAGCACGCGCAGTTTCAAACGACCTTCATTGTTTAAAACATTTTTAATTTCATATTATATTCTTACTACGCATTAAGACTGTCTAAGCAATATACGCGTACACGTTGACATTTTCTGTTTTCAGTGTAAAATATAAGCATATTCAGGAATATAAGCATTACGGTATTTAACAAGAAAATATAAGCATTCAGAATGCTGTACAAATATTTTAAAAGTGTTTGTAACAAATACAAAATGGTTAAAAACATGAATTTTTGGACGTGAAAACGTTTCTAAAAAGGCATTTAAACGATTACGAGGTCTCGCCAAAGTTGAGGATGAAATGCTTTTGTTTCCGAAAATTTTTCAACACTTCACAAAATCCAAGGGTTACGTGTCAAGAAGCGAATTATTCAGAAAACTGACAAAAGTCAATTGCTAATTCTGCGCAAGCTCTGTGGTTTTGTGATTACTTCATTGAGCGGGATAGTTTCCGACAAAACTCACTGAAAAGAGTGCGCAATGAAAAGGTGAAGACAAATAATTTGTGATTTGTGTAAATATTAAAGAAATGTATAAACTTCTGTGATCTTAAATATATAAAAATAGTTGAGTGAAAAGTTTTCCCGAGAAAGAAATTGAAAAATTTTTTTTAAAATGCAGATTTAAGAGAATACCCCTCATATACGAAGGCAAGAAGACCTACGAGAGAACAGTTCCTATCCTATTCAACAAACCCAAGAAATTAACAACGGAACGCGTGATAAGTCTCCAGGAGGCCGTAGAACTCAAGCAGCGGATCCCGTTGCTAGACCACCAATGGCGTGAGCACGTTCAGTGCTAAGGCGCAGCTGAAGTCCACTCAGACAATGTTTCCTCATAAATTATGTCCAGTATAGAGCGAAAAATGGTATCGTAAACGGTAAACGTAAACGTAAACGGTATGGTATCGTATGATAGAATAAAAATATTTCGTACTTCAGTTTATTACGAAAGATGTACACAAAATCTTTACCGACATTCATAGTTTACCGAACAATAAATCTGCATAATGCATGAAAGATATCAATATTCCTAGTACTCGTACCTCTTTGCATGCTGTCTAATTCTATTTGTACTCGCAGTACTGATGACGATGAATGATTTACATTCAAATGATCATGTTGGTTAAGAAAAAAACTATTATTATCGGAAAGAAGACTATATGTTGATCCAAAGTTTAGGTATTTTTTTCATTTGTTTTATGAGTAGAGATACGGTAATACATTCTATTCAAAATTGATATGAAAATAAATCCAGGAATGAAGCTATAAAAGAAGGTTAGATTGGGGAAGAACTCAATTAAGAGAGGGGAGAATACAGACTCAGGGAAAGGGCTCAAAACGGGGAAAGCGGAGGACGGGCGCTGACGGGAAGGAAAGAGAGCGGTGGAGATATCTAGGAATATGGATGGAGATAATGACATCTAAAGGAAGGATATCTACAGGGAATAGTCGCAAAGAGCGGGAGCTGAGAATGCAGACGACTGTTGGCGTGGGTTGAAGACTAAAAGGTAAAATTAGGCCGCATGCTGACAAGGGGTCCAGAGTGGGTTGGCGCTAAAGGCGGAGAATGATGGAAGGGCTGAGGGCAGGGAACCGAAAGCGCAGGTCAAGGTTGTGTGCTGAGGGCAAGGACGATGTGACAGGCTGAGGGTGTGAGTTGTTAGCGTAAGCTCAAAGCGTGGTCGAGAGTGGGGCCGAGAGATGGGTCACAGGGCTAGGTCCTAGAGCTGAGCCCAAAAATAGGGGGAGAGGGGAGGAAGAGGTGACCAAGTTCTAGGCTCGAGACCTTGGGACAGTGATTAAGATGTAGGACCGACGTAGAGAGCTGGAACTCAGGTCTAGGATCTTAGTTCTAAGGAGGAGAACTGGGGACGATAGCTAGAATGTAGGGCTGTGGTGAAAGCTGAGATTGAAGTTGATGGCTGCAATGCCTAGTCGTGAATTGGGACCTAGGGCTGGGGCTGAGAGCTGGGTCCGCGGGCAAGGGACGAGGGCTGGGGCGTAGGAAAGGGATGGAGCTAGATCTGAGGACCGGAGTGGAGGGTTGGAGCCGAGGCTTGGGATCGCGAGTCGGCGCAGAGGGCCGGGCAGAGAGGGGAGGGCAGTGAGTGGGGAGGTGGGCGGGCGTACCTCTGCGGCGGGCGGCCGGGGCTGCGGCGGCGCTTGGCGAGCACGGGCGCGCGGTTGAGCAGGCTGAGGTCGATGACGGACGGCGCCAGGCGGCACGCCTCCCCGTCCACCTGCATGGGGATGGCGCGCGTCGTGGTGATGCGCGCCTGCCGGCACTGCGCGATGGGCGTCCCGTGGCCCCCCGCCTGCAGCAGCGGCTGCCGACAAACACGCGCAGCGTTACACTTTTCAGACCACTATATTTTCTAACTACACAACCAGCGTTTTGCATTAATTCAATGATATATTATAGTGTATACTAGTTATGTTGATCGTTAATGATGTCTTATGTGTAGTAACCTTACTCGACATCTTATCACATGTGAATTTTTGTCACCCTGTATTAATATAAATTATGTTTTCTAATCATTATTGGTATTTCTATGAATTATGTGTATGATACCCGGAATATAATCTTCTTGTGTGTCAATACATCAATTGTCCTGTATCAATTGTTTAGTATTATATAAAACGGAGTACCTAGTAAATATAATGAATTTCGAGATAGACATTTAGAATGGATAAGCAGAATGGAGAGTTCATCCTAAAATACATGAAAAAAATATTGTCAGCTCTATCAGGTAATTGGCCAGTATGGCTGTGTTTGGCATCATTTTTTGAAAAATTACATAAGAGATGATATTAGAGGACTGGAATTGAAGTCGTTAGTGTGAGCGAAGGTCGATCCTTGAAGACAAATTCAAAAGGTAAATTTGCAATACGTTTACAAACGTCTTAATTATATTAAATTTTGTTTTAAATCTGCTCTGTTCAAAAGAAATAAACATTCAAAAGAGTTCTAAATGGTTCAAATGCATCAACCAATTTGTATTGAAAAGTTCATTTGCAGGCTTCAACGCTACGTATTAAACTCTGCACGACAACTGCTACGTATTAAACTCGTGCACGCAATATTTGTTGTTAATATATCTCAGCAGAAGTATTACTAATTCAAGAAGCGTTTCACTTAAAATGTCAGTTGTAGTTAAAAATAAACTGGCTGCTAAAGCTGCAAAAGAAGCTATTGAGCGATATTTTAAATTATCGAGTAAAAATTTGATTTAATAAACATAACGAATGGAAATGAGTTCTTCTTATATCATAGCTCTAGACAAGGAAGAAATCGGCCAATCTTTACACTTTTGTTAAGAACTCAATAAGACTAGCGGCATTATTATTTAGATTGAAGCGTTTCATTTTCCAGCTTATGTAGTCACTTAGAAAAATTTCTTCACATACAGTTTTATACGTTTCTTGAATCAAATCAAGCTTTTAAGGAACTTTTAAACCTTGTTATTTTGAATGCAAGATTCCAGATATCGATTTGCCCAGGTAATACCTGCCTGAAATCGAAATACCTGCCGAAACCACAGTGTTACGAAGTGATGCGAACTACATGCTGAAGAGTCTGATTCTTGCGCGGCTATAATCAAACTCTTAGGTATTTTTCAACCATCGAAGTTAAAAATAAAAATTATTATTTTTCCAGTGATCTTGAGTTACAGTGAATCGAATGAGACATGTTTAATCTTTGTGAGTGGTATGGTTTACTCACAATTTTATCCTGTTGCCGGAAATGTAGATAATATGGGGAGAGGGAGATAGATATGACAAGAATGTATGACTAAGTTAAAGAATTGGACACAAGCTGTTAATAAGGAAAAGTCATATTGATAAATATCATCTCATTTAAATAAAATAATGAAAAAAATTTCAATTATCTTAGGAACGCTGTGCAGGAATGTGTAACAGGAATATTCTCGTGGTCAATTTGTGTGAGTTGAGAGTGGTTTAACGTGTTAGGAGAAGCAGTTAATATACCCGATGTTGTATACTCCTCTAGGGGTTGGTTGTTCAACGGTAGTGAAGCTCTGAGAAGGGTTCTCTCAGGTGCGTCTGTTTATACGCAAGGGGAAGTTAGAAGTAAAGGAGATTAAAGGAGACATCACCTTTGGGAGATCCGTGGAGGAAATGCATGCTTTTAGAAAGAGAGAAGAGCTGCAAATGAAGCGAAGTCTAGAAATAAAACTAGTTTTGTTTTGAATCACCTATGTAAAAATAGCGGAAAAACCATCTACCATCATTTTTACAATTTGATTTTGTGAAATCACTTATGGGTATTAATAACTTTTTAGGGTAAGAAAATATATTAACAGTTCTGCGATACCAAAATCTCCCTATTGAGATTCAGTCCAGTTGGAGCATTGATCTCATTTTCCATTGGCTCTCGACATTACGTGAGATGATTCAAATAATCTACCATCTCCCGACCCATAATAGAGAATAGGGCCAGGGGGCCGAAGGGGGAATCCCTCAGCCGCTGTTCGAGGTGTCGCTCAAACATCTGCAAGGAATCAATCTGCAACCGTCGGAAAGACCCAGAGTAGACGACGTCTAGAATTGCAAAAGCAGAGATAGTACTCTCATCACTTTTTTCGGCTGGCGACAAGAATTTGTAAATCGAATATAAGATCTCTAGGTACCAATCTTCGGAAAAAATAAATGCTGCTGAACAAATCTACACAAAATGGTTTTCCAAGAAGTAGCATGCACACTGCTACTGAACAACAAATAAAACACTCACTGATAACAGGGCTATAAATTAAATATTTAAAAAAACAGCCTTCACAAACACCGCAATAACTTATAACCGAATATATTCAGTACTATAGATCTTGTACATACTCGTACCAAGAATATCATAAAAGGTGATGTCCCACTACGCAACACGTGAATAGCAAACATTAAATGGCGGACAGTAAGGCCTTTTCTTGGAGTCTCGTTGTCGCGTGAGGTCAGCTGGGTAGCAAAAAGTGATGTGCAGTATGAGATTAGATGGAATAACGCAAGAAAATATTTGCATTTCTTGATCAAAATCGAAGCTGATTCATTAAATTTTTCCCCAGTTCCTGAGTGTTTCTCAAAACCATCGACACTTCTGGAAAGGTAGGAGAATACATTGTTTTCTTTTAATTTCTGTGTGCATTGGATATTAGTGTTAAATATTACAGGCACCATTTTAAGCAGGGATTGAATTGTGAATTCAAATTACTTCCTAGAAAATCTGTCTCAAAAGCAGCAGGAACTCAACACGTTTCCTCTTTACATTGATATGTTAACGTTTGGTTATAATATCACCTGATGACAAATATCGACTTTTATTAACAGACTTAAACGAATAAATAAAATTATACTTTAATAATTCCACCGTTTCGGCACAGGGATTTTGGCCCTCATCAGGGTGCATGCAAAACTACAATTGAAGTTATTACAGATAATTAATTTCCATTATAATAAAAATTATAATGTAATTAAAATTGCTAACATACACATTTGTACAAGTAATGTTATTTTATTGTTATGTAAACTTAATTGCATGAAGTCTGTTTATAAAAGTCTACGTTCGTCACCAGATAACATTTCCTCTTTGTTAACTTTGAGATTTCCCGGCATACAAAGCACGTTATACAACTAATGTGCACGAGTACGAACTGAATTTTCGATTTGCCATAAGAGAATCCACCAGCGGGCGATGGTCGCACAGCTGCAAGTGCCGTGCTGCGAGAGCGTGCCCGGCGCGGCGCGGATCCGGTGAACGCGGATCCGGTGGACGCGAAGCACCGCGCGCCGCTCTGCTCCACGGGCGTCGAGGACGTCCACCGGAGAGCGCGCGCTGACGCAGGCGGGTTCGATATTTCATACGCGCGCTCCGCCTCACTTGTTGTCGTCCACGTACTCCGTGTTGGGGAGGTCATTAAAGTTTGCCTCATGCAGACGCGATGCCGGCGTTCGCAACTCGCGCCGCACACGGTGGACAAGATGGGCGACATTTCGCAGTCAACGAGGGGAAACGAAGTAGAGGAAGGTAGAACCCTGTCGTTCACGAACACAGTCCACCTGGATGGCCGTTAGGGTTCAAATGAAGACGTGTTATGCTACAGCTGGTCTTTTTTGACGTCAAAAATTACTTTGGTTACTGTTTCTGTATCGAATTACAAAAGGTGAGTCTACAAATTTATTTTTTTAATTTGCAATGTAGGCGAAAGTAACGATTTAGGTATAAAATCAGTAGTTATACGTGGTTTAAAACGGTTATATTTCATGTGATCGATGACTACTTAATGACAAGCGCAAAGTATACAATGTCACTATGTACTGCTGTATTCGTAATAAATAATGTCACATTAAATGTTTCATTAAGTCTCCTGTAAGACCACCATTAATGAAATTATCATTGTTTTAGATGCAACGAAAGTTAAAAGGGCGAAAAGTAACCAATTTTCAGAAGCGTAAATGAAACTGGCAGTAGCTTTTGTATTATTTGGATCTCTTAGAAGAGCAACATGGCGTTTTAGTGTTTCAAAATCAACCCTTCAGCGTTATGTTACAAACCGAAAGTCTGTAGACTAAAAAAACTGGAATCTGTACCACTTTACGCGCGATACTCAACAAGACTCTTATGAGGTTTTTCTAAAAATACTTAAATACTTTGAATTTGCAGATTTGTAGGCAACTTAATTTTTTTCATGATGTGTAAATAAATTCTTCATATTAATTGGATTGTTGGTGAAGTAGATACCTTTTTTATTTTGATTAATAAATAGAGATATTGTCAGGTATCAATATTGATAACTGACAATATCTCTATTTATTTATCAAAACTCTTCATACTTTAAAATTAAAACCAGCCAGCATTTTTTCAACTTTTTTTCGTCTCACTGTGTACTACTTTCCGCTATTCAAAATTTAATAAAACTATTGAGACAGTTCTTTGAAATGATTTTAATCTTTTAGTTTTTTAAGTTAGTTAATAAGAGATAATTAAATTAATAATTGTAAAACTTTAATACCGCTGGCTTAATCACTTATTATTGTTCTATGGACTATTGCTAATGAAGTCAACACACAGTTCGCAATTAAAATAAATAACTGAAGAGTTTCTGACAAGAGCCAAACAAGTTCAACACTCCATATTTTGAGATATTTCACCAAGTAGTTCTCTACAACGGGCAGAGGTATATCCTTGCGGCTACTGCTAAACACATTGAAAGATATAGTGTGGGGAAAATCATTGATTCATTGCCATGCACGTCCACGCTGTAATGTGTTTGATGCCGCCTGAAAAATCTGGAATTTGAACTGGTTGGGTTATTGTAAGTAATCCTTCAATTAAATTGCAACTAAAGTTTTAAACATTAATGTTTTCTCGGCTTTTCCTTTTGCTCCAAAGAAAAGAAAAATTCAAAAACCCCACTTCAGTTAATAGCTTTTTTCAAAACACTTTTATTCTCTTTTTTATGTCATACAGTTTTTACATTTTTAGCTTTTGGAAGTAACTAGAGGTGGCCTCTCAGCACATCACTCAGAAGCGGGAAGTTTTGTTGGCGAAGAACTGTGGCGCGTTCCACAAACGCGGGTCAGGTCGCTTTTGCCGGCACGCGCATTCACGGCGATATCTGCGGCGGCGCGCGCTGCGGTGATGGCCCTGTTAGTGATGTTGGCGACAATGGGCGCGCTGCAGCCACCACTCGAGCCAACACCGCCGCTTTGATTCAGGGCCTCATATTTCAGGCGGTGGCTGCAGGACCCGCTATTCTGTTACAGACCTCGCCACTGTACCGGACTCGTCCCGCCATTGCGGCCGCCGCCCACAATGTCGCTTCCCCACCCCTTCTTTCGTCTCATTGGAATTTCAGCTTTATCTCCCTCATATCATCGATTTCCTCGAAGGTACAATTTCTGCCCCGAATTTTTCATGACCGATTGAATGATTATTGTGTATTTCTGGGTGCGTCAATGGCAGTGACCATGAAGTGTAGTTGATGTATATTGCGAGGGGCGAAGCTTTCTTCATTCTAGAATGTGAAATCCAGCTACGAATCTACACGCCAGCTTTCGGAAGATTCCACTTCCAGGTATCACCGCCAGCGGGCACTGCCCCAGGCTGGACAAGCTTTAAGCTCTCGACTGGTGTCCCAGCATGTGCGGTTGTGTAGTGCATATGAGAGTAAGTGTGTTTGTGCGTGTGTAAGAGAAGAGGAACGGGCAAGGATGAGGAAGGAAAATTTGTTAAGATCTTCTTTGGTTCTGTTCTTCCATAGACGGAAGTTAAGTGACCCATCGAGATGGCTGTGGAAGCAGATACAGTATGATGCAGGCTGCAGCTTGATTTCAGTTTTCTTGGGAAGATATAATCAGGGTGGCTTACCTGATTATTATTATTATTATTATTATTATTATTATTATTATTATTATTATTATTATTATTATTATTATGTGATAGGATGAGGGTGAAGTGGAGGGATGATGGGATTTTTGAACCATCCCAGCATTCGTCTTCCTTATCACCGGGGGAAATCACGAAAACCCCGGCAGCATGACCGACCCGGGGATCGAACCCGGAACTTATTGCGTCGTCAGCGCGTGAACCACTGAGATACTTCGCTCGATGTTTGCTAAGATACTGTTAGGGTATTTGCCTGGTATTGGTACTGTAAAACTGTAAAGATGGTGGTGATGGTCCCATTTTCGGCGCACTCTAGTTCACTAGTTTCAGCGCAATGAATTGTTCATTGGAATTTCGCGCTACGTTTATCGCGTCGTCAATTCGAAAAGAAAAAAAAAACTGCTTCTATGAATCAGTAACAACTGTTCCTGGCTATCGAAATAAACGCAGGTGTTCACCACAGATGCTTCGTTTGAATTGGTTGAATTTGACTTCAAGTTATAACTGAGCTTTTAGTATGGCAGAAATTAGAATACTTCAATCTTACGCATCCCTTTGCAGTAATGC